>BSBK01004872.1:0-600000 GCA_027943335.1 Chamaecyparis obtusa
GCATGGAAGCCATTACTAGAAGTTTTCAATTAAAAAATTAATCTCTCTTACATATTACGATTGAGATTCGACAATGGCGGGTAGCAGCGAAATATTTATGCCTTTGATTTCTGTTGGTTCACTTATGTACATGAATGCGTAGTTGAAATAGCAATACACAGACAGGAATGCCTATACTCAATCGAAGTATTTTATTATATTTGTAATTTAACATTTTTAGTTT
Organism: Chamaecyparis obtusa; assembly: GCA_027943335.1. Taxonomy (NCBI): domain Eukaryota; kingdom Viridiplantae; phylum Streptophyta; class Pinopsida; order Cupressales; family Cupressaceae; genus Chamaecyparis; species Chamaecyparis obtusa. Next base: position 224 of record BSBK01004872.1, read on the forward strand.
TTAATGACTTCGAGCTAGTGAGCGACAGGGCTAAATGCTAGCCAACGCTTATTAGGATGATCAATTCAAAACTCAAGCAGAGCTTTTCGTGAAGATAAAGTATAATGTACTGATGATAACGAAGGGATTAGACCAAGCTAGTTGTTGAATGCTTAGCAAAATCCTAATACTCTTACCCGTGTATCTAGAAAGAGGGTTTGCTTTACCCTATTGAACGTCAGCTCAAATACGGATCCAGACAATTTCTTTCACGTACAGTGGAAGGCGTCACAGACGTGACAATTACAAACAGATATGTCTCGTTGAAGTTCAGAGACGCACAAATATGCCTCGAGCTAAACGATAAGATTGAAATTTGAAAAAAAATAAAAGGATTCCTTTATAAAAAATTTAGGTCTAATAAATATGACAATCGATTATCGAAAATTTGAAATCTGGGAATAACAGAAGTAAAATCTCTTAGCTGGTTCCAGTGGTCAATAAATAGCAGTCCACTGTTTTGATCATCCTTTGAACTGATGGTATTTGAACGTATTTGGGGAAAATTGTTAGATCAGCTAAGTTATCCTAGGTTGACTTGGACTAACTTTATAATTGTAGAAAAGATCAAATACTGTTGGATGTGTTAGGATGCTTTGATTTAGAATTTGATTCTTTTAGTGCTTCCAATTGAATTATTCTTAGAATGGTTTGAACCTTGACAATTGATACGAATGAATGTACATTGAACGCCTCTATGTACCAAGGCATAGCAATTAGTTGCACAAACATTTACCGAGTTGGCTCCTAACCGCTAGTGGAATAGACAATATTTGACAAATTTTAAGTCAAAGGGTCAACTTTGTAAAGTGTGGGATCCCTCTTGCAATACACGAGATTGACTTGGGACAAGGAAATATGAATATCAATTTAGGGAATGAATGTTTTGAAATGAGAGCAATAATAGGGCACAATAAATGATAAATGTGAGGAATATGTGTGGATGTGGATAAAATATGGTTGATATTTAGAAATATGTGTAGGTGGAGATGGGTGAAGGATCGGAGAATGAGCCCAACTTGCACAAGAGCACAGCATCTGTTGAAATATATTCATATTGAGTAATTCCATCAAAATAGGCCCAAAACTAAATGTGCTTTGCATGTATATAGAAATTTCACCATTATATCTTGCCCACATTTTGAGGTACATGAGAACCCAAACATGCATCTTGAAGTAAATGAGCACTCTTCAATGTGCATGGAAAGTAAATATTCAAACATAAAAAGGATGTTGGGGTCCATGCAAAGCAAGGGATCCCATTTATGTGTTCTTCTATTCTTTGGTATGCATGCTTCATGGGAACCTACAAATCAAATAAAAAATTGCAATGGATGGTTTTTGTCTCATGAGTAAATATAAACACAATTGCAAGCTAACCTAATTGTCTATGAACATAAGAGTGAGTGAGAGGATAGAGCGAAAAAATTCTTCCTATTAGGGAAGTGGTAATGGCATATTTGGTTCTACCATGTCATGTGAAAATGATTTGTTTGGACAAAGCAATGAATTACTGTTTAGGTACTTGGAATTGTACGCAAGATCAACAAAGTATTATTATGGACAAGATATGCCCCCTCTTCAATTTGTTGCTTCCATTAGATGTAAGGAATTTAGGGGAGTGGGAAGGATGTTGCACGAAATGTAAATGTAATCCAAGCATGTAAGCATTAGCATTATGTAATTTAATCAGTGTAATGAATGCATTATGTAATGTAATTAGTGTGATGAACATCATGTAAAGAGCAAGCAAAATAAGACATCTCAAATCAAAGGTGTACATAAATTTGTTTTCAATATAGGTAAATGAGAAAAGTGAGGTGTCCCTGATGGCTAGATACTTGTGTTATCCCCCCAATGTGGCTCTGTGCATATACCTGCACAATGGTATGGCAAAGGCATCATGTAATGAGCAAACAAAATAAGACATCTGAAATGATAGGAGCACATAAATTTGCTCTTATAGCCAAACGAGAAGAGTGAGGTTTCCTTAAAGCTAGGTACTCCTGTGTTTAGCGCCTAATGTGGCTCCAACATATGACCACACAAGGGTATAGAAAGGCTTGAGGTCCTAGTGGCGACATAGCTCTAAGTGCAAAATTAGGGTTGTAAGCACAAACTAATATGAAAGAAAGCATAATGTGTCCAAATAAAAATGGTTTGCAATCTAAAAAGATAACTCTAGAAGAATGGTAGGATAATTAAGGTACATATATAGCATGGGGAAGGCATGGCGCTTCCTAGTGTGATATGCCTATGTTAATTGCTTGAAAATTAGGCCGATTTCAAGTACAAAACATGTTAGTATTAGAGTTTGCATGGAATTTGTGCGAAATCGATCAAGGTTCAAAATTTTTCTCGTTAAATTTTGCTTACTTCCTGACCTTTGAAAAAACCCTAAACAACATTCTTTATTCTTGAAAATGAAAAATTCTAAACATAATCGTGATTCGTATTATGAATTTTCACATATATTTATTGAAAGCTATGATGGGAATTAGAATAAGCAATGCTAAATAAGAATAATATGCACTTTGATGAGGGAAGGAGTGAGAGGAGCAATAAATGAAGAGATTTGGCAACACTCATTGGATTCTGTAGTTGATAAATTGTGAATTAGTACTTCTTGTATGGGAGAGAATGGATAGGATAGCTAGAAGTAGAAGAAAAGTTCAGAGTGAAGTGTATGGGAAAAACTAATATGCTGCCTTGATCTTCCTTCGGTTTGAACCCAAAACCCCCATAGTTAATTTTTAATATTATATAATAGTTTTAAAATTTAAAGTATTATATCTATATTATTATATATTTTTTGATCGATAGTAGGTGCATGCCGAATTTATGTTAATGATCAAAAAGAGGTTATATCTATATTATTATATTGATTATTAAACTATATATTACTAATTATGTCGAGAGACGTTACTGCACAATGGCATCACGAATCTTATCCACCAAACGAATCCGTGTCCCAAAAAAAATTACCATCAATAGGATAAGCTTTTTTTAACTTAAAAAACAAATGGATATGTGAATAGCCCAAAAAACCCAAAAAATAGATCATTTGACAGTCCAAAAAACATAAAAAAACAGAAAAAAAGAAAAAAAGAAAAAAAAAACATATGAAAAAACATGCATACATAATGTTTATAAATTCAAAAATGCAAAATTACATGTGTACACAAATATTTCAAAAATAATATATAATAGTTAATTTTCAATTGAGAAAGATGAAAAATATCCATTCTCATGAGAGATGGGTTCTTGCAGACCACTACTCATGAAACATGGGTCAGTGAGTTTGACTTGAAAACTACACAATTGAATCCTGACAGCAATGTCACAATTTGACTTGTTGTGGAAAATACATCCTACTTATCAATTGATGAGCTAAAAAGGCTCTATAATGAATGGTACTAAGACACAACACTCACTGAAGGTTTTGTGAATGGGGTAGCAAGCTAAGTGGGCTTAACCTTGGAGGAAATTCCATGGTTAAGTGCACTTGAGTTGGAGCAATATTGGGATGGGGTGACCTCTTGGGAAGGCCCGATGCTTGACCCATGTGAGCATCATTTAGATACAATGAGTGCTATGTGTTCCATTCATTCTCATGAGAGATGGGTTCTTGCGAACCACTACTCATGAAACATGGGTCAATGAGTTTGACATGAACTAAACAGTTGAATCCTGATAACAATATCACAATTTGACTTGCTGTGGAAAATACCTTCTACTTATCAATTTTTTATATTTCTAAATTTTAAATAGAAAAATATAATGTTTCTAAATGAAAAAATAAAGGTTACATACACACCAAAAATCAAATAAATTAATGAGGTTGTTAAAATATTTTGAAATTTGATATCTCTCGGTGTATTTTACATAGATTTTTTTAAAATACAGGTATGCTAGTTATATAATAAGCAGACTGTTGGTTAACAAATTTGTCACTATAGTTTTACCTTAAAAAATGACACTAAATTGTCCAATGAGCGGCAACAAATGAACTGACAGTTAGAGAGATCATCATTAAGTTAGCAATCTTCCTTTGAATTTAGAGGTATAACTCCCCTGAATGATGGATTTTAGGTTTTTAAATAGATATTCTTTTAACCAGAAAGTAGAAAAGGCAAGAATGCAAATAAATAAAATAACTTCAAATGAGATAACTATATAATGACTCACAGATGGTTAATTCAGAAATTTGTGTACACATGATTGAAAAAATACATTTTCAGGTTGAAAAAACAATCAGCCCATAGAGTTATATAAACATTTTGAGCCTGATTTGCGAATGTAAATGATCTTGAATGCAAATTAACACAGAAAGACTAAAAGAACTGAAGACCATTATTGCATACACAAGGATAGTAATTTCAGAACCAACACAGAAACTAACAAGCTGACGGGCTTGCCCACTCTTGTGTCAGAAAAATTCTCTCCCAAAACTGAATAGATCTCCACCTCTTCCCTCCTCGAAAATTTTACAATAAATAACAAAGGGAGACTTTTCAGTTCCCGTAACTGTTTTTTGAAAATCAATCACAATAATTATAAATAAACTTTTTTCCTTCTTGTGTACATAACACTTGCCGAGTTTTCAAGTGGTTCTCACAACCTTTGTGGATGCGAAACTTGAAAATAATGGCTTGAAAAGTTGATTGACACTTTAGTAGGTTTTGAAAACCATATTGAGCTAAGAAAGTAGTTTCAGAACCTCTTTTCATTCTTGAAATTCAATCTTGCAAGTCTCTGAGAATTCTTTTTGTGAAAAGATGAAGCATTTTCAAATTTATGAGTTTTGCATCGGCCTCCAACAAGGTTCTGGAAACCTTATCAGGTCTTGATAATGGTTTTGGAACCATGTCCAAAGGCTGACAATACAAGAACTTCCACTTTGAGTCTTTGGAGAACATAAAATTTCATTGGGACTTTAAAGGTTTTGAGAACCTCGTCAAGTCCCGATGGGGTCATGAGAACCTCGCTAGGTCCTGACATAGGCTTCAGAACATAGGGTTTGTTATCCTCAATCCTTGAAAAATACTACTATTTAGTAAGTTCTCCTTTCAACACCATTCTTTTTGGGTTTTTCTGGGCTTATTCTCCCTAGTCCTTAGAGAATATTGCTAGTAATAGTAAGTGCTCGTTTTGGCACCAGCCCTTTTGGGTTTTTTCTAGGCTTGTTCTCTTTAGTCTTGGAGAAAATTGCTATTTATAAATGGTCCTTGTTTTGGCACCACTCATCATCCTTCAACATTAATTTTGTTTTGACATGATCGATTTTTGCTTTTGGTGTCTTGGCGAGTTTTTTGTAAGGTGGTTGGTAATATATTAATATTTGCACTAAAGTAATGAAGTGACATTTTATTATTCAGTTTACTGTTCAAATATTAAAAAGGCATTTTTTTTTCTCCAAGTTGGACGCCTAGGAGATGTGGGGCACATAAGTTTTTTTTAAAATGTTGTGGGCTCCTTGAGGGAAAATAAAACATTTGAAATTTAAAATGCCCTAATTCCCTCCAAACTCATTAAATTGGATGTTTGCCTCTCAGTTCTCTCATTTAGAGTTGCACACATGTCAAGATGCTCCTAGAGTGAACAGAGAAGTTCTTCCAAGGGTTGATTGAGGATGAAAACCTATGCTCCATGGGGACGCGTCCCCAATGTTTTTTGGCCTGTTCCCGTACCGGGAACGGAACGGGGATGGTTTTTTGCCGCCCCTGAGCCATTCCCAATAGGACAAAATCGGGGATCGTCCCCGAAACTTCAATTTTTTTTCCAGTCGGAATGGGGGACGGGAATCAGTCTCGGGGACGGTGTTGCCGTCCCTGGGACTGATTCCCGCCCCCCTTTTTCCAGCCGGAACTTGGATGGCGTTTGAGGCAAAAAAAAAAAATCTAATTTTTGTTTGATCGCGGGTAAACCTATTTTGACCATTAAAACACTAAAGCTAACTCTTCTTCTCATTCCTAGTTTTATCATAGTTGCTAAGAGGAAGAAGAAAACATAGAGCAGCAGCAAGAGTGAGGAAAGATTGCATTTGAGCATTTTTGCTATATGTATGCCATATTGTTACAATGAAAGTACTTAGTATTTGTCATTTGATAATTTTCCATGTATTGAGCTTCTAAAATGTCTATGGTGAATGGTTTATCAATGTTATGATATGCATATTTGAATTCTGTCTCTATATATAAAAAATTCCCTATTTTTTTAATCGCTGTCCCCTGAGGTCCTGTCCCCTAAATTTTGGCTTTGACCCGTACCCGTACTGGAAAACGTCCCCGTCCTGGAAACTCTGTGGAGCATAGATGAAAACCCTTGTCAATTTTCACCAGTTTCGATGGTGAAAGATCCATCCTAGGTTTGGTGTTTTCACACAGGAAAGACACGGAACCCTTGTCAATATTCACCAGTTTCGATGGTGAAAAATCCATCCTAGGTTTGGTGTTTTGATGCAGGAAACACACTGATTTCATGGAGTTTGGTAATCCAAGGTTTTGAAAATGATGAAGATTTTTAGGGTATTTTGATTTCAAGTTTGGAGCTTGTGTTGTTGCTGGTTTGCAGAAGCTTTGCTGTGATTCACAGAGGTCTGTATGCTGTTTTTTTCTAGGTGGCCATTACTTCTTCCCATGCTGGCTGTACCCTACAAAATGGATGTGTGAGCTAGGGTTTTGATCAGAATTTTGTGGGTTTCTTGATGGAGGTGTTTTGAGACTTCTTGCATAATTCATTTTGCCATTTTGGTGATGTTCCATTGAGCTGGAGGTACTCTTACCTATCAGTTATCTTTGTTGGGTGATACAGAGTGTTTGGGGGTTGGAATAAGATGTTTGGGTAGCTGTTGCAGATTGTTTGGAGTTTAATCAGACCTGTTCATTGCTGTCTTTCATCTTTCAGCCTTCTGAGATCTTTGACTCAGGCATTTTATGAGGGTTGAAGGTATTGTTGATGTCAGTTTTGTACCACTACATAACATATAGCAATTGAATACTTGATATAGAATACCAAACGCTCAACCCTCTCTTGAAAAGTATATACTCATGAAGAATATGAGAATACTCCAAGGTTCCTTACACCTGTGGATACTAACTCAGTTATATAAATGTGATTTGCTGGTAATCAATTCGGCGGGCTTACGTTGTTCACTTGAAGATGTCAAATTCTTGATGATGAGATCTAGCTTTGCAATCTATATTCAATGACTTTCTCCAATTTACCACTTTACTCTTCAAACTCTCACTACTAAACTACTTCTTGCTTCTTTACTACTACTCCTATAGAATGGAAAGATTGGCGAATGGATGGGGATCAACCTAATGAAAGCTTCCCAGCGGTGTTACCTCCATAGGTGCAATGATTCAAGGGGAATGAGACTAGATTACCACACAAGGCTTCTTAACAAGCCGCTAAGATGCTAGTGGCCTAGTATATAGATCCCTATCAAACATTTACCAATATCACCATACAACTAGCCATCTACTTCTATTCTAACAACATGAAATGAAATCCTATTTTAATTTGAGAGATGAGAAGAAACATGCAATACACCAAAATGATCATGTATATCCACCATGCAAACCACAACAATGAATAAAGAACAATTTTGATAGTATTTTTGGCAACAATTCTCCAACATAACTGTCCTTTTACAAATGAGAACAAATGGCCTTATATAGAGGCTCAAAATTACAACGAGTGGCCAAGATTAAGAGGCAAAATTAAGGGCCAAGATTAAACCTTACAAACCCTAATTAGGGTTACCATCTTTCAACCAATTACATGAGGGCACCATCTTTATGGGCCAATAAGAAAATTACAATAATTTGTCAACCAATGAGAACATAGGACACTTGGCATGATTTGATTGCATGCACATGAAATCGCCACCTCATCAACCTTATCTTATAAATTTATTTAATCCATGAGATGAGGTGAAGCCTTGGATGCTTGAGCTCGTCCTTAGAAACTTTCTCATCACCACTTGAACTTGCTTGTACCTGATGTCTTGACCTTGAAAGGGTGAGGTCTCTATGCACTTGGGGTAATCTTGCCTTGGCCTCGGTGGCTTGCCTGGATGTGAACCTCTTTGCAATTTGAGAGCCTTGCTCTTGGCCACCGCCTTGAAATTAAACTTGACCCCATCAACCTATCTTCTTGCTTTCCACCTTCATTATTCTTGCCTTCTTTAACCTTCATGGCCTTCATAGTCTTCTTCAACCTATCTCTCAATTGTATCATGTCAATGGTACCGATGTCGGTGTCTCGGACTCGCTTCAATTTCGAGAAGAAAGTGGTCTTGGGCATCATATCTTCCTTGTCTCCTATTTTGGTATTAATTCCCTTTGGGAAGGAATCCAATCAAGACAATCGAAAAATCCGCTTAATGAGCCAGCCTCCTCTCAATCCTGAAACTTATCTCCAACGCCAAACAACGCACACCAACGAAAAGATAACAATTAAGAAAATAAGTTAAACTGATCTTCTTTGCCATAGAGGACTGGCCTCTCTCAACCCATTTCTCAATTGTATCATGCCAATGGTACCGATGTTGGTGTCTCGGACTCGCTTCAATTTCGAGAAGAAAGTGGTCTTGGGCATCATATCTTCCTTGTCTCCTATTTTGGTATTAATTCCCTTTGGGAAAGAATCCAATCAAGACAATCGAGAAATCTGCTTAATGAGCCAGCCTTCTCTTAATCTTGAAACCTATCTCCAACACCCAAACAAACAATCACCAAAGAAAAGATAACAATTAAAGAGATAAGTTAAGGCAACTCACCAATTTTGCAAATTTCCTTCCTCAAAATGGCAGGGCTGGGCAAATCTGAAGCCTTTCCTTGTAAACTGTGATCTTCTCCTATCAAATAACAGGCCTCTACCAAATGCAGCCTGGGCACCTCCAAAGCTCTCTTCTATGATATGTCACTGCCTTTTAGATGCTCTTGATTCACCCTGCCATTCTTCTATATTTTGGTGGTCTTCTATATGCTCTCTGATGAAGTTCGCAGCTCTCTCCAATTCTATAGCAGGCTTCCCTTTCAAATCTGTAGCCTCTCCAATCAAATAGCAGCCCTCAATAATTCATGGCCCTCTACCTTCACAAATCGTGGCCTCTCTTGGCTTAGCTTCCCTCTTCTACTGGAAGTCGCTGTCTATAATATTCAGATCTGCCCCTTATTACGCTGCTTTCCTTTTACTATATTTCGCTCCTCTCCCTCCAAACCAGATTTGGCTTCTCCTAATACCAGTCGCAGCACCCCTCTAGATTTCACAAGTCTCTGCCTGGGCAATCAAACAGCAGGCCTGCTATTTGCTTTGAATTCGCTGTCCCCTGCTCTAATTCGGATCTGCCCCCTAATAATTTCGCAAGTCTGATATACAAAGTCACTGGCTTTGCCTCTAAACAAGTTCGCACCTCCTAATTGTCTTGACTGCTCCTCCTCCAAGCTTTGGATTTTCGCTGCCTTAGCCTTAGACAAGTTCGCTGTTGATGAAGGAATGGTGAGAAATGAGGAAGGTGCCCTCCTTATTTATATCAAATTTAGCCCCCAAAATAAGGGTCGACCTACACACAAAAGTCAATAAAATTAATAAATGCCAAGAGAGGGGAGGCCGACCAGGCCTAAAAAAAATAAATAATAGTTTTGCATTAAAAAACTAACTAAACCCTGAATTTCGAATTGCATTGGGAGGAAAGGTGGCGCCACCAATAAGGAAGGGGCCCAAATTTCATTTATCTATGCCATGCACTATAATAAAGGGGCCTGATTTTGAAACTAAAGCCAGATCCTTATGATTTTAAAGCCTAATTTTATAATTTCAAAGCAAAATATAAATTTGATTGCCCAGATTTCACATTTTTGAAGGCCAAATTTTAAATATTAATGCCCAGATTTTAATGTTTCAATGCAAATTTATAAATGTATAAGCCCAGATTTTCAATAAATGCCCATGTTTATAATTTATTTGCCAAGATATTGAATTGAAGGCCAGATTTATTGAAATAAAAGGCCAAATTTCGAATCTAAATGCATTGATCAAGCTTTCATTGCCCAAATTTAGAATTTCAATGCCCAAATTTGGAATTCATTGAAGGAGATAAAATTCAATTTTGTTTTACATTTTATTTGGCAAATCAAAAACATTTTGGCCTTTTATCCATTCATTTCAAACTCCATTTCATCATCTCAAATTCTCAAAAAATTCTCAAAAGACCAAAACATAATCAAATTCGAAAATGAAATCAAAGCCCTCCAAATCCGAAAGTTTCAAAAACGCTTTCCACCCAAGCCCAAAAATTCGTTAAGGCATCGAGATATCGGGGTTAAGGAAAAGAGCCAAGGCCTGTTCGAAAATGGGGGTCCCCAAAATTTTTGGGGCGATGGTGTGAAAACCTCACAACAGGTATTACATGTAGCTTGGAGGGACATGAAAGAGTGACTTGTTGATGAGAAATAAAATCAGCAATGAATGCCATACCTGCAGCCACCTGGAGTTTGTTGATTGCAGTAGTTAATGGGCGGTATGTTAATTTATTACCCTTTCAATGAACTGGTTATCATGTTGATTGTTGCCATTTTTGTTTGAACTGAAAGATGCTATCAAGTGTGTACCATTTTCAATGAACAGCAATGCCCTTGATATTGAAAACTTAAATAGCAGAAATTAGTGATATCAGATTTATCTTATTGTATGTTCATTGATGTTCCATTTTTGACAAGTAATGCAATGCAAACTATAACAGTCATTATGTCAGAAAATAAAGTTCTTGTGCAAGATTATTGTGGTTTGATAAACAATTGGAAAAAAGAAAATTAGGAGGTGATGTTACATCCATTTAAACATGAAGTTGATGGGAGCACACCCCTCAATTGGCCCAGGGGAATTCTCAAACCACGAGACCAATAATGTTGAAGTTCGCTGGGCTGAACAATGGTCCTAGAAGGAACCCTTAAGATGTGCTCAATGTAAGCTAGTTTGGGGCGGGCTGACAGGATTCAAAGGAGAGGCCCAAGTAACCTAGATATATTGATGATAAATGTTTTCTCTGTCGGCTCAATTGAGAAACTCTTTCCCAAGGAGAAGGTGATGAGGAACACATAATGAGTGCTTGAAATTGAGGAAGCCTGTTCAAAGGAATATTGATAAATGAGAACAGGAAATGGACTGTGAAGAGCCAACAACACTGATATTTAGAGGCACCTAAAGAAGCAATCTCCTCTTAGGGATAGAGTGCCAAAAAAGAATATGTCCTACATTATGAAGCAGGATCACCTAAGGATGTTAGCTTGTGTATAAACCAAGTGAGCTCAAAGATACTCTTGAGACAAAGGGGTTGGGCAGAAAATGTGTTTTGGATAGTACACTGAAGAAAAGTCTACTTGCATTGGATCATTATATCATATTCTGGGGCTTAATCATTTGAAATTTCTCTGAGTCACAAAACCCTAAGCTAGGTCTTCAAACTTTAGAACCATACAGTTAAATTTAGTCTTGCGGCCCAGGTGCTGAGGAACCTCCTCAGGAACTGAAATTGCTTGTGCTTGTATGAATTGGTTCTGCTTCAAGCAAACATGGAAGGTCACAAACTCAGAGAAATGAAAACATACACTGGCCACAGACATACCAGAGCTCACGCAAGGCAAGGTATTGTTTCGATATTAATCCAAGACTGCACCATACAGCCCTCACGTCATAGAAAGAATGCCATGATCCATCCAAAACACTTAAGTTCACCTTCTGCACCAACTGGAGCAGCAAATATGAATCATGCCAGCAAGGGAAAAACACAGATTGCCTTGCGTTTTCAAATAACCCTCATTGATTCAGGAGATTTGCCAAAAGAATCATGTCAAAGTTGGGAATTGCCCCTGCAACATACCAGACTATTCCGTTCCACAGAGAACTCACTGTCTCAAGAACCCATGAATACAATTATCCATTTCGTATCTGCGTTGAATGGACACTCACGAGGAAGTGAAGTCCGATGCACCAGAAATGAACTTTTCTCTTCAATTTAATCTTGCCCTTTTCAAATGCTACGGACTGGTTCTTCTTCTTTAGTGCCAATGGCTGTTCATCTCCTCTTCCGCTGTTATGCCCAGCAATATTCTTTCTCACGGACTAATGTCTTCAAGCTCTTAGCAAATGAAATATTAGTGAACTTTGACACCTTAATATTAAAGCTTCGATTTGAATTCTTAGCTCGTATCAATATTCAATAGTCACAGCTTAGTAACTAAAATATATCTTTCAAATGAAAATTGCATTAAATATTAAGCCCACGGTTAAGCAATTGGGACCCATTTGAATAGCAAAATCATTAACTCAAAAAATATTTATAAATGATACCCAAAAGAATAGCTTGCAATATATTCAATGACCTTTGCAATTTTGTCTCTAAAAGAGACTTTACAAAATTGAAGATACTCTATAGATGCAATGTGAAATACCAGAAATGATATCTCCAATGAGCTGAGTAGGGTAGCTTGTCATACTACCAAAACAGCTAGACTTAGGGGTTTTGTCCTAGGCTCAAGCTTTGAAAAGCCCTCCTGAATTAGAAATGAGAAATCAACCCAGCATGATCCAATTGAGGCTCAAATCCTTCTTTTATAGCCATTGGATCCGACCTATGACCTTCCACTTGCTTAACTCTTGATTTCCCTCCTTCAATTTTAAATTTGATTTGAGGGATAAAAAATAATGAAGTGACTTTATTCAAATAATCTCACTTAAGTCACTAATAAATTAATTAATATTACCCATTATTTGCAGTTGTGGAGCAATATTAAATAATTAATTATTAATTTCCTTATTTAATTTAATTTAGCCTTGGGAATTAATTGGCTAATAGGCCATTATGGCGACTTAGGGTGAAGGGGACATTACAAAGGGAATCTACTAGTTATTTTCTTTTGTTTTGTCTATTTTGTACTTGCATTGTTGTTTTTGAATCCTTTGTGAGCCAGTTATCATAATTTTTTTGCTGTGAAATAATTCAAATTTGTTTGGTGTCTGGTGTAGTTTTTTGCCTTTTCTTTAATGCTTTGTTGTCATGAAAACTTTTTGAACATTTACATCCCCGTTGATTGTCATTTCAGAGAAGACGGCCCTGCTGTTTGCCACAAAATTACAGATGGTCCCTTCCATAGTGATTCCATAAGATCAATATGTTTTGATAGAAAGGGAGATTTCTTTGCTTCTGCTGGAGATGACAAGCTTGTTAATATATGGAATGCATATTCGTGGCATTGCGTTAAATCCATGTAAGGCATTATTTTGAACTCAACTTTCAATTTTGTTTTTGTGTCTGATACCATAAAATAGTGGTCTTGGCACTTGCATGAGATTTAGCTTCGCCTCATGTTCTAAGGACAGTAAACGAGCTATGGCATATAAAATCATTTGTTTTATCAAGCAGAGTTCCCTGTCCCATTATTTGTTTGGTGTGCTTTACAGTCGTTCTGAAAAGAGGGTGAGTGCAGCCAGTTTTAGCTCAGATGCCCGGTATCTCATGTTTGCTGATAAGTTTGGAGTTGTGTGGATAGTGACAACATCAGTTTCTGACAAGCTGGACTGTAAGGATGATAGGGCAGAACCCCTTCTTGCTCATTGCTGCAGCATCATTACTGGCTTGGTCTCTATATTTACCTCTCTCTCATGTACTTTGAGTTGTATATATGAGTAATATGTATTTTTGTTTTAATTTTATATAAAGACTAAAAGACACATTGCTAGAATAGGCGTTTTACATTTTATTCTTTATAAACTCATTATACTCACCAAGTAACATGTTGATAGTGGTAAATCTGTAATTCTGACCATAATTCAGGATAAGACAAAATCCGAATCCCATTTGCTTAATCTGATTGTTTAGGAATAGTTGGGATTTGTAACAGAATTGAACTTAACAAAGTAGGTGAGTCAACCCTAAGATAAACATTGCACCAGTATACTCTGCTAAGAACCACAATTAATAAATGTCTTTGTTATTGGTTCCATTTTGCATGGGCATTTAAATGTTATTAAAGTGTACATATCTAAGGAGAAATAATGTACTTATTTTATGACTTGTGAGAATAGCAACGGCAGGGTGGATTTTGGCCTCATACAATCCCTTTGGGTTTAAATATTTCATGGCCCCTCCATATCAAAGTGACCCATTACAACCTTTACATATCTAGCAAAATCTGCAAGTTGTGGTGCTCAAAACAGTGCAAAAAATGGAAATAGGAAATGATAGTCTTGGACATAATCAGCTCAATGCTCAAACATAGTTCAAATCAGGATTGCAATTTTTCTGGTAGAGATGGAGGAAACGATCCTAAAATTTAGCTAAAGAGGTTTATGGATGTACAGTCAAATTCAGTCTTTTTATAACCGTGTAAGTGCGTGAATAATTAATGTCAACATTGCAAATAAAATCTTTTATTCATCATTGATGTGACGTAATCTGAAATATTCCTCGATTTGCGTTAACTAATGTTAAAAATTTTCAAAACTTCACCTTTGTCTGAAATTTTATCTTGGCCTCTGCTTTGAATGATGACTGAATTGGGGGCACTTGGTTCACAGAGGGATGCTTTTTCTCTGGGCTTTAGTATACTCTTTTGCGAATCTCCTTATTTGCTTTTGAAACTTCCAGAAAAGCTCCTAGCTTGCCCATGAGATCCTTGTCGATCTTCTCTTACCTATCAAACTTTCCTACAGAGTGGGAAGTAATTGCAACATCTCTTTTAATTTTAAACCCTGCCCCTGCATTCTGTGGCATGTTTCAGACTACCGATGACTCATTTTAGTTTTTTGATGCTTGTTTACTTCTATTCTGGGTGTGCGCAGGAGCAGTTTAACATTCTTTTGACCTAGGTAAACACTAGTAAGCTGAGATCTGACAAGTTTTCAAAAACCATCAAAATCTGATTTAACACTAGCAGAAATCAGAAACCCTCCTTTGTACTTTGAATTTGAAAGACTGCCTGTAGCTTTGTATAGTCAGAATTGCAGAACAAACTTCTATAAATCTTTGTAAATCAGCTATCAGCATAGAAAGATTTGATCATTGACAAATAAGCTTGAAAGTACAAAACTGATTGTTGCAAGGACAAAAATCACTGCAATAATGAAGACCTGGTTGAATGCCTAGCAATGAATTTAAAGTACACCTATGGGCTCAAAAAATGGCATAATATGATTTTTTTTTGTATGGGTACAACAGTCGCAACACATCAAAATCACACAAACAAACTAGAAAGAACTTTCTGTAAAATCATTCTGCTCTATAAGTAGCATAGATATTGTCTAGCTAATTCACCATCATGAATGCTGGTATCTAAGAAAACCAACAACATACCAAGAGTGTCTTTGGAGCTTGCTATGCTCTAACAAATTTTCCTATGTGGCACTTACATGCTACAAATCGTAACATTGTAAACAAGAAGAAACGCAGAACTGATAACCCTCAAGGGTTGTACAGATACACAATCTCAACAAATAGATCCTCATCCAAATGAAAGTCTAAACAATGTAAGCCTTTAAAGCTATGAAATTCCAATTGCTGCAGCTTCATTAGATGGGTGGAATTTGTTATTGTCCTTGTATGGTTTAACTGTATAAATCTGTCAATATTCTATTCTGTGTAGGATAGTTTTGACATTGTATGACTTTTCTTAACAATTTCAGCTCCAGCTGAACCCGTTGGGTGTTTTGCTTCCATGGCTGGTTCTTGGCCCCTGGGCATTTGGTTTTTGTTTGAATCGCTCTGCTCAGAGTCCTGCAATTTTATCTTTTGCAAACTTTGATTCTATTTTAAATTGTTTTACTATGAATATGGGAAGTGTTACTAGTTGAAATCTTTGTTTGGCTAGAGAATCAAGATTAATGGTTGAGTTAGATGAGTTTATTGACATCCATGATGTTATTTGGATCACGCCTCCTTATTTATGGTGGTTTTTGCTCATCACTTGATTAAAGCAATGACATGCTGGCCAGGTTTTTAGTTCTTGAAATTTTGCCTAGAAAGGTTGATGCAAGAAAGTTCAATAAAAGTTAATTATATCCTGCTAATGACATTTTGGATATTATCTTGCAAACATTTTGAGAGGACTGTGTTTGAAATCATCCTGAGATTGCCATGTTGGACATTTTGTTTTCAGTTTTGTAATGTCTCCTTTAACTTAGGCATTTTAGGGAGTTCCATTAGCCATTTTTTTTTGATCAATAAATGGTTTATGCCTTGATATTTTATTAATTTTTAATTTTTTTTACAATGAGCCCTATTCAAGTGCAGGCACTGGGGTTAAAGAACGGGGAAGAAAAACCCCCGGTAATGCCTGGGACATTTGTGTTAAAAAAGGGCAGGTTTCTAGAAGGGAAATTCTTCTATTACAATGCTTTAAATTTGTATTCCACAATTCATGATTGAAGATTTTATTCCTCCGAGTGCAGAATCTGGGTTCAGTACATGATGAAAAACCTTCTTTGTTCAGAATCCAGGCCTGATACCTTTTCCCAACCTGCTAATCTGCATTCAAACATTCCACCCCTTCTCGGACTTAAGGTATTCTGTCAGTGTTCAGTTAGTGTAAACCAACAAAATGAATACCAACATTATATAATGAATAAAAGATCTCCATGATCTCCTAAAATTTAATTCTATGTATAGGTATACTTTCCATTTCACATACCTTTGAAGCATAGAAAAAAGCCAGCGTCCCTGTATAAGTATACCTTCCATGTACCGTATCACATAGTCTGAAAATTTAAAGGTACTACAAAAAAGGATCAATTCCTGTCCCATCATAAGCTATTGGAGCCTTCTATATCTCTTCATCTTGGAATCAACACAGATTGTGATGTTGATTTCCAAATGAAAGAAATAAAGGCTACAATAGCTGAATGCAGGGTGGCTTTATGCATCACAACCTCCTCATAAATCAAGGAAACGTTACTTCAAAATTTAAGATCACAGAAACAGACTCTCAAATGATTTTTGATACTTTTAAACTCCACGGATACCTTTGTTACCAAACAACATATATTAGGTACATTAACAGCTACATCATATGTCAACCATATCCTTTCCGAAAACCCAAAGTTTGAAATAAGAAACATCAACAGGAAATACAAAATCTGTTTTAATCTATCCATAGCCATTATCCTCTGTTTCCAAGTCGCCACTAATAGCTTAGTTTTTTCAGCAATGATTATTCATCTTTGAAAGGAAAAGCCAGCCCTTTACACATTCTTCTATAAGTAAACTTTCCAAATATGCTACCACAAATGAATATATATCCCAGTGACAGTAAATAACTATCTGAAATATATATATATATATATTAAACATGAAAATTTCAAATTCTGCCCGATTAAAGCCATAAAGAACACACAGTTCTATCATCCTTAAGAGAAAGAGTAAGTGAAAGCAGTCTTCTCCACTCGAACCCTCAAAAGCTACCAAGTGAAATCATTTCTATTAGCACTGCTCCTCAGACTTAACCCTTCAATGCTAATATCTTAGAAAATTCAGTCTTAATCTAAAAATGTGAGTAAATATATATGAAAATATATTTCCTATATTTTAATGAATATAAAATGCTATATATATATATATATATACAGGAAATTCAATGCATCAGAACTTCGAATAAATTAATTTTATTATAATAACAACCATAGAAACCAGGATTCTAACAAGGATAAATCTAAAAGCTACCTCTCGCATCCATAAATTTTCTTTCTGATAATGCCTTAGTTAAGTCTATTATATTTATTATTTCCAAAACAGCTTTTGCGTAATTAAAAGGTCTTTTAGCCATAGTATAATCCCCAGATTAAAAGTCTAAATGTCTACAAAATTAATATCATAACTGTATATTCGAAGCAAGACTGACTTATCTGCCTATTGAGCCTATACTATTAGAGTATGTATTTATACCCAAAACTAAACACTAAACTAGAGTAACCAGAATCGCCATGAAATCGCCTGAATCACCGGTTTGGCTATTCGATTCGGGCCTGGCATTTTTTTAAGAATTGCTGAATGAGATCGGCGATTTCATTGCCATGAATCGCATGAATCGCCAATTCAGCGATTCATCCAAAAAATTGCCAAAATTGCTTGGATGAATCGCAAAAAATTGGTCGAGCGGCTTGAGAAAAAGTAAAGTCAAATTTTATAAAAAACACATCTTTTTTTCAATTTTTTTTTGCCTTCTCCAATCATTTTGGAAGAGATTGATCCAGGGGGTGGGAGGATTGTATAAATACTTTCAGGATGTTTGAGATAGGTTCCAGCTTCATAGGAGTTAAGATGCAGATTCTAGATTTTGGGGGGTTTCAAA
Organism: Chamaecyparis obtusa; assembly: GCA_027943335.1. Taxonomy (NCBI): domain Eukaryota; kingdom Viridiplantae; phylum Streptophyta; class Pinopsida; order Cupressales; family Cupressaceae; genus Chamaecyparis; species Chamaecyparis obtusa. The sequence goes on from BSBK01004872.1 coordinate 18,613, forward strand.
AAATTCTAGAGTTAGCCAAATTTTGGGATTTAGCAAGCCTTCAGCAGGGTTACCTCCCACAATCCATCATGGCTTTCTAAGGTCAAACTGAAGCTTGCAAAAGGATTCTCAAAGGGTTTTAACTCGTTTTTATCACAAATCACTTTGTTTCAACCCCATCTCTATGACAGACTTAGCTTAGCTCTCGCCCAAATCCCAGACATACATGACTTCTCAACAAACAGACTTGAAAACAACCACCAACAAAGGCTACCTAAGACCTAGTTATGAAGACTTTGACATTTGGCATTGATCAATGATGTAGGGGCATCCAAGGTTGAGGCAGGGGCATTCTGTGTCCTTGGTGAAACTGCATAAGTGTTTGTGTTTTGGCCGGTTTTGCTCGGTTGCAGCTTTGACCGACAACCTTGGTCATTGAAGGAAGCTTAGTCACTAAAGGAACTCGGTAGTCTCTGATGCTCGGTGAAAGTGTTACTCGGTCTTGCCTGCGATGCTTGGTCGAGACTGGTGCTCGGCGATGCTTGGCGTGTTCGGTAAATTCACTGATGCTTGGTAGTTTTGGCTTACCGACTGGAGTTCTGTGTGATTGGTTGGGCCGACTTGGTGCATTTATTGTTTGTATCTTTTGTTGGATTCTCCTAGGTAGATCTGGAGGCCGACATGCTGAATTAAATGTTTGTATACATTTTGTAAGCCAACCTGTATGGCATTTAATATTTGTTGGGAGAGTTAAGGGTTTCATCTTGCCGACTTGTGGCTGATGATTAGTATTTAAGGGGTGCTTGGGTAGATGTTTAGGAGGAACTTAGTGGAAGGACTTGGTAGATCTGGATCGTCAGATGTGAAGTTTGAAAGCTGAAGTTGGCGAAGTTGTGGAAAAGATCTTGTAGGATCTTGCAGATTAGATTTCTATCTGATAGTTTGTAATAGCAGAGCTAGTGGTTTGCATACTTGGGAACAAGGAGATTGCTTGGAGGCTTGTGAGCTCAAGTTTAGATCTGCCTTAGGGTTTCCATCAGCTTGTGATTGTCTTCAGAATTGAACTAGCTAGTGATTGTATTGGATTTGGTTGTGGATCTTGCAGAATTGTTTCTGATTGTAATTGGCCCTAACTCGGAAGGCCTTACAGCCGGGCATGTTAATGCAAATTACTTGAAACAATTATTGTGTTATCTGTTGTGTTGAGTATTTCGCTGTGTAATTATGAAGCTGCTCACCCTGAACTGTCCTTAATTGGATCCTTCTAGCCTTGGTCTGCGTCAATCAATGATCAAGCATCATATATTCATACTATGAAATGACTTAGTTTTTACAATTATGTATATTTCTCTTATTTTTTGTATATATAATGCATAGGAGGCACAGTCACGTGACTCACACCCATCACATGGTTCCTCTTCTACGACTAGACCCTCTCCCTTATATGTTAGTAGAGCAAGGAAGAGGAAGATGTGATTGTAATGATGTATTTACTTCTATTTTTGTAGAACTAGAAACTATTTACTATATTGCTTTTAGCTATCAACATTGCGCATGAGAATGTGATTTTGTACCCACTTTGCATTTATATATATCTAAACTCTGCTTGTTTCCTTTGTGTTCTCATTAATTAACTCATTGGATGCATCTTCTCATTGAATTTTGCAAAAAATGTATTTTTAATTAAATTTAAGCTATTTTATAAGTTCCCAAGTTTTTCCCGGAGTTTTTTCAAAAACTAGCCGAATTTTTCTCGAGTTTTTTTTTGGGCTTGGTGAGTTTTTGTCGAGTCTGAGTTTTCCATCTATGGACCAAGTAGATAGAGAGGCTGAGGTTGTGGCCATGGCTAAGAGGCAACTCGAGCACGTTCAGGCACTGGTAGACGCACACGCACACACACAGACAGGCCCTAGTGATGTTTTTTGTGAGCCCATCTTACATGCGGGGGCTATGGCTCAACAGTCCTCTAGGACCTACCTGAGATGCCTTTGTAGAAGGCAAATAAGATACTTAGAGGCTGAGGCTGAGGCTGTGGCCAAGCTTGAGGATGATGATGAGGCTTGAGCTAGAACCTTTTTTATTCATTTTGTTTACAAATACTGATAGACATACATTTCATGGATCTTCATCTTACATACATTTATGATTTGATGTTTTATGGATCTTCATCTTACATACATTCTGTGATTTGACTCATTATGATCCTATGATTCTATTTACTTCAGCTACAATTTACATTTACGGGTATCGCACGTGATGGATTTATCATTTATGTTAGTTTCTAATTGATGATGATATAGTGTGTTTAAGTTATATTCAATAAAGGGTGCATGAAATAAGTTTTAAATTGTTAAAACCTCTAAATTTCAAGGGTTTTTTAAATTTGCCGATTCGATTCTGATTCATTATCGATTCGCGATTTGATTCGGCCTTGCCGATTCCTATCCAATTCCGATTCTTGTTAATTTTCTCTAAACATTCTTAATTGGTTTCTTGCCAAGAGAGATAGGCTCCTCCTTAGCCCAACTAACTCCTCCGTCTTCATCATCGCCATGGTCCACTTTGTCCTCCTTCATAAACCATTCCAAGCCTTTCCTGTCTTTACATACCCTAACATGCATTACACTTAGAAGGAACATCCAATTTCTTATAATTGTTGGAAGCCTCTTCTCAAACAACTAGTAGTTTTCAATCATCAAAATAGGATAGCCTAGGATTGGGCGGTCACTCACTCCATAGTTGCTGCGCTTAGGAATGTAGAGGTTGCTATCAATGTTTTCAAAGACACTATCTAGTTCCTCCAACAAGAATTTCTTGAAGAGGCTGTAGCATAATTCCCTAATAGCAACTTTGTCCCTATCCACATAGAGAATAGTAGCTACAAACATTGCTATGATCTTTGTATTAGTCTTAGGGTGATCCTCAAGCATAGAAAATTCCTTACCTACAATCTTCAAAACCGCCCTAAAAGTCAGATTTTGCTTCGCCTTCATCATCTTACCCAGCTTTATCTTCGTAATCTCTCCCCAAAATGACATTTCTCTCTTCCCTAGTTTCATCCGGATTGGCGTATCCATCCTAATCCAAATTCTGTTACTTCCTCAAATGTTATGAAGTGGGTAATCGCTTCTTCAACTTTAAAAAACCCCTAAAACGTGTAGGTTTAATAAACTTGAATGCCAAAAGTAACTCAAAGTTTGGAAATAATCATGGCTTTACCACCCCTCGATCCTGTCATCTTTATTTATTAGATTTCACTTGCTTGTTACATATCATTTAATCTCAACCCCATGTCATATCTTGAGTTTAGTACTAGCTACTAAAAGATTAAAGCTCTCCAAGAATTAGTGCTCACCTTTAGGATTTTTCGCACTAGATTGCTGAAACTGCCTTTTGGGAAATACATGAACTTTATTGAGTGTCAGAAACCTCCCTTCTCCATTAATAATTTTGAATATTAGTCTATTTGTAGGTGAATTGGTTGCCCATTTCGTAATAATGTTTGTCATAAAGTACTCATTACTTAGAAAGGTAGAAAGTGCTCTATAATATTTAGTGAATATTCCCACTTTTATATAATGATAGTATTAAAGGAGGATATTTGAGATCGTAAAATATCTCAGTGTTCTTTTTCCTAACATAAACTAACTTATAAATGTATCCCTGCTATACTGACATTACATCTATCTACTTCTCATCCCTAATCATCCTATCCAATGAAGCTCTCATAGCTCTCATCCGATTTTCTCTTCAGTCACCACTAGAGGGCTCTCTGAATCTACCTATCCCATCTATACGTATAAGACTATTAGGTGTCCATCCTCTATTCTACTCTTAATCCTAACTTACTTAACCTATGCCAATTCTTTCTCCATCTGTCCCTAAATTCACTAATTTATCCGCATCTCCATTTCCTTCCCTAAAGATATGGTTGATAGTGAAGTGCTTAATTTGATTAAGAACCTCCATAATTTGTTTAACAAGTCCATCTAACTGCCAATTCGAAGTTCCTCCCTTCCTAATCGAATTAACTACCAAGGTTGAATCTCCTTCAATTTCTATCTTTTCTAAACCCAATTTTAAACAAAGCTTCAACCCTTCCAATAACACCGTGAACTCAACTATATTATTGGATTTCATCCCTATAGGACTAGCCAAATTAGCTAACAGATCCCCATCCCAATTATGAATACAACAACCAATACCTGCAATCCTCGGATGACCCCTAGAAGCCCCATTGAAATTCAGTTTGAACCATCTCCTAGGAGGGGCCTTCCAGGTACATTATTTTTTGAGCTGTTTTGATTCTTGCTTAGTTGTGATTCCTGAAGGGGAAATTTTAAGGCTTGTCCACTTATTTCTAGTCTTATCATCCCATTCTGTAAACTGTATATCTTTTTTACCTTCGACATTCCTATTGTTCACTACCTCTACAATCGCTGCCTCCAATCTATTAGTGAAATGTGCAACCTCCATGTTTGAGCCTTTAAAAATTCTTTTGTTTCTCTCTTTCCATACCTCCCAATTGAGCAGGGAAGGGGCTATGACCCATATATTGCCATATAAGTCCTTATTCCCTTATTCCTTCTCCTTGGCCAATATTGGAATAGGTCCACAATCTTATTTGGGAGAGCTGTTTTCGAATTTAATTTATTCATTAGCCAAACCCAACATTTATTTGTGAATTCACAGTTTAGGAGGATATGATCTACTGACTCTTCCTCACATAAAGCACATCTAGAAGGCCCTTGGTATCCCATCTTCTAGAACCATTCAAAAGTAATGATTCTATATTGTATAGCTACCCATGCAAACATACCAGCATTTGGTAGACATTCTTTATTCCAACATAATTCTATTGGAATCTCTGTTTTAGGGAATTGGTGTTTTTCATAGAGAATCCTATAGCCATCCCTAGTATTATATTCCCCATTCTTAGCCCTTGTCCACACAATTCTATCCTCCTTTAGGCTAGGATAAATCATACGAGCCTTTAGGATCTCCATCAGTTTGTTCTTAAAGTCATCTTAAATATTTCTGTTGTGCTCTATCTTCCAATTCCATCCTAAAGATGGATGCCCATTGGGAATATCTATATAATCCCTGACATAATACCCTATTTGGTTCTTGAGAAGTTCAATTGAATCCTTATCATCTAAAAGGGTACTGATGGCCAGATACCCCCCTCATGAGTCCTCCCAAAACAGGGCTGAACCCCCATCTCCAATCCCCCACGAGACCTGATCTATGATGAGGGGTCTACATTCTTTAATAAAGTCCCATATTCTTGATCCTCCTGGTGTAGAATGCTTAGAGGATCCCTCCCATCTAGGTACTTATGCTTAACAATCTTAACCCACTTTAGTTCGGGATTCCTAATAATGAACCATACCAACTTTGCTCCTAATGCTAAATTTTGGTCCTTAATATTTTTAAGATTAACCCCCCCATTCTCTCGAGTCCTACAAATCTTGTCCGATGCTACTAATGCCATCCTAGCTTTCTCTGCCGGTCCTTGCCAAAAAAAACTCCTAAATTTTTTAGTAACTTTTTTCCTGACATCACTCGACATATTATAACAAGTCATTTGATAGATTGGGAGCGAAAAAAGGAAAATTTTTAACATTGTTACCTGTCCTCCAGTGGAAAGCCATTTCCCTTTCCAGGATTGTACCTGCTTCTCTATCTTGTTCAAGACACTCTCCTATAATCTGGAGGATTTCTTCCCTTTATCTAAAGGAATCCCAAGTATTTATTCGGAAGGTTGCCTTTTTTGAAGTCCAGGATATTCAAAATCTCTACCTTTGTGTTCTCTGTAGTGTTGAAGAAAAAGATTTCAGACTTATCTTTATTAATTAGTTGTCTGGAGGCTTTCTGTGTATTCTGAAAGTATATATTATTTATATTTCTTGCTTCCTCTACCTTAGCTAATCCATATAACATGGTATCATCTACAAATTGTTGATGAGATGTGGGGTCAAGTTCACTAGTAATCTTGATCTCTTTAATTAATCCCTGTTCTCTAGCTCTAGATTTGGATCTATCTAAAGCCTCCGTCAAGATGATAAATAAGAAGGGGGATAGAGGATCCCCTTGCCAGATTCCCCTAGAAGTTTCAAACAATCCTTCTGGAGACCCATTGATTAGAATTGAAGTGGAATTAAGATAGATTAAAGAGGTGGAGAATTAAGATAAAGATTAAAGAGGCATACATGACCATAATGATGAGTTGAATGATGACATGGCAGCTTCCTTTCTTCTTATTGGTTCTCAAGCCATTGAATTTTCTCATTGACTCATTTTGTGGTGCTTCATTTCTATTGGCTATTTTTGTTTGCCCTAATTAGGGTTTGTAATGGTTTAATCTGGGCCATTGATTTCAAATCAATCTTGGACGTTCATTGTAATTGGGGCTCCTATATAATCCTCACCCCTCTCATTTGTAAAGCAAGACTTGTTGGAGAATTGTTGTTAAGATAATGCCAAATTTGCTCTACTTTTCATTGTTGTGTCTTGCATGGTGAATTGTTGTGATCAAGTTTGCATTATTGCACGGTGATTCATATTTCCTCACTTAGCTTAGGATTTCATTACATGTTGTTAGAAGTAGTTTAGTTGGATGAAAGAATTGTGGATGTTTACTTCCTTGACTCGAATATAAACTAGGCCACCAACCTGTAATGTCCCCGTTTTTCAGACTCTTGGGATTAGCTTAGTTTTAGCCTCTGTGCTAATGCCTCTTCTTTGTTTTTTCATTTTCCATGCATTGGGAAATGTGCAAGACGGCTTCATTGACCAACTTAATGTTGGAAGGCAGTCAAAGATTCAACGACAGAAATTATAACACTTGGAAGGAACGCATGCTGACAATCTTCGAATATTGCCGCCTGGATACACTTGTTTTGGGCACAGAGACTTGTTTGACCACTGTCCAAGCAGACCGGGACAAGTTTGATGACCGAAATCGAGAAGTTGTCATGCTTCTCAAGCTTCTGTTATAGATGATCAGTTGCCTCAGCTTCCTTTTGACAAGTCAGTGTTAGAATTTGGAAGCATCTAAAAGAGTTGCATGAGACATCCGACAAAAGTAGAGCGTTCTTTCTGAAGAACTAGTTGTTCTCCATTATGATGGATGAACGCATGTCCTTATAGGAGCATCTCACGAAGATTAAGGACATTCGAGATCAGCTCAAAGCTGTTGGTCGAAAAATGGAAGAAGATATGGTAGTCATCACCTTGAAGAGTCTACCAAAATCTTATGAGCACTTTATAGAGACTCTCAACATTACTTCCACTAATGTTGATTTGAAATTTTTAGAGTTGTGCACCAAACTTCTGTAGCAGGATTGTTGGAAACAATAGTTTGGTAGCAATGCCACCTCCTCAGAGCAAGCCTTTGCAGCCAAATCCTTTCACAAGGATAAAGGCAAATTTCAGTCATCGCAGTCATCTCAGTCATTTCAGCAGAAGGGCTCCAACCAGTCTCAGGATGCTTCAAAGAAGAAGGTGCAGTGTAACTAGTGTCACAAATATGGCCATTTGCTCAAGGATTGTCACAATCATTTGGCTTCTGAACAACTGAAGTAGGGAGGGTCTCAGCCTAAAGCCAATGTTGTTGAGCACACAGAGCAGAAAGAGTTTGCCTTTTACGCCTTCATGGCTAAAAGACTTGCAGACCATGTCAAATCTTCTGCATGGTATATAGATTCTGGTGCTTCTCGGCATTTCACTCACAGGCGTGATTGGTTTACCGATTTTTCTCCCTTTACTGATTCAGTTATATTTGGAGGAGGTGAAGAGTATATTGTTGTTGGCAAGGGCAACGTTCAGATTGAGTCTAGTGGGAGGAATCTCATATTCCTCAACATATACTATGTTCTTGGCATGAAACTTAACCTTCTCTCAGTGAGTCAAATCATGTGGCACTCTCCTTAGCTTGATGTTGTATTCAGTACACACAAGTGCTCGATTGTTGATCGTGCGACACACACTACTATTGCTGTTGGCATTGAGGATCATGGTCTATACAGACTTGTGGATACATGCGATTCTCTTGAGCATGCATTTGCAACATATGTATAGATTCCAGATGCCAAATGCTCCAAGTTGGATTCCAAGAGTCAGAAGCTCATGTTTATAGGTTACAGTGACACCATAAGGCTTTCCAACCGATTGATGTAGACACTGATTGTCTTATCTTTAGTTGTGATGTCTTTGATGAAGAACGAGGACCATTTCGGCTTTCCTCGTCTGAGTAGAATTCAAAGGATCAACATTTGAAGGCTTCTGATTTGGGTGTTCGTCTTCCATTGGGCTCACCTGATGGGAGGGATGATGTAGATTTTGTATTTGATGATGCACTACCTAAATTTCCTAGGGATGATGCTGATCTTCTACTTGTTGCAGATCCTCTTCCACCTCTAGATCCAGTTATTCCACCTCTTGAGGTTGGCACATCTACTCTCCGGCCTAAATGGTGGTCTAAAACCATCAGTGATCTTTATCATGATGAGCTCATTGAGGGTAGATCGTCTCGAAATAAGGGCAAGCAACAAACTACAGTTAACTTTGCTCTTATGGCTAACCTTCATAGTATATATGAGCCTCAGACATTTAAAGAGGCAACAGGGATTCCAGAGTGGGAACAAGCAACGGATGCAGAATACCAGTCTTTTGAAGAATCACACTTGGGTTCTCTTTGACCTTCCTCAAGGGAAGAAGCCCATTGGCTGCAAATGGGTGTATAAGGTCAAGTATCATGCAGATGGTACCTTAGATAAATATAAGGCCAAATTAGTTGCTCAAGGGTTCACACAGCAGGAGGGCATTAACTATGAGGAGACTTTTGCTCCTACTGCCAAGATGAGTACAATCCGTCTTCTACTTGCTATTGCAGCTCAGTTTGGATGGAAAGTCCATCGGATGGATGTTAAGAGTGCCTTCCTCAATTGCAGGTTGCAGGAAGAAGTCTACATGACGCAACCTCTTGGTTTCAAGGTTGCCAACAAAGAACACCAAGTATGTAGACTTCATAAAGCACACTATGGACTTAAACAGGCCCCTCGAGTGTGGTACATCAAGATTGATTAGTACTTGGTTGCTCATGGTTTTCAGCATTGTCCTTCTGACAATAATCTGTATCTCAAACGCTTTGGTGATGATATTTTCTTTCTTGTTGTCTATGTGGATGACTTGATCAGTACTGGTAGTTCAACACATTTGATTGCAGAAATCAAACAAGACCTGTGCAAGGATTTGGATATGACAGATTTCGGGCTTCTCCATTATTGTTTAGGTGTTGAGGTTTGGCAGACTAATGGTAGTATTTTTCTTTCTCAGTCTAAGTATGCGAGGAACTTGCTTGACAGGTTTCGAATGCAAGATTGTAAACCTGCTTCCACGCCTATGGAGAAGGGATTGAAGTTGTTAGCCAAGTCTGATTCTCCTCCTGCTGATGAAACCACTTACAAGCACCTAGTGGGCAGTCTCATCTATCTCACTGCCACTAGACCTAATCTCAGTTTTGCAGTAAGCTACATTTCACACTTCATGACAGTCCTCAAGGCTGATCATTGGGTAGTAGCGAAGCGTGTGATGTGTTATGTGAAGTGCACCCCTAATTATGGACTTTTTTACACTAGGAGTCATGATCCTAGACTCAGTGGGTTTATAGATTTAGATTGGGCAGGTTCGGTTGATGATAAGAAGTCAACCTTTGGATATGTGTTCAGTTTGGGATCTGGTGCAGTCACATGGACTAGTAAAAAGCAGCAAGTAGTATCTCTCTCCTCGACACAAGCAAAATGTCGAGGAGTAGTTAAGGCAACTTGCGAAGCAGTTTGGCTTTGTCAGATGCTTGCGGATATGCAGATGTCTCAAGTAGATCCAACTCCCTTCTTTGTTGATAATGAGGGTGTTCTCAAGCTTGCTAGGAACCCAGTCTTCCATGAAAGAACCAAATGTGTGGATGTTCATTGTCATTACATTCGGTAGTTGGTTCAAGACGGGAGAGTTCAGTTGTAGCATGTTCCAATTGCGGATCAGACTGCAGACATTCTCACCAAGCCTCTCGGTCGAGATCATAGTTACAGGACTATGCGAGTCTTGGTAGGACTCTACGAGTCTTGAGTTGAGCCAGGCCTCCAGAGTCTTTTCGGCTCTGGACTTGGACTCGACAGAGTCCCATAGAGTCTTGGCGGACTTGTCGAGTCCTGCTGACTCGCCGGACTCTACGAGTCCCGCTGGCAGTACTTTAGGTATTCAATTTATGGTCGCAGTTGGCCCTGTTTCTGCAGTCAGTTCCTGGGGCCGATGCTAGGACATGGTAATCTTGTGAAGAATACTGAGGAGAATACAAAAATATAAGAAGACAGTACCTGCACAGCATTGTTGCTGGTAATATCTGGAATGATTTCCTAAGTTAATGTTTGCACCTTTCAGGCTAGGCTGCATGCTCACAGCAGTAATATGTTTTGATGTTTTGATTTTTTTTCAATTGTTGGTTGCTGGCTACAAACCTGCAAATTAATGTTGCTTGGCCAAGTTCCTGGATTGGAGTTAAATTCTCTGAGATCGAACCTTCTGAATTCTTGGTAATGACAGTTTCCTGGACTGAGTGCCTGTCTTAGGTCACATAGAGGTTGGTATGCAACTCATCAAATGCTATTTTGATTTCTATTATTCTGAATCACTGTATTGTTTTAACTTTTTGCTGCTTTTCTTAGAAAGGTGTGTGAAGCTGCTTGGACTGTTTGCCTAACTTTAGGCCTTAATTCCCTGACTATGTCAGAATGGAAAGTATTAAGAGCCATTTTTGACCCGAGAGAAAGTGGGATTGGAAGCAGAAAGAAGGCAAAAGAATGCCACTGCAAGTGTAGCAGACTAACTATTTAAGCATTCTTTCAAGTGGCTGTTGTTGTCCCTTTGGGCAATACTAATAACTCATTTTAGCAAGTTGCTTACTGAGCTATTGGGGCCAATGCAACAATGTTTTTGGATGGCTGTCAGTGGAGTAGAAGATCCTTGGTATGGAGATTTTATTCATTCATTTTTTCCACTATTGTGAATAGAGATGCTGGATATGTTCATCTTCCAAGCAATAGAGATGTGATGGAACTCAATAATGTGAAGAAGAGCTTCTGAAAGCTCAGGAGGCAATGCATACATAATGCATGTGATTTGTGGATAAGTGGCAAGAAGAGCATTGCTCACTCTTCTTGGAGTTTTCTACCCATCCGAGGTTTTCTCTAGAGTACAACTTTGTTCTTCCATGTATTTGTGTGATTGATTGCAGAGTGATTGTTTAATTCCTATCTATTTGCTTCCTTAATTTGTGCATGTTGAGGTAGTTTGAGGGGCTTCACTGCAATTCGCTCAGGTACTAGAGTCAGCATAGCTGATTCAACTTTTGGGCCATTCCATAACTCTCAAAGAGCATATATATATATAGACACACGCACACACACAAACTCTGCAACTGCACCTAACATAGAGTTCAGACACGTAAGCCTCTAAAGAAATGGAATTCAGAATGCATCAGCTTCCTTGAATCTTGTGATGGCTGCTATTTTTGCTATGTAAAACTCATCACAATGACTTATTTGTGCATACAACTTTGATGGTGTATGAATCTGCATGACGAGTTTGGCTGCAGCTCAATGTGTTAGGTGTACTGATTCCACAACTGTCTCTTGGTTCCTGGTTTCAAAGTCAGAATTGAACCACTTTGTGCCCGTCATGATTCTATGTTGTTTGCAAACTCTGGTTCTCTGCTTGTCTTACAAGGAACACTGAAAGAATATCAATTTGCACATGTAGTTTCTTTGATTACTGAATTGAGATTAGTGAGTGGTTTAGTTAGTTGAACTTCTCTCACAATTCAATTTAGATCATTTAAAGAGATGTAAGCACTTAGATTCAAGGTCAGAGTGTTAAGATAAACAATCAATATAAAATGCTTAAAATCACTTGCAGTTTTCAAAAGAAAGTTATATCATGCTTAAGTAATAAAGTAGAGGGCTTTAGTGAAAGGAGAGAGTAGTGAAAGGAGAGAGTACAAAGCCCAAACATAATACACTGAAAGAAGACAGTACAAAGCCCAAACATAAGCTATTTTCACAATAGCTTTGAACAGCTATATATTCTCCACATTGGCAATCATTTGTTTGTGCGTATGTTGCATATTCTGAAGACATTGAAGAAGGATTTATTGAAGAGACTGTAGAGTTTATACTTTTGGTGTTCTCAACAATACTTTCTCTGTGCATGCCCTAATGTTTCTATCTTGGCTACATGCATCTTTTATGCTTGTTATAATACTGGTCCTATGTAATGTTGTTGACAGCATCATAAGTATACTTTTTACTTCTAATGGTATATTTGAGTGTTGTTTGCATGTACAGGAGGTCTCACCGAATGGGAGATTTATTGCCTCTGCAGATAGGGATTTCAAGATACGAGTACGAAAAAATTGTTTCTGTCCCTATGAAGATGTTTGTGATTTTGGGTTTGTCTTATCTGGAAGGATTAATGATTAAACATTCAGAAATCTTTAAATGCAATGTATTGCTTCTGGCAGGTCAGCGTGCTTCCTAAAAGTCCTCTTCAAGGAGCTCATGAAATTCAAAGCTTTTGTTTAGGGCACACAAAGTGCGTTTTCAAACTTCTAATTGATCTTTTCTCAGTTTTTACATTATGCAAACAAATTTCCGTTTGCCTGTTTATTGACAGTTTTTGCTATTAAATGTTTGAAAGTTCATTAGAGAATAGGAACATTTCTACTTAAAACCTTTTTGCCATTTTTGGGAGTTAAGTTTACACCTTATATATGTATAGGCTATCATCTACAACTTAAGATACTGTGGATATGGTGACCTTCTGTATAAATTATTATGGCTGTAGTAATGTTAGTTTACTCGCTGCTGGAGGTCAAACAATATATTTGTTATAACCCTAACATTTGCAATTTCAATGATTGTCTCTTTCTAATGTGATCAATGTTTTAAACTCCCTTTTCTCATAAATAAATTCCACTTTGCATTGAATTCACACCTTGCTTTTAGATGTTTTTTAGGTACGTTGAACTCTTGGGCAGCTATTTACATAAATGCTTCCGTTCTGAGGTGAGAATTTGAGGAAAAAAAATCTTATGCCTAATAGTTTCAGCAATGCTCATTTTGATCTTATCCCAAACATGTATCCCTGTTAACCTGTTGGAAAAGTCTATTGTCTCTCTCCTTCCAAATCTTCTAGAGTGTAACGAAGATGCCAAAGCACATTACTGGGAGAAGGTTTTTAATCTTTGACCCTTAGGCAGGTGGTGTTTCCATGCTCTAATCAGCTGCTCAAAGGACTGAATGGGAGCCATGGAAGATTAAGTATTTTTGGATAAAAACTTCCATAAGGAGACGCCCGTGGCATTCAAAAAATAGATGTAGGATGGTTTCCTCATTGTCCAAACACAAACCGTAATGAAAAGGGCCACACAAGCCACGTTTCATAAGCCTATCCCCAGTTAATACTCTTCCCTTTAACACTAACCACATAAAGAAGCTGACCTTGGGCCAAATAGTAGGCTGGCATAGAAGGTTGAAAAAATCCCTTAGCAAATGGCAAGTATGCCTATTTAGAGCAGTATAACTCAAAGAAATTGTATATTCACATGTAGAATTTTAACCCCATGAAGGGGAAAAACACATAGAGAAAGCTGATAAAGGATGGTCCAAGAGAATTTTATTTATTTAAGATTGCTGCAATTCCCCCACCCAAAGTGGCCTTGCAATGGAATTATAAGAACCCCTGCAGGTTCTAACTCACCTACTTCTGATAATTGATAAAGGATGGTCCAAGAGAATTTTATTTATTTAAGATTGCTGCAATTCCCCCACCCAAAGTGGCCTTGCAATGGAATTATAAGAACCCCTGCAGGTTCTAACTCACCTACTTCTGATAATTGATAGGCATTTGCTGTTTTGCAGTGTCTTGAACTCATACATAGGCATTTTATCAAACACTTGTAAGCTCAAATCTTATTTATATAATTTAACTTTCACACATCCATAGAATAGACATTAAGACAAACACTTGGTAGCTATATCATTCTGAAAATGCACTAGACTATTCAAAGACATTTTGTCATACAAACTAATTGCTGCAACTATTCACAAGAATTCCTCTTTATTCAATTGCAGTAAATAAATTATTTACAATGATGAACAATGCGTGGAAATATAACTTATTTGCAATATTAAAAAACCTGGAAATTATCGTAGCTTGCAATTAAGGCCCCCAAAAGTATCGCAGGTATATTCTGAAATAATTCTGAACCTTGGCGCCAAATATTGATGTCTATTGATGCACAAAAAACCTTCAACATGCCTTTGAATCAATCCACGCCTCTAACACTAGCTCACACGGCTGCGTATTACTTGTGGTTGCCTTTAAAAAATACTAATGCTGCTATTACAGGCTGCGTTCTGTATTATTTGATGATCGTCAAATCTCTGCAAAAAATCTTAATGCATTCAATGCTATCAAAGCCCAATCTTTACACCTTGAAGCACATTCATGGCTTCTAATATAAAGCCATAGTCATTGCACAATTCACTGGGTATTTCACCGATTCAAAGTGCTGAAATTGTGAAGAATTCCGAATTCTCCAGCAATGCTGAAACCCTTGGTTCTCAACAACACAAATTTACAATTATCAAATGCTCAATAGAATGAATGGATTTTCTCTTGCCTTGGCTTTTTATAATTTTACAAGAGAAATAGATATGTATCTTCACAATTACACTTTTCATAACTTAAAAATATTTAGCTTTTGTTGCACTTGCTTTTGATATATTTGAAATATAATATTTAATTATATTTCCCTCCGTTTGGTGCACAATGAAAGAATATAACGCATATTTTAATAATCACCTATGTCTCGCTTTAAATTGGTACTTTACATTATTCCTCATATGCACTTATAATTTGACTTTATGATCATTAAGTAACCCCTTTATATAATAAAGTCAAATAACATTTAATGATGTGCACTTTTAATTTATTATTAATAAAGTATTACTTTATTAATAATTAAAAGGTCATAACTCCAAAGATACTCCTTATTTCTTGATTTTGTCAGAACCAAGAGGTAACCCACTGCATTCATTGCTAACCAAGGTGCCTTTCTAAAATAGAAAGGGTCCATCTCTATCAACCCTTGATTTACTATAATTAGTAAATCCTTGAATACTTGATAAAAAAGGTACCAAAAGTTATCACTACAATTGAGGGCGGTCCAAGTGCCCTGCCAAATATAGAAATGTCGGATAGATCACTTACTATAAATAGTAAGTCCCTCAAACTGAGCCAACTGATGGAGTCAATCACAGTGCATACCAAGAGCTTGGGTGCCCTTGCCAGATATAACAATCCCTCAACAATGACTTACTATAAATAGCAAGTCTTTGAATAACTGCTCCAGACAACGATACTGAATCTCAACATTGCCAACAAGTTGTTCAGGTGCCCTACTAAAGATAGAAACCTTGACTTTCCCTAAATGGTAACTTACTGTAAATAGTAAGTGTGTCGATCTAACTCAAATGAAGAGCAATCCTGAACATCTCTAACTACTAGAGTGGGAAAATAGCCTCTGGCTTTGCCAATTGGACCCTTTGAACAACTCCATTAGCCTATGAGAGTCAAAAAATTACGAATCATTTTCTTTCATAATAGGCTCTAGTCTGGAGTTGACAACTTGATAGCCTCAGGGGACATTACAGAAATCTAACGTTTACCTATCTCCTAAGAACGAGTATTGCGCCAACAATAGTGAGAAACTTTGATCTGTCCTATTTAGTGCAAAGTTTTTGTGATAGTTTTTAACTTTGGGAATTGAGTGAAGATAGGTGGATGCCCATCCCAAGAATTTGTCCAAAAGCTAGCAATCTAACCATTATGAATAACCCAAAATAAATACTTTTTAACAAGAGCCTCCCTAATTTTTAGAATAAAGTGAATGGATGATCGCTTGGAGGGAAGAGACAATGGAATAACACACTCAGGGTGTTATTCTCTGCATGCTTAGCTCAAATATTAGCTACCCACAAGTCAGATAGAGCCATAAACATTTTCCAATGAAGTTTAGTAGCCAAAGCCTTATTATGGATTTAAAGCCTAAGCCACCTTCATGTTTAGATTGACAAAGGGTATCCCATTTAACAAGGGACCAATTTTGTTTTACTTGCAAGCCACTCCACATGAGGCTATTGTTTAGCTGCCAGAGGTATCCCCATATACTAGAGTTTAAGGGACCCTCTTCTAAAGTGGAAGATTTTGAGAATCTAATCCTCCTATCGACTAGAGTAGTGAAAGAAAGTGATGCTCGATTTACCATGGTTAACTAACTAACCAATATCTCTAGAAAAAAATTTGAAAAAGGCTCTAACTGTTGAGCTTCCAAGTAGGTAGCTTTACTAAGGAGCGTAGAATCATTCACAAACTGGAGGCGGTAAGAGGATGAGCTCCTCTAGCTAATCGAAAACCAGTGATCTTTTTGTCTTGACACACTGATGTTACCATTCTACCAAGGCATTTTGCAATAATGATAAAATGAAGGGATATAAAGGATCACCCTGACAAATTCACCTAGAGGCCAAGAAAAGCTATGTGGGAGAACCACTAACCAGGATAAAAAAGGAACCTGAAGATAAACAGGCTCTAACTCATTCAATCCAATCGTCAGAAAATCCAAACTGAGACAAATTTTACATAGAAAGGTCTAATCCACTCTATCACAGGCTTTGGACAAATCAAGCTAAATAAACATAGAGGAAGTTTTTTCAGTATCCATGGAGTGTAAAGTCTCCTGAGCTAGCATAATCTCATCAAGAATTTGATGACCTAACATAAATCCCCCTTGTATTGTAGATATACTCTTATGAAGAAGAGGTCTCAACCTTTCTTCCATAACTTCGTAACTATTTTTATACAAGACATTACATTGGAAATGTCTTCCACTTTAGGAGCTCTAGCCATAAACGTTTTGTTGATTTCTTTTAGCATTGATTTTTCTATCTAAACCTCTTCTACCACTTAAATGAGCTCCCTTTAATGATGTCCCACAATAATTCATAGAATTCTATCAAAAGCCATCCGATCCGGGAGTTTTCCCTTTCTTCATATTGAACATCACCAACTGTAATTCACTTCTTGTAACTGTACTATATAACATTTTGTTATCCAGATTTGAGATTACTGAAGGGAGGATAGCTAACACAGTCTGTTGGGCCATCTCATCCAGAGGTTGGGCAGTAAATAAGTGTTGAAAATATTGCTTAGCAATTCGATGCATATCTTCTATAGAGTACTCTTTCTTCCCATTTTCCAGGGTAAGAGCCTTGATGTGGTTATGAGCTTGTCTAGTCAACAAGGATTTATGAAAGAATTTTTATCAATTTCTTTTAGGCATTGCATTTGAGATTTTTTGTCTCCACGTAATTTCGTTCCTAGTTTCCCATTCTTGAAGGGCAGCTTTTAAAAAGAGTTCTTTTTGAAGCAAACCATAATTGTTGCCAAAAGTTCTTAAGGTTCCAATTGAGTTCATCCAACTGTTGAAGGAGTTGCATTTTCCTCTCCTTGATGTATCCAAATTCAGTTCAGTTCCAATTTTTTAATTTGATATTTGGATAATTTAGGCATTTGGGCAAAGGAGAACATATGTGTTCCATACCTAGTGTTAAATTTGGAGGTTTGTCATTGCAGTAACTTGTAATAGCACTTATAGATTTTCTGTGTGTTTCAAGTTACCTTCTCAATGCATATGTATATGATATTAAGAGGCATGTCTCTGTAGAGACATGTCTCTTTAACTCTCATTAGTTATCAATAACATTTGCTTATTATCATGATTAAATAATGTGATAATAACTTATATATATATATATATATATATATATATATATATATATATATGTATGTATGTATGTATGTATGTATTTCTACTTTATTATCAATAATACTAATGCTCCATGATAATAATCGTGTAGGATAGATATCAAATGTTTGAGGCCGATAGGTCATTCAAACATTTGATTTCATCGATTGGAATCATCTGATCCACGCTACAGTCATTAACATGTAGGTTTGATCTCTTGGTCCCTTAGACCGTTTGATTTTGTGGATGCTATTAAAATTCCTTAATTTATTCATACATGTAGATGTCAAGGGACCAAAGAAGCAAACTAGCCTCACAATACTAACATTTGTTTGTGACAATGGGACCCAAAAAGGTACCAAATATGGGTATTTCTCACAACTTGAGGCTGTCAAGCTGTCAACCCCAGACTAGAGCCTATTATGAAAGAAAATGATTCAAAAGAAAGAAAGCGTTTTTGTGTTGTGGAGCTTATAGAAAAATGAATAGAGTTCGGCCATTTTGCTCCATGTGAAAACCATTGATGCTTAGTATCTTGGTCTTGGCAGATTCTCAAACTTTGCACATCTAAGCACAGATGCAAGATCAATGGAATTTGTATGCAAATTTCTCTCATTGCAATTAACAATTTGTGTATGTATCTTTACACCGATGCTAAAACCAGCTAAATATATCTAATATGCATCTGTTTTAATTTTTTATATAAAAAGGACACCGGCTTAATTACTCACAATGAGCTATGGTAAAAAAATACATTTAAATTGTGGAGAAATAAATGTTTTAGCTGTTCGCTTTTGTTTTACAAGTAAACTAGTGTTTATAATGCAATAATATACCTGTATCCAACTTTTTTGACTGTTCAGGTTTGTTTTCGAACAGCAATTGATTGATGATTCAAGTTCTCATTTACTCCTGATACTTATGCTTTGTCTAGTTTGTAGTAAATTACTAAATAGTTCCTTTCTACTGATGTTCAATTCTATATTTTCCTTAACTTTTTGGTCTGTCATGAATTGCTAATGCTTGATAGTATTTGTGTGGCAGCTATGCTTCATGTATATCATTTTTGGGCATACAAGCAGATAGCGAAGGGCTTCTGATTTCAGGTGGTGGTGATGCAACAGTAAGTCATTGCTAGATTTCTTTTCTAGCATTCTTATTCTTAGCAGTTGATTGCAATCTAACACACCTTTAGGTACGTTTGTGGCACTACATGACTGGAGAACTTCTGGATACATTTGAAGCTGAAGTGGTGGTTAGTTAAATCTCTCCAGTATATGTGTAAACCTTCATCTCCTTTGCCTGCTATAACATGTTGCTGGACATAGATCCTTACTACCTGCATCCCTATCGTTGCTGATGATAGTTTACTTATTGTTGTCCCTGAAGGTAGGGCTAGGAAAATGCACTAATGGTGTGGATAATCATACTTCTTCTGCAGTTACAGCCCTGTCTGTCTCCTCTGATACTTCAGTGATAGCAGTGGCAATTGAAAGGCAAGTAAAGTTAGTGTCCTATAAGTACACGTCAAATTCTATGGAAACATAAGGCTAACTAGACTCCATGGTATTTACTATTTACATTCTATTGTATTCTCTGAAGATGTTTAACTCATTTAATATTTTTTCGTGTTTAAAAATGTTGCTCTCACATTGCATTATATTTATCCATGGTTGACATTTATTTAATATTTGAGTGCTGAAAGATGAAATAATTTGGCTGTCCTCTGTCATTCTTTGTAGATATGCATATAATGTTTTGAATTTTGAATTGTGTAAATGGCCTTTGTGATGATTTATGGACATACCACAAGAAACAGGTATCAACATGGTCAAACAAGACATTTAAGGTGCCATGTTTTTTTTATGGTTAGAATTGTAGCATGCTTATTGTATATGATTATACAATCTAATCGCATTAGAGGGGATTTAGGTGGACATTGATACAGATTCAAATATTCCCAGGGTTGATTCTGATATAATGATATTACCAAATAGGAAGGACGGGATGCGGGTGGACATTGATGTGGATACAAATAATCCCAGGGTTAATTCTAATATAATGAAATTACCAGATATGAAGCTGGAATAGATGGTAAGATGCACAAGAAAAGTTAAACCAGAAGTAATGAAAGTCTATGCAATGTATATATAGGCTTATTGCCTTTTGCTTAAAAAAAAGTCGATGCAATGAAGGTGTGCCATTTTCTGAGCTTACGCCTTATTTTATTTCATGATATGGATAAAAGAGATGATCCACTTGAATGATTCCTTAAGGGTGTGCCAAATCTTTGGAAAACCTTAAAACTATTGGCTGCTACAGACTGGCTTGTTGATTACTCACTTAAAATGACTTGTACTTCGAATGTCTCTTGTAAACCCTAAAAAATAAAGGTGAATCAGCTTTTCAGTATCAAAGCTCTGATTGTAATGTCCCTTTTTTGGAATTGCCCTAAGTCTTGCCCTTAAAATCACATATTTCATTCAAATAAGAAATGTAAGATAGAAGTATAACTTTACCATTTAAAATGTCTCTTAACAAGATAAACCCTGATTTAAGTCCTGCAGCCATATTAAACCACATTGGATACATATGTATATATACATAATTAAATCTAAATTATCTCCATTAGGATTAGTAATCAGACATGTAAATATAAATACATATAATTATCACGATTCATTAGATAGGTCTAATCACAATAGAGTTGGAATGAAGGAGCACGTTAGGATTGGCCTGATACAATCTTTACACTATGCCCAAGGGCGGATATACCATCCCTGTTGGCCCCAAGTGGAAGGCACATTGGACATCCATCATGGGGTGGTCTGGCTATTGGGATGCTTGTATTTGCACGCCCTATCCATGTTTCCTTATTCATCCTCTTTCAATCATAGGCTTTCCCTACCAACCAATCCATACTATGGAATTCCTTCGATAATCATATATGATGCCATTGCCCGGAGCCTGTCCTTCCCAATCAAGCCCAAGAGCATGGAATGAACACCCAGTCAAACAGCCTCCTGGCTCCACCACTGGGGTTTGGCGTACTTGATGGGGGTGTCAGTGCAGCTGTCTTATTAATGAATTCCTTCCTTCACCCCATAATGGGATGGTTGGTGGGATCAAAGTATTAAACAGATCCTTATATAATTGATTATGCATATGATATTGAAACGCGATAGCAAGAATGAAACATTTGGTAACAGCAACACATTATTATATAATAACAGCAATCTGTGATAACAGTAATATAATAACAGCAATATATTATCTATTACATATTATGCCCAATTACTTTAAGCACCCTCCAATTATCAAGGTCTTCTGGTTTCTTCTTTATTAATTCTGAACTCAATTGTGAAGTTCGATGCTTCCTTGAAGGTATTTATTCTTCTTCTTGATGGATCAATGGTGCCTTGCAATGATGCCTTCATGTTAAATATCCTTTCATCTTGCTGGAGAGTTGTGACTTTTAGTTGGTTACCCCTCTTCAAAGAGTGGTGTTTCTTCTATGTGCCACCTCATTTATTTAATGGCTGTTTTTAATTAATTCTTGACTCTTCAAGATTGCCACCTTAATTTAATTGTTATTCCTTTCTGTTTTTAATTAATTCTCGACTCTTCAAGATCGCTGCCTTAATGCATTTGTTATTGATTAGTCCGTCATGATGGCTGCTTTAGGATCGTGCCTTTGACTTCATTGCTTCCTTGCTGTTTTTGAATGAATATTGCTGTCTGAATTATGGAATCACTGCCTTTTATTGCTCAAAATTGTGATGTCTTATGTATAAGACAATTTCCTGTAGTTTGTGGGGAGTTATCAAAATTGTCTAGGCAGGGGCATCGCACTGATACTATTTAAGATTCGTATATGCAATCTACCCAGGACCAAAATGAAAAGAACTAATTTAGATAACCTGTTGCTCAAGGAAACAAAGAAATGTTACCAAGCAACTCAATGACTATTTCTCTTATCAAGTTTACATAACTAATCAAGTATGAGCTATGCTTCATCAAGTTTAAGCTATGCTCATTCCAATCTTTGCCTCTAAATGTATGTCTCCAATGTTCAAATACAAGCAATGTGACCAAGCAACTGAATGGCTTTTCCA
Organism: Chamaecyparis obtusa; assembly: GCA_027943335.1. Classification (NCBI taxonomy): domain Eukaryota; kingdom Viridiplantae; phylum Streptophyta; class Pinopsida; order Cupressales; family Cupressaceae; genus Chamaecyparis; species Chamaecyparis obtusa. Next base: position 40,633 of record BSBK01004872.1, read on the forward strand.
CTCAACAAGTGTATGTAACTAATCAATTACGAGCTATGCTTCATTGTGCATAAGCTGTGCTCATTTCAAGTGTGCTCCAATGTTCAAATATGGGCAAAAAGGTTGCATTTATAGGAAACACAACTAAGGAAGGATGACAATGAAAAATCACACTACTGACACGGGGAAGTGTATCATCAGTCAACAATAGTAACTGTTGAAACAGACCATTAAATAATGCAACAAACATTAGATAAACTCAACCTAAGTATTATTCTACCCAAGTTAACCTAAGGTGCAACTGCACACTAAAGCCTGTGTGTTTAGATGAGTTGGATTGATGATCACAGCATTCAGACATTTATTGGGTACTGTCTTGTTTGCATGCTTTAACAACATATTGACAGACATCAAGACGATGCACATAAGTTTACCTTCAACTGCTAAATCCTAATGTCTCTTAGGTGTTTTACAAATATATTTTAAGGAAAGAAATTGTTAAATTGTGGATAAGAGATATAAAAAGCATTTACTTTAACTAAAGAAAATAATCGAGGTGCAAGACCCAAGGATCTATGCTTTTATGTGGTGAGTGCTCTAGGTGGGGAGCATATTGACAGACATCAAGACAATGCACATAGGTTTTACTTCAATTGCTAATGTCTCTTAGGTGTTCTACAAATGTATTTTGAGGAAGGAAACTGTGAAATTGTGGATAAGAGATATAAGAACTATTTACTTTATAACTAAAGAAAATAATCAAGGTGCAAGACCCAAGGATCTATGCTTGTATGTGGTTAGTGCTCTAGGTGGGGAGCGTGAGGCAGAGGGGAATTATTTTTTTCTCAGGTTGAGAAATATATAACCCCCTGATCTTGGAGAAATACCAGTCAATTGACAGATTGTCTTTCCATGTGAGAGCTACTATTTATTAGAGATGCCATACTAGCCTTCTAGATCGAAGGATGCAACTCATTGGTCCATGGAAGTGGATAGGTAGAACACTCCTTTTCACCTGGGAACGTTTGAACTTAGCTTCAAATGATACCTTGTATTGAATGATTGAAAGGTAAAGGAGGGATTTTGAGATGCAACTGCAAATTATGTGCTTCAGATGTGGTCAAGACAGTATGCAACATTTTCTTTTTCATTTGACAATAATAATAATAATAATAATAAAAAAACAAAAACAAAAAAAAAAACTAAACTAAACTGTAAAGGCAGGTGGTACCCATTGATTTGTTATTCATATTCTATGTTGAAGAAGTTTACTTGAAGTGAATATGGAATCTTGTAGATATCACATCACGTCTAAATGATATTGAATTTGGGTTTCCTTTTTAGAGGATTTGTTGCAATAAACTTTTAATGCATCTGAATGTTCAAAATTTATGGTATGCTTGTTTATGTGACATTCGTGCTATGTCTTGGTTTGATTGCAGCCTATATGGAGTGCTGCTTTTAAATTGCAATCTCCAATCAAGAAAGCTTGCACTACTCAAGGTAAGTTTGTAATATTGATATTCTTAAGCTGTTGATAGTATTTGTGTTCTTGTGCCATTATCATCATGAGCAAAGACATGGACAGATCTACGTATGTTGAAGAAGTTGGTTTTAGTAATTGTTAGATAAAAAATTGCAGTAGGGTTAATATTACGCAATATGTGCTAGATTGCTCTGCAGCCTTGAATTTATTAAATTATTTGTTTTTTAGAGCAGAATGCTGTTTCAGATTTCAGCAATGGTCATTGAATATGTTGGTGGGTCTGGAACATTTTTTCTATGGTTCTTTTGTTTTTCTATTGGAGATGTGGGGTTGATTTAATGGTTGCCATCGATACCCTTGTATTTATTCTGTGTGGGATTGTCATAATTTTACACATCATTCTAATACTTATAGGTGACCTTCATTTTATCAAGTTTTTATCTTTTTTAATTCTCTATTACATTGTTTCCAATTGCAGAAAGTAGAGCTACCAGACAGTTTTATACCAACAAGCTTAGCATTTGGTAATTGCTCCCACAATTTATGGACGATTACAGGAGGTGCTGAGGTTATACAATTAGATGGTACAAATCCAGTTGAATCAGAGATGAAGAATTTAGTTTTAGCTGCGTCGGCTGTCACTCGCATCAGAGTCATAGACCTTACCTACAATGGGTCTGACAACCTTCCCGAATCAAGAGTACTAGATGACGCTTCCGTCCCTGGGGGTGAAAAACTGCTTACAGTACTACAAGGGGATAAAGGTGATATGGAAACAGCAAGAGCAGCAGCCGAAGCAGCTAATACTGCATTGAAGAACTTGATGATAAAGAGACAGTATTCAACAGAAACAAGAGAAAACAGGAAGAAAAAAAGGAATGACATAAAGCTTAAAAACATAACCTAAATCTTACCCAGAGATATCTCGGTGGTGCTGCAAAATGGTTAAAATTTTGAGAAAAATGTTTGTTAAAGGTTATGCTATTAGATTTCTGATTCTCTCAGGCGAGTTGTTTCTGATTCTCTCAGGCGAGTTGAAAAGTTATTGTGCTTTCTTGTATGAAATACAATAGGTTAGTATAAAACGGACAGCAAATCTCTATATTTTGCATTTCAGAAAACCTTCCTAAAGGAATTGAGTTATATTTTCTTTTGTACTCATCCTTATTCTAACGGAGAGGAAGAGAAACTAAATAGATGAAAGGAGTCCTGAAGTAGATCATTTGAGGATTTACTCATTTGACGTGGAACAAGGATTGCATGGGTTCTGGCAAATGTAACAGGGAAACAATTTTCTACAATTAAGTTAAACAAAAAATCTAATCATTGGCATCTTACATAAATATTGATTTTTTTTTCTACTTCAGTTATATCCCTTCCTCATGACCATTTTATTTTATAACCGTAATAACTATTTCCTGTGAAGTGTGACAATGATAGTTTAATAGATTTCAGTTAATTTTGGTTATGTTGATTTACTAATGAGAATTGCAATTTTCTGTGGAAAATTGGAAATGAATTATTGTTGCATATTTATGTTATTATGATAGCATGAGATTATTACAATGACATGGATATCTAATCCTTCCATGTTAGTGGATGCAGTAGGAGAACCATCTTGTGAGCATGGAAATAGTATCATCAGCATAAGAGTGCACAAGCAAATGGTGAAAGTCAAGAATGCCATCCAAGCTAGAATCTCAACCTTTGCTAGCTCTTTAAGAAGGGGCATGTGGTAATTAGATGTTTAGGTGGACTAGTTGTCCTAGGTGTTGAGTTTCCTTATAGATTTTAATAAACAACCTTGGTAATCATTATTTATGTTGGCATTAAGAGATGGTAACCGGTAAGCCTGCTACCGGTACAAGTATTGTCATTGATTGGCAAAAGCAGATAGAGATTTGTCATCTCTCTATAGTCTAAAGTTTTAAGGAGATCTGTATGAAACGAGACTGGTTTGACACCCAGTGACATCATGCAAGAAATGAATGACTGTAATCAAGTGTAACCGGTCACTACACTAAGCATCAGCAACCGGGTAATGCTTACAGTCAAGGAAAGGTGGATTCAATTGAAGACCAGGGTACAACCGGTGTAGACAAAACACATAGGGAGTAAAGGTACAAATTGGTGTCAACAACACAACCGAGGAATGTGCGACCAATAAGCAAAGGAAGAGGAAGGGACAGTGATAGTCTAAGACTCTTACCTATTTACTACATGAGGATCTCAACCGATCTAGTAATGACTCCGGTATGAACTGAGGAAGTCATAATCAACTATCTGTTTCAACGAACTCTTTGACTGAGATTTATTGCAGTAAATCCAGAAGACTCTGAGTTAACATGGTGATCAATTTGAGGCGCGTCTGGAGGCTTTAGAGCTGGATTTTGTGGCTTTAAAATGAAGAGTTATCTCTTGTGAAGGAAAGGTGCTTGCCACACATCTATTGCTTTCTTCACAAAGCAGATAAAACAAAAGCATGCATCAGATGTTTATTTGGTAAATTGGTACTCAACTGAGTGATGTATCTGAAATGAATCTGAAATTAGGTCATGCATGAGAGGCATAATTAGGACAATAACTCTATATATTCTTATGCCCGTTGAGAATAGGAGTTGCCTTCATTCTCCTAAGAAAAGGGGCGAATTTGTATGCTGTAGAAGCCAAGGTGAAAAGAAGTCTGAAGAAAAGAGAAAGAAGATTGTGCAGAGAAGCACAACAGTAGAGGAGAACACACCTGCGGCGATTGGTGATGCTTCTCAGTTGAGCACATATAGAGATCTTATCAGGCTATGCAAAGCCACTTGTAAAAGGTCGATCATTCTATTATTTTCTAGCAATTACAATAGTTAAATCCTAGTATTTGGGTGGATTCTAATAGGTCCCTTATATCAAATCCCTTAACCAGGTGACATTTTTCAAAGTGTTCAAAATCCTCTTATCAGACAGACACTAACTGACCTTATTGTAACAAATCTTTTAACCGGGTCGCATCTAACAATACATTTTTATTCTTTAACCGAGAAGGCTCCTAACAAGGCGTACTCCAGAAAAGTACAGAATTTGTGGGGTTTCCTCACACCGTGGTTTTCACCCTAACTGGGTTTCCATGTGATAAATCTGGTGTCATTGTGTGATTGTTTGCTTACTATCATTATATGCTTGAATCTGTTTGGGTTTCGATTTTAAGTATATTTCACTAGAGTTAAAGAGAAAAGTTTTAGAGATGTTGATTCACCTCTCCCCTCTCAACACCGGTTGGGACTGTCAATTGGTATTAGAGACTCGTCTGTTTTCTCTACTACTTAACCGCATAAAGAAAAAGTCAAGTTGATGAGAAAGGAAGGACCAGCAGGATGAAGTTGTACATGAAGACCACCAGGGATCAATACTGAACTCATGTTACCACTAAGTACATTGAACCCACCGGTACCCTGACACCTGATGAATTGAAGATCAAAATTGAGCACACGACGACTATGGACATGATAGCAAGCACTCTACTTGACCATGTCTATGCTGAAATTGAGCACTTAACTTCTGCTCAAAAGATGTGGGAGAAGCTGCAATTGGTATATGGAGGGGACCCAAAAGTACAAAGAGCCAAGGTTGAAAGCTTAAGAGGAAAGTATGATGACATGAGGATGAATAAAGGAGAAGACATCGAGAAATATAGCAATTAGATCAAAGAGGTGATCAACTCCATCAGAAGCGCTGGTGGAAAGCTTAGTGAAGAGGAGGTGGTTAGCAAAATTTTGAGAGCGCTCAGACCTCAGTATGCCATAAAGATCTCTGCAATTCAAGAGCTCAAATTGGTCACCACAGATCAAGTCACCTTAGACTCCCTAATTGGTAAGTTAACTGCATTTGAATTGAGTAATTTTGATAATAGCTTACCCAATCAGGAAGTAGCTTTTAAGTCGTTTGTCAACATCTCTTCCCCCAAAAAGGGAAGAGAAACCGGTAATTGCTCCACCGGTAAGATTGGTAATCTTGTTGAAAACCTGCTCTCATAAGAGATGGAGCAAGATGAGTTTGAAACACTCATCGCTAGAAGATTTCCCAAAGGGAAAGGGAAGTACAAAGGAAAACTTCATTTGAAATGTTTCTCTTGCAGCAAGATAGGACATATTGTTGTAAGATGACTTGATAATGAAAATAAGGACAAGAGAGACCGGTTCAAGAACAAAGCAAAGGAGTGCTATCTTGTAGAGGAAAGAGTCATAGACAATGAATCTGAAGACTGAGGATCCAGAAATTGCATTTGTTGCAATAAAAAAGGAGAGCCCGGTGGCAAGTGAAATTTCACTTATATCAAGATCTCATTAGTATGATGATTAGATCATTGATAGCGGTTGCACTCACCACATGACCAGTGATAAGAAAAAATTTATCAGCCTGGAGCTCAATGATAGTGGATCAGTTACTTTTGGAAACAATGCCCCCTGTGCCATCAAATGTAAAGGTTCTATTGCACTTTGCAACAATGTTGTCTGTGAAAATGTGTACTGGATTAAAGGACTCAAGTACAATTTAATGAGTGTTGCACAACTGAATAACAAAAGATTTTTGTTGGAATTCGGTCAAGGTTTCTGTATAGTAAAAAATCAGTCAAGAACTCATGTTGCAACCGGAAGGTAGAGCAAAGGTAATCTGTTTTACCTAGACTCAACGAAAGGAGCTTGCCTCATAGCTTCAATCAAAGGAGAATCAAGCAAAATCTATCTTATATCCAAAGAATAAAACAACTGGTTATGGCACAAGAGACTCTGCCACATAAACTTTGACAGTATTGTCAAAGTGAGCAAAAAGAAATCGGTTAAAGGACTCTCCTGAAATTACAAAACCCATCAAAGGTATTTGTAAAGATTGTCAATTAGGAAAACTGACAGGAACAAGTTTCAACAGTAAGTCTTTTTTTGCTGAAAATGTTCTAGATCTTGTGCACACAGATTTATGTGGACCGATGAAGACAAATAGATGGAGTTTGGTACTTCATGCTGTTTGTGGATGACTTCTCAAGAATGATGTGGACACTCTTTCTAAGAGAAAAATCAGAGGCCTTCCACATGTTCAAAATCTACAAGGCCAGAGTGAAAAAGGAGACTGGTAAAAGCTTGAAATGTCTAAGGTCAGACAGAGGAGAAGAATATACCTCTCAAGAGTTCACTCACTATTGTGAGAAACATGGCATAAAGAGGCAACTCTCTGCTCCAAGGACTCCTTAGCAAAATGGAGTTGCAGAAAGAAGAAACATGACGCTGATTGACTGTGTAAGAACCCTGTTGATTCAGAAGAATCTTCCTCATCACTTCTGGAGAGAAGCCATTAGCACTGCTATTTACACACTAAACCAAGTTCAAGTGAAAAAGGGAACCGGTAAGACCCCTTATGAACTTTGGTTCAATCATACTCCTAGTGTAGGTTACTTCAAAATCTTTGGTAGTAATTGTTACATCAAAAGAGATATGTACTTTGGGAAGTTTGATCCCAAGAGCGATGAAGGAACATTCTTAAGCTACTCTACCAAAAGTAAAGCCTACCGATGCCTGGATAAGAGAACATGCAAAATAATTGAAAGCATCAATGTGAAAATTGATGAATCTTCAGAACCGATCAAGAAGACCGGTCATAATGATCATGACAATTTTGAAGGTCAAACTGAAACTCAAGGAAATATCTTTGAATTTAATGAAGCTACAACTAAAGATGAAAGAGAACAACATATGAACAGATCTCTGGAGTGAGAGATTGCACCTGAAGCTGACAGGTCATCACAGGATGGCGAACAAGAAGCTGTTCAGAACCTTAATGAAGAAGTTGCTCAACCAGTAGAACCTGACCGAGAACAACGACCGGTTCGTCCAAGGTATGTCACATATCATTCCACTGACAATATAATTGGTGACAAACATGCAAATATCTTGACCAGGGAAAAGGCGAAAAAAAAAACTATTTGCTCTCTTGTATAGAGCCCAAACCCACCAAGGAAGCTTTAGAAGATGAAAATTGGGTCAAGGCTATGGAAGAAGAAATTGAGCAAATTGAGAAAAATGACACGTGGGAAATGGTGCCAAGACCACATGACAAGAATGTCATAGGAACCAAGTGGGTCTATAGGAACAAGCTGAATGAAGAAGGAAAAGTAATAAAAAATGAGGCAAGACTGGTTTGCAAAGGATATGCCCAGGAAGTAGGACTAGACTATGGAGAAACTTTTGTACTTGTGGTCAGATTGGAAGGGGTAAGAATTATTCTTGCCTATGCTGCTCACATGAAGTTTAAAGTATACCAGATGGATGTCAAGTTTGCATTCCTAAATGGACTACTGGAGGAAGTCTACATTGAGCAACCAGAAGGCTTCACATCTACACAAAAGGATGATATGGTCTGTAAGTTGAAAATGGCTCTTTATAGGCTTAAGCAAGCTCCAAGGGCTTGGTATGAAAGGTTGCATTCATACCTTCTGACCATAGGATTCACAAGAACTAGGGACAACAACAACATGTATCTCAAGTTTGGAAAAGATGAAAATCTGATTGCTGAGATCTTTGTGGATGACATCATTTTTGGAGGAGATGACAGAATGAGCAAAATCTTCGTTGAAGAAATGAAGAAAGAATTTGAGATGTCTATGATAGGCGCCATAAAATTTTTCATTGGACTACATGTCCATAAGCTAAAAGAAGGTATTTTTATCTCTCAGTCCAAGTCTATAAAATAATTTCTTAAGATTTTTGGACTTGAAGAATCTAAACCGGTTGGAACTCTAATGATAACTCTGATAGGAAAATTACAGTATGTTGTTCACAGTATAAGACCAGACATTGCCCATGCTGTTGGCATAGTTGCAAGATTCTTTGCAAATCTCAAAGAGACACATCTCATAGCAGTGAAGAGAATTTTCAGATATCTAAAGGGTACTGAGGAATATAGCTTGTGGTTTCCACACAAGAGAGGATTCCAAGTAAAAGTTTACACTGATGCACATTGGGTTGGCAACATTGATGACAGAAAAAGCACAAGTAGTGGTGCATTCTTTCTTGATGAGAGAATTGTCTCTTGGACAAGCAAGAAATATAATTGCATATCACAATTTACTGCAAAGGTTGAATATGTTGCTGCTGCAATCAATTGTACACAGGTAATCTGGATCAAACAAATTCTAGAAGGAATCAAGGAATAAATACCTGAACCGATAGCTATCTATTGTGATAGCACCAGTGCAATCAACATATCCAAGAATCCTGTCATGCACTCCAAGACAAAGCACATTGCCATCAAGTATCACTACTTAAGAGAATTGGTACAAGACAAGGAGGTAAGATTGGCGTATGTTCCCACTAAGGAACAAATTGCTGATATCTTCACAAAGCCATTACCAAAGAGTACTTTTGAGTATCTCAGAGGTAAACTCGAGGTGATACCCCTTCAAGATCTTCAGTAAACCTGCAAAGGTGTTCATCGGTTCATTATGCTTCAACAGAGGGTTACACCTCATCTTTTCTGGACTGATGGAAATGACTGTTGCTCGTATGGGGAGCAGATTAAGAAAAAAGAAGTCTTTTTGACTAATCTTTGGCATTATTGTCAAAAAAGGGGAGAGTCTGGCAAATAACCATTGGATAATCGGAATGGGACAAAGGAAGTAGTAGTAGCAGTGATACAGAGATGCAAGCATGATATGATTGCCCATCAAGGTTTTGCCATCAATGTCAAAGGGGGAGATTGTTGGCATTAAGAGATGGTAACCGGTAAGCCTGCTACTGGTACAAGTATTGTCATTGATTTGCAAAAGCAGATAGAGATTTGTCATCTCTCTTTAGTCTAAAGCTTTAAGGAGATCTGTATGAAATGAGGCTGGTTTGGCATCCAATGACATCATGCAAGAAAGAAATGACTATAATCTAGTGTAACCGGTCATTACACTAAGCATTAGCAATCGGGTAATGCTTACAGTCAAGGAAAGATGGATTCAATCGAAGACCAAGGTACAACCGGTGTAGACAAAGCACAGAGGGAGTAAAGGTACAAACTGGTGTCAACAACACAACCGAGTGTTATTATCAACTAGTTATTGAGAAGGGGGGGTGAATCAATAAGAACTATTTCCTACTGTAATTCAAATCTTGTTTAGTACTTCCTGTAATCTAAGCAAAGGAAAAACAAACATTCATAACTGCAAAAGAAGTACATAGATCAACGCAAGATATATACATGGAAACCCTCGGTTAGAAGGAAAAAATTACGGTGAGACACAGCTCACAACTTCACTACTGCAGAATGAAGACACCCTGTAAGGAGCTTACAAAGCACTGGTTAAGGTGCTACCTGGTTAATGGATTTTATAAAAGATTGGTTAAGATCTGAACCCTGTCAAGAGCTACTTGGTTACAAGACTTTGAACATCAACAAAGATGTTACCCTATTAGGGGATTTTACAACGAACCGATTAGGTCCACCCTGATAAAGGGATTTCAATTTGCTTTCACACCTTATAAAAATAATGATCTATTATGACACTGATTGTCTAATTAGATCATACTTGTTGATCTTTCCCGGTTTGCCTGACCGTTGAATCTTTTCTGCCTCTTTGCCTTTCACCTCTGGTGACTGTGATTTCTACGTAGATGTCTCTTCACTGCTATGTTTTCTCAACAATTCTCAACAACCTTCAACAACATTTTTCTAGCGTCCTATAACCTATATTTATACAAGAGTTCATAGTAATGAAACCCTTAACTCATAGAATCGCCAGGTTGTAAACTCAGCAATAAATCATGCAACTAGCAAAAAGTCATGCGTTATGATCTAGAGTTTACCTTGCAAAACATCTGTAGAAATAAAGCTAACTCCACTTCTGAGCAATGGATGTCCTGTATGATGGAAGATTGTCATTGATGTCATACGTAGTATTGACAAATATGAATAGCACACATATAACAAACAACGTGATAATTTCATCAGCGCAAGTATATTCAACTGGTATACAGAACAGAGAAGTACTGAAACTCATGGAAGCAAAGCTCGATATGTTGAGTAGTCAACAACTCTCTAATTGGTCATTGATAATGATTATCCAATATAGATAAACGGATACGTATGGATGTATGTCAAACTTTATACCAAAGATACCAGAGATATCGAAGATACAAAATTTTAAAGAATATATATAGAATTTTAAAGACAAAATATCGAAGTGTTTACACAGCATTTTAATATCATTGGCGGACAGACGATTATGTATGACGGTGAAGAAAGGACTCTGTATGCATATACGATAGCAAACCGCATGTTCGATAGCAGACCGCAGACCAGACCACAGACCAGGCATTTCCAGGCATGTTCGATAGCAGACCGCAGACCAGGCATTTCCAAACGTGAAGGTTGATATTATACCACAGGAAGAAAATAGAACCCGTGTTCAATATAGAATCCCGATGTGCTATGACATTCGATATGCAGAAGACAATAAAGTATAAGGGATATAACATCGACTAGGGAAGATAATGATGGAGAACCTCAGCGACACTCAGTACCAATAAACAACGTCCAAGTCCCTTACAATGAACGGTGACCATACGGAGAGATGGCATCTCCAGTGCATTATCTCAAACACAGTCAACACCATTTCGGATGCACTAGTATTTGAAAGGGTTTGGTTATCAAATTCCGATTGAAGATATATAAATGCAAATGTTGGCTATCTCAATGTTATAACATACGAAAAGGAGGACATCAAATCTTAATTGCATATCAGTTGATCACGGCGGAATAAGGGTCGCAGGTTGTTTTCGAAGGTATCAGACTTTGCAGCGGAAGATTCACATATTGTCAAAGGACAATATATATCATTAAGAATATATATTTAAAAGAAGCTAGTTATATAAAGATATTAATTATTATTTTTAATAAATAATAATAGTATGTTTTAAGTTAATAATATTAACTTTTAAAAAAAGGGGAGTAAATAATATTTATGAAAAGACACCTTTTCATTTTTAAAAGGTTATATACTTTCATAAAAGACATAATGTTTCACCCAAAAATGGGTGTATATATATTCATTTTTTGTGTGGAAATAAAAACAAGTCAGCATGGAATAATTAGAAAAGAAGAGCAGAGAGAGATATAAAAATTCAAAGCCTATATATTCAGAATATAAATTGACATAAGATATATTTTTTTTGAAAATAAAAGGAAGAACAGCAATAGAGGAAAGGAGAGAAAAATTACAGAACTATATATTCAGATATTGGCTGACTTAAAAGAGCAGATTGCATCCATCATCAAGTTGAATAAGCAACTATATAAAGGTGGAATTCAAAATTATATTCAGAAGTGAAGTAGGTGCTTTGCTTCAAGGTTGGTGCCTTCAGATAGTGGGTTGGTGCTCACAGAACAGCGTTTGGAGGTTGGTGCTTCCAGTGGGTTGGTGCTCACAGAACAACGTTCGGAGGTTGGTGCTTCCAGTGGATTGGTGCTCACAGAATAGCATTCGGAGGTTGGTGCTTCCAGTGGGTTGGTGCTCACAGAACAGCGTTTGGGGGTTGATGCTTCCAGTGGGTTGGTGCTCACATAAATTGTAAAAGAACATTATTATATAAATAAAATAAACTATTTGGAGAATTATTTTCTATGTGCACAATTGTTAAAGTTACGTTTGAATAAAGTTTTTTTTAAAAGGTTAAAAATTGTTAATATACTGATTCACCCCCCCTCTCAGTATATTCGTGTGCTCTTCACTGTATAATCCGGTTTGAACTCAAACTGCTTCGTAGAATCCGATGCGGATCTTTATGTAGTTTAGATCAGTGTAACTTTTATTCTCGGTTCAACTTTGTATTCACTCTGAGACCGGTACTGTATACTTAGATTGGTCTACCAGTGTATTCCCTTTTCTTTAACTACCGATGCATACACTCTGTTTCTTGTCTACCGGTGTCTTCTAAGTAATGTGAGTGACTGGTGAGCTCTTACCGGTGTATGGTGTTTGTGAATTTACACTAATGACAACTTAAATTGCTAACACCGAGGAATGTGCGATCGGTAAGCAAAGGAAGAGAAAGGGACAGTGACAAGTCTAAGACTCTTACTTGTTCACTACATGAGGATCTCAACCGATATAGTAATGACTCCGGTATGAACCAAGGAAGTCATAGTCAACTATATGTTTCAACGAACTCTTTGACCGAGATTTATTGTAGTAAATCTCAAAAACTTTGAGTTAACATGGTGATCGGTTTGAGGCGGGTATGCCAGAAGTTTTAAAGCTGGATTTTGTGGCTTTAAAATGAAGAGTTATCTCTTGTGAAGAAAAGGTGCTTGACACACATCTATTGCTTTCTTCACAAAACAGATAAAACAAAAGCATGCATCAGATGTTTCCTTGGTAAACTGGTACTCAATTGAGTGATGTATCCGAAAGGAATTTGAAATTAGGTCATGCATGAGAGGCACAATTAGGGCAATAACTCTATATTTTTACGCCTGTTGAGAATAAGAGTTGCCTTCATTCTGCTGAGAAAGAGTGAACCTGTATGCTGTAGAAGTCAGGGTGAAAAGAAGTTTGAAGAAAAGAGAAAGAACATTGTGTAGAGAAGCACAACAGTAGAGGAGAACACACATGCGGCGACTAGTGATGCTTCTCAGTTGAGCACAAACATAGATCTTATCAGGTTATGCAAAATCACTTGTAAAAGGTCGATCATTCTATTGTTAAATCTCAGTATTTGAGTGGATTTTAACAGGTCCCTTGTATCAAATCCCTTAATCGGGTGACATATTTTAAGGTGTTCAAAGTCCTCTAACCAAGCAGGCACTAACCGACCTTATTGTAATAAATCCCTTAACCGGGTCGCATCTAACAGTGCATTTTTATCATTTAACTGAGAAGGCTCCTAACATGGCGTACTTCAGAAGAGTACATAATTTGTGGGGTTTCCTCACATCATGGTTTTCACCCTAACCGAGTTTCCACGTGATAAATCTGGTGTCACTGTGTGATTGTTTATTTACTGTTATTATATGCTTGAATCTGTTTGGGTTTCAGTTTTAAGTATATTTCACCAGAGTTAAAGAGAAAAGTTTTAGAGGTGTTGATTCACCCCTCCCCTCTCAGCACCGGTTGGGACTGTTAATTTAATTATCCTTGTAATTCTTATTTATTTGTTGGATCTTTTTGAAACACACACACACACACAATTTACCATTTTGATTTACCTTGTATTATGTGTTTGACAATTCTACTTTTATGCTAATATATATATATATATATATATATATATATATATATATATATATATATATATATATATATATAAGAATGCATATCTATATATATACATATACATATACAAATAAGGAATGACATTATTATAATGTTTGCATGTTGCATTCTCATTAAATAATTTCTGATCATATAGTAATTAGATGTTTTGCTTTGAGTATATCTTTTGTTGGATGAGCTCTTGCCCCTCCAAGCTAAGAAGCTTGGGGTCGGTTAAGGGAGCTCATTCTTGCTTGCAAATTTTGACAAAAGCAACTTTTGGTGATGTTTTGTGTAGAGCATCATTTGTTTTGTCTTTTATTGCAACTATTGGTACTACTTTGAGATGGTTGTTATTAGTTGCTGCTTGATTTCTCCTTCATTGTGTGTAACAATCAGACATGTGTTCTTGTTGTCATTTCTCTTTGACTTTGAATTATAGATTTATCAAAGGATACATGAATTAATATTCATTTCCTTTTGTATGATTATGAAATAATGTGGAGTATGGCTGTGATGATATTTTATTTTTGAGATGTTATTGCTATCACCTAAATAGAGCACCTTTATTGAGTAAACTTAGGCCTATTGGTGAACATTGAAAAACTTCCCTTATTGTGGGCTCAGATAGTGGAAGCTAACCTTTAGAGTAAGCTAGTTCTTACAAGCACTTCACTTAAAACTATCTAAACTAAACCTTTTTTGCAGAGGAAAGAGTAAGAAGGATACATAAAAATGAAACTTACTAAGGTGATGCACCAAATGAGTATATGAGATTCACACAAATAACTCAACACAATTAAAACTGGTAATACAAGTTCTCATACACAATCCATTAAATCACAATCTTTGCATCAACAATTTGTAAGAAAACACAAATAAAAATTCCTAAAAGGAGAAAAACTTCCTCACAATTATTAAATGGATTTAACACAACTTTCAACTTGCAAAGATTGTATATATTTCTGCAAAATGCACCAACATGTAATACTGTCCCAATGACAAAGATCATCATTGTTACCCCAACTGAGATTGCTACATATGAGTTTGTTATTCCAATTGATATTGAGATGATGAACAAGGTTAAACGAGCAATGAAAGGTATATAGAAGGATTATATCAGTTGTTATGTTGTCATTGATGTCAAGCCTATTGACTTACTGATTTCAAGTTGCCATATCAATTTGAAATATGTGATGAAATGGTTGGTAAAGATAAAGATGTAATAAAGAAGTGATGATTAAGTATGTGAGCTTAACTAGGCAATTGTTGAATTGGTCTTTGACAAGGTAATATTGATTTGACTATTTTACATGATTTTATTAAGTGTTAGAATGATCCACAAGTCAGTGATAATGGTTGGTAATAAAGGATAGAAGTTGTGAAATGAAAAGACAAGGGAACAATGTGTTCTATCGAGCTAGAAATGGTTGTTGGTAAAGAAAGATATTAGTCGGTCACAGTTAATCGAGATGTTGATAACCGAGGAAGATGTTACTTGAGTAAAAAGACTTAACCGAGTAGATGAAGTTAGTCCGTTAAACAAGGAATCAATAAAAAGTCGACATTGATTGAGAATCTGGAATGATCTAGAAGATTATAAGGAAGGAACAAAGTCAGTTAATGAAATCAACATATCAAAAACGTTAGGTACAAAGAAATGATGAAGATTTAATGATTAGTTTGAGATCCAAGAAAAGTTCAAGTTCCAAGGTGGAATAAAACATTTTACTGAGCTATAGATTTGATCAGATGGATGAGATTAAGTGGTGAAAAAGATGAAGCTGCAAAAATTATCCATGTAAAGGATGATCATGATGATCATATTGTTGATTGTCAATTGCCGATGTTGCTGATACTGATATTGCTGATATCTAGAGCAGATAACCGAAGTGGAAAAGAAGGGTACACTGAGCATAATAGAGTTGAAGAAGATTGTAATTGAAGTGAAGGAAAGTGATGAGATGAAGTTTGTGTGTTGATTAACCAGAAATGAAGAGTTTGAAGGAGACAAATGAACGGAAAGGAGATCTGAACAAGCAATGGTAGTTGTATATTTTATCAGATCATTTCACTCTTACTCTCTAACCATTGTAATAAAAAATCTCTTAACCGAGTGGATTTAATAGTCCTAATTTTTAAATCCTTTATAAGGTGGCATTCTAATGAATGTTCTAAAGTCTTCTAATAAGACCACTCATTATAGAGTGACAGATCTAGTCGATCTTTGGTGAAAATCCCCTAACATGGTCACATCTAGCAAATGTGTTTGTAATCTTTAACAGAATTTGCTCTGAACCGAGCTCACTTCAGAAGAGTGAATTTCTTTGTAGGTGATAACTCCCACAGCTATTTTTACCCAAATTGGGTTTCCACGTTAAATACTGGTGTTAATGTGTGATTGAATGTTTTGCATGTTATTTTCTGATGCACATTGTTGTGATCAGGTGAATGCTTAAATCTGATTATAAAGATTAGTCACCGAGAAGATTTTAAGCTTGAAAATCGTTAAGGGACCTAAGATAACTGATTCTATAACTGATTCACCCCCCCTCTCAACTATCCAACAATTGGTATCAGAGCATTTGGTGCTTAGAGGTAAAAGTTTAAAAGACTTAAGCTAAAGATCCAAAGATGTATGTGAGAGAAGTACTAAAGTTGAACAAGGAAAGTTTCCCTACATGGCAAAGCAGAATGAAGTTACACCTATATGGAATTGGAGATTTTGCACTCTACTATTTGGAAAATGACTACACTCCACCACCTCCTAGACCTATGACACTTCATCAAATGAGAGAAAAGAAGGAACACAACTTGATAATGATTGAGATTGCTTCTTCCCTGACCGATGTTGAGTTCAATGATATAAAAGACTATGATACAACGAAAGAAACGTGGGATAAACTTGCACTTGTTTATGGGGGTGACCTGCATGTATAGAAAACAAATGTTGATAGTCTCAGAGGAAAATTTGATGAGATGAAAATGAAAGAAGATAAAAACATTCCACAATACAATTTTAGAATTAAGGAAGTGTTTAGTGCTATCAAAGGTGTTGGTGGAACAATAAATGGAGAAGATGTGGTAAACAAAATTCTTAGAACTCTCTTACCTAAACATGTTATTCGAGTCTTTGCTATTTTGAAATTGAGATCCATACCTGGTAATGTTGTTACTCTTGATGCTTTGATCGGTAAGTTGATTGCATTTGAGCTTAGTAACTTTGACAATAATTTACCGAAGATAGAGATAACTTTTAAATTATCTCTAACCATTAGTAGTTCAAGAAGAGAAAGAGATAATCATTATAGTTTTGGTGGAAGTGACTATGACAATATACTAAGGACAAAGAACAAGAAGAATTGGAACACCATTGGCAAAGAGACTACTGAGAGGAAAAGGAAAGTACAAAGATAAATTGCCTCTTAAATGTTTTAATTGCAACAAGATTGGTCATATTGCATATAGGTGTCCTGATAATGACAAGAATGATAAAGACATGAAGGAGAATCGGTGTTGAAAGTTTAGAGACTACAAGGACAAAGGAAAAAATCTTGCTACCTAGTTGAGGAAGGACAAACCGATGATGAATCCGATGACACAAAAGAAATTGAGGAAGTGGTTTATGTTGCAATGAAGGATAATTCTGAAGAAGAAAGATATGAAGATGAAAAAGCCCTTATTTGTCAAGTTAGTAAAGATGACCCATGGATTATTGACAGTGGTTGTTCACATCATATGATTGGTGATATTGATAAGTTTGAGAACATAGAAGAATATGATGAAGGATTTGTTAGATTTGGAAATGATATTGCATGTTTTGTAAAAGGAAAGAGATCCATTATGTTGAATGAAAAGATCAAATATGATAATGCTTATTGGGTTCAAGGACTAAAGTACAACTTGTTGAGTGTTGCACAACTGAATAACTCTGGTCACTGACTGAAATTTTAGAATTAAAAAGTGAAGATCTCTAATGCTACTGGAGATCTGATTGGAACTGGTAAACAATCTACAGATAACTTATTTTATCTGAATTCTAATGGAAATGTGTGTCTATTTGCAAGAAGTGAAGATGTTGGTTATGGCATAAAAGACTATCATGTAAATTTTGATAACATGATCAAGATTAGTAAGAAGAAAAGAGTTAGAGGTCTATCAAGAATGATCAAACTAGATAAAGTTATGTCTAAGGAATGTCGGGTCAGTAAGATGACAAAATAAAGTTTTTCAAGCAAATCTTACTCATCTAATGGTATATTGGAATTAGTTCATACTGATCTCTATGGTTCTATGAGAGTACAAAGTTATTATGATGATCGATATTTTATTTTGTTTGTTGATGACTACTCAAGGATGATGTTTGTAATATTTTTAAAGGAAAAGTCTAATGCATTCCAAATGTTTAAATGGTATAAGGCAAGAGTTGAGAGAGAAACACGTAAACAACTGAAATGTTTAAGATCAGATAGAGGAGGTGAATTTATCTCTAATGAATTTAATGTCTTCTGCAATGAGAATGAAATCAAAAGACAAGTATCTGCACCAAGGACTCCATAACAGAATGACATAGCTGAAAGAAGGAATAGATCACTAGTTGATTGTGCCAGAACATTATTAATTGAGGAGGTTGCACAAACATTCTGGAGAGAAGCCATTAGTATTGTTGTTTACACCTTCAATTGAGTACAATAGAAGAAAAGGTATAGATAAAAATCTCTATGAACTCTGGCATGGGCATACACCTAATGTTAGCTAGTTTAATTTTTTTGGAAGTATGTGTTACATTCTGAAAGATGCTAGGAATGGAAAGTTTGATTCTAAAGAAGATAAAAGGTATATTTGTAGGATAATCCACAAAGAGAAAAGCTTATAAATGTCTGAATAAGGCTACTGACAAAGTTGTGGAAAGTGCAAATGTAAGGATTGATGAGTTTGCAGATAAGAGTGTAGATATCAAGAAGGAACTATAAGATTATCAAAGATTTGTATACGTACAAGAAGGAGTTTCTAGTACTTTACCCAAGTTGCAAAAATAAACTAAGGGACCAGTTGAGCCCCCACCGAGAGAAGAAAATGCTGAAGAACAGAGAACCAAGCTAGTGCTAGCAAAATATGTCAGTAGGAACCATTCACCGAGTAAAATAATTGGAGAGAAGAATGCACGAGTCAGGACAAGAAGTAAGTTGAGAGATAATACATGTTTGATCTTTGAATTTGAGCCTATATTAGTGAAGGATGCACTTGAAAATGAAGATTGGGTTAATGCAATGAAATAAGAGATTGAGCAGATTGAAAAGAACAATACTTCGTCACTGGTACCAAGACCTAAGTACAAGAATGTTATTGACACAAAGTGAATTTTCAGAAATAAACTAAATGAGAATGGAGATGTGATTAGAAATAAAGCTAGACTTGTATGCAAAAGATATGCTCAGCAAGAAGGTATTGACTATGGTGAGACATTTGGTCCCGTTGCAAGATTAGAAGGTGTGAGAATTCTACTTGCATATGCTTCTTATAAAGGTTTCAAAGTTTATCAAGTTTATCGAATGGATGTAAAGTCTACATTTCTGAATGAAATACTGGAAGAAGTTTACATTGAGCAACTAGAAGAATTTGTTGACAAAAGCAAGAAAGATATGGTATGTAAACTACACAAGGCACTATATGGTTTGAAACAAGCACCCCGAGCATGATATGAAAGACTCCACTCATATCTAATGAGAATAGGTTTCATTAGAACTAGTGATAACAATAATATGTACTTGAAAAGTGAATATGAAGATAAGGTATTAATAGTTGAAATATTTGTTGATGATATCATAGTTGGAGGAAAAGAGTCAATGTGTAGATAATTTATTGATGAAATGAGAAAATAATTTGAAATGTCAATGATTGGAGAGATCAAATTCTTCATTGGATTGCAAATTCAACAGGTCAAGGATGACATATACATAACACAGTCAAAATACATCAAATAGATCTTGAATTTTTTTGGATAGAAGACTCAAGACTAGTTGGTACACCGATGATTACTAGATGCAAATTGTCAAAGAAAGTTGACTCTACCGAGGTATTACTATACAAAGTTTAATTTAAGATTAAGGTTTAAAGCAGGTACCTTTGGCATTGTTGTCAAAGGGGGAGAGAAACAAAGGGAGAGAAAGAGAGAGACAGGGGGAGATAATGAATTGGAGAGATGTCTAGAGAGATATAAAGGGAGAGAATGATCAAAGGACATATAAATATATCAAATAAGGAGAAAGGGAGAAACAACAATAGAAAATGAAGATTACTAGTATTTGATGGTATATTTCAGATGTGAAATGAGATATATAAATTGTGTTGTCATCAATGCCAAAGGGGAAGATTGTTACCCTAACTAAGATTGCTATTGACGAGTTTGTTATTCCAACTGATATTGAGATGATGAACACGATTAACCAAGCAATGAAAGGTATGTAGAAGGATTGGATCAGTTGTTATGTTATCATTGATGTAAGCCTATTGAATTATTGATTTCAAGTTGCCATATCAATTTGAAATATGTGATGAAATGGTTGGTAAAGATAAAAGATGTAATAAAGAAGTGATGATTAAGTATGTGAGCTTAAATGGGCAATTGTTGAATCGGTCTATGATAAGGTAATATTGATTTGATTGTTTTACATGATTTTATGTAGTGTTAGAATGATGCACATGTCAGTGATATTGGTTGGTAATAAAGGATTGAAGTTGTGAAGTGAAAAGACAAGGGAACATTGTGTTCTACTGAGATGGAATGGTTGTCGGTAAGGACATATATTAGTCAGTCATAGTTAACCAAGATGTTGATAACTGAGGAAGATGTTAATCAAGTAAAGTGATAACCGAGTAGAAAGACTTAATCAAGTAGATGAAGTTGATTGTTTAAACAAGGAATCAATTAAAAGATGACATTGATTGAGAATTTGGAACAATCTAGAAGATTCTAAGGAAGGAACAAAGTCAGTTAATAAAATCAACGAATAAAAAATGTTAGGTACATATAAACGGTGAAGATTTAATGATTGGTTTAAGATCCAAGAAAAGTTCAAGTTCCAAGGTGAAATAAAATGTTTTACCGAGCTACAAATTTGATCGGATGGATGAGATTAAGCGGTGAAAAAGATGAAGCGACACAAATTATCTATATAAAGGATGATCATGATGATCATACTGTTGATTGCTGATTGTTGATGTTGCTAATATTGATACTGTTGTTGCTATTGCTGATGATGAATTGTTGATATCCAGAGCAGATAGCCGAAGTGGAAAAGAAGGGTACATCAAGTAGAACAAAGTTGAAGAAGATTGTGATTGAAGTGAAGGAAAGTGATGAGATGAAGTTTGTGTGTTGCATATTTTATCAGATCATTTCATTGTTACTCTCTAACCATTGTAGAAAAAAATATCTTAACCGAATGGATTTAACACTCCTAATTTCTAAATCCTTTATAAGGTGGCATTCTAATGAATGTTCTAAAGTCCTCTAATAAGGCCACTCATTATAGAGTGACAGATCTAGTTGATCTTTGGTGAAAATCCCCTAACAGGGTCACATCTAGCAAATGTGTTTGTAATCTTTAACATGATTGGCTCTTAACCGAGCTCACTTCGAAAGAGTGAATTTCTTTGTGGGTGATAATTCCCGCAGTGGTTTTTACCCAAATTGGGTTTCCATGTTAAATACTGGTGTTAATGTGTTATTGAATGTTTTGCATATTATTCACTAATTTTATGATGCATATTGCTGTGATCGATTGAATGCTTAAATCTGATTATAAAGATTAGTCATCGATAAGATTTTAAGGTTGAAATTTGTTAAGCGACCTAAGATAATTGATTCTATAACTGATTCACCCCCCTCTCAGTTATCCAACAATAAGGAAAACTATCAACACAAGGAAACACAAACCCAAAAAATGAGAAGGCACAAGATATATGCCATTGCTAAAAGGTGTTACACATCTGTATATCTTTGAAAATGAGTTACAAAAAAACTCATTGCTTATGCCAAGAACTCATAAAAAGTTACAAAAATAGAAAGTCAAAAGGAGAAACTCCCCACAACTGAAGTCTCTGCTCATATTTATCCTCCTCCAAGGATACCTGCATTATTTATGAGAGCAATAAATTATGGGTCCGATGTAAATAAGGCCCTTTTTGAGCCCTTTAAACAACTTAAAAAGGCATAAAGGTGACTCAGAAGTTATGCCTCGTCAATTCTACCATAAAGACCCCTCATAAATTCAGTCTTATCGCTCTTACAACTCATAAAAAGTCTCGTGAAAAGCAATAAATCCTTTTGACTTTAACAACCTCATCCTTAAGTCTTTAAAAGTATATCCCTTGACTTTTAAAAGTAAAATAAATATCTATTTTACACCACAATTAATAATTATTAAATGATTTATAATTCATTTACTTAATAAACATAAAAAAAATTCATTAAGTGATGAATTATAAAGCCCTTAATACTTTTTTTATTAATAACAACAATTATTATATAATTTATAGTTTGTTATTTTAATAAATATTAATTATATAAATAATATTTGTTATGTGATAATTAAACCACTTAATAATATTATTAATATAATAATGTTTATTAAAATAATAGGTTATAAATTATTTAATAATTGTTATTATATGGTGCAAAATAAAATATTTATTGTTACTTTTAAAAGCTTATATTCCATACTTAATACAAAACAACCCAAAATAAAAGTGAGAGCAATCATAGTGTGTATTAGGGACCCCAATACTTGTGCAACTGATGTGACATCACATGATTGGATACTTTTTACAATAAAGGACACATTTCATTCAATTATTGATAGTCATCATTAACAAAAACAACTTTAAAGTCACAATTATTGATACAATATTGTAAAAAATATTAGATATTAATTTTACAAATGTGAGTATTAAGTTAACAAATAAAAGTAACATAGATATTAGGAAGAGGAGAAAAAATAAAAATGGCCAAACAAAAAAATGCACCTGCTTTTGAATGATTTATTTAGGTTAAAGAAACCCTAAAATTAGTTTATTCTTTCATATATTTTTTTTTTGTCGTTCCTCTGCCTGGGCGCCGCCAAGAGTATGCTCGAGGGTTTGGAGGAAGTTGAAATTTTTTTGCAGGTTTCCTTGGCCGCCTTTAGGTAAGTTCGAGCCTCCTCATACCAAAAAAAAACAATGAAGGAACTTGGCTTTTCTCGTATATCTGAACTCTTGTTCGATTAGATAGCATGACAATAATGAATTTGCTCTTTGATCTGAGACAAACGTCTATGTTCTTCCCTTGTGGCTGCCACCTCTTTGTATATATACCTGGGTATTTATTCATTGTTGCATTTTTATGGTCTCTCAAACTATAGGGTTTAAAAAATGGATTTCTTGAGGGCTCTCCTCGCAAACAACAACATTCTAAAAATTTCAAGCTTGGCTTTGTGCTTGATTTATTGGTTCCTTAGAAGCTTTATCTTTCGAAATCCTTGATGGGCACTTGCTACTTTGTCGCCACGGCTGTATGCTTTATGGACGCGACTTTTATAGAGCTACTTATATAAACATTCCTTGTAATTTTCTTTTGGATTCTTGAATGTTCAACTCAAGCCCCTGCAAATATAAAAAAATATTAATTCTTTTAATGCTCTGTACATTCCCGGTAGCATATATGAAGATTTTATCTCCTGTGGAAACTATAGTTCCGTCTTTGCACTCTTTATGCTTAAATATGCAGACCCTTTGAAGAAATGTAAAAATCCAGTGGTTTTTTTTAGAACTCGGACCCTCGTACATATTGCTGCACTTGGAAAATTTTTGTACATACTCTCGAGGAATTCTTGGTTTTTCCCTATGTGAAATATTTAAGGATTTCATAGGTGAAGGATTTCGAGCTCCATTTACTCAGAAAAATGCTTCATTATTCTGTATATCAGCTGGTTCGAAAGAGGGTTTAGCTGTTTTAGTTTCCATTTATGAATCTCTGTATATATACTTGCATGGCCACAACATCTATACAAGAGCTTCAACATATTTCTTTTCTTCTGAGATTCATTAGATTTTTCCCCATTAATATCTAATGTAGTTCCATTTTAACACCTTGGCTTGCATTTTTACTGTTTACACTGTTGCGTTGCCTATTTCTCATTGCACGTTACATGTCACGATATGGTAAATTCACTTCCTTTTGCATCTAATAACAATGTTCTTCACAATGATAATTGAGACTCAGAATTTTATAACATCAAACAGTGCCCCTCCTAAACCATGAACCTTGTATCTTAATGTTACTTCTTGAAATGACCTTGTGATAGCAAAGTCACGGTCATATCTCTTGTCATCACTTTTGCATCATTATTTCCTATTTGGTCACTACTTTAGGCCTCCATAATGATTCTCTATGATGTATTCTATAACTTCTGAACACATAATATCGTTGATTTTTTGAGGCTCTTTTCCAAAGATCTGCTAGTGCATTGATGAAAGAGTGATGCTCCTTATTGATTAATCCCGCTGTTACCTCTGATAGAGTTGATATCTCTCTGACTTGTTCTTCAATAGAATCAGGAAAACGTTGGTGTTCTCATGCACAAGTATGTTTATTTGACCCTATAAATCTAATATTTATCAAGAAGGCTCTTTATCTGTGTTGTTCTTGTATTAGATATACTGCTCTTTTGAAGTGATGCTACTATATTGTTCTTGAATAAATTATCTGATGGACATATTGTCATTGATGTCAAAATCAGAGATCGATAACATTGGAGAAGTTAATAAAGAAGTTAACATATACAGCATATCCGAGAAAGAAGATACAAAAATGAAGATATACAATATAGTATGAAGGTATATGATATATTCAAGATGTAGAGATATGTATACAGCATATACAGATATATACCATGAAGCATATACAGAGAATACCATATACAACATATACAGATATATTATACAGTATATACGCAGAGAAAACTTTTAAATCCGATAAATGGCAGATATTATGTCCAGCGGTTTGAATACTATGAAACAGCGTTGAGCATATATGAATCAGAGATAATTAGCATATTTGATACGTATGCTTTACATACAGTGATAACTAGTTATATATTAACGACAATCTTATGGCAAATATGTATATAATAGATATATAGAGCATACAGAGATAAACAGGAGATGATATTATATGCAAAGATAAACAGGAGATGATATTATATGCAACAACGATTGTATATTATATACATACATATATAACAGAGATATACACGGCAAATTTAATATGATATGAAGGCAACTGCAATCGATTTTTGAATATGAAGACACAGACGTATACGGAATAGCGAAAATGCATACCGAGTTAATATTTTAATTTATCAATGGATGCCGTCAATATAAAGGAGATATATATAAGATATATTGCCACGCAAAGATGCAAAGATATTCGATAAAATGATTTGCGATAAAAGTTAATAAACATCAGCGGTTAATAAAGACAAAGGAAATAAATGATTATTTTATTATTAATCTAAACTAAAAGTATCGCGTCCCTTCATAAAAGGACATATTGTTTCTTTGAAATGAGAACATATATATAATAAGTCCTTTATTTGAATAGAATCAAGTCAGCAATTGAAAATAGAAGAGAAGAAAAGCAGCGAGAAGATGATAAGAAAAAGAGAGAATTAAATATTTATATATACTGAGATTTTAATCTGATATATATATATATATATATATTCAAGAGAATACAAGTGTGGATAAAATATAAATTATGTATTTAGATTTATAATCTGATATATATTATATATTTACATTTGTAAAGATATATCTTTGAAAATAAGAAGAAAAGTAAAGTGTTATCGGCTGACTTAAAGAGATAAAAGCTAGAGTATCCATCATCAGTTGAAGAAAGTAACAAGGTGGAAGGAAAATTTATATATAGCGAGTTGGTGCTCAGAATCCAGACAGGGGGAGTCGGTGCTTCCAGTAGGTTGGTGCCTGCGAAGTGTGGGAGTTGGAGCTTCCAGTGAGTTGGTGCTTATAAACATAGGGGTTGGAGCCTCTAGTAGGTTGGAGCCTACAAACTATTTGTAAAAGAACAAATTTATATAAAACAAA
Organism: Chamaecyparis obtusa; assembly: GCA_027943335.1. Lineage (NCBI taxonomy): Eukaryota > Viridiplantae > Streptophyta > Pinopsida > Cupressales > Cupressaceae > Chamaecyparis > Chamaecyparis obtusa. Next base: position 66,516 of record BSBK01004872.1, read on the forward strand.
TTATTTTGTGGTTTTCTCCCATATTGGGTTTCCACATTAAATTTGTGTTCATGTGCATAATTGTTGATTTGAGAATTTGAAGTTATTTTTGAATAAAAACTTTTAAATTGAAAAATAGTTATTATACTGATTCACCCCCCCTCTCAGTATAATTGTGTGCTCTTCAATTGGTATCAGAACGGGTTCCTTCTATATAGCCTAACCGCTTGAAGGTAAATCTAAAGAGCACAAATGGCTGAAAGTTTTCAAAACAAGACACCAACTTTTGATGGGACAAACTATGCATTTTGGAGTATAAAGATGGAAGCATATTTAAATGGTATTGGATTCGATGTTTGGCAATCAGTATTAGATGGTTATACACCACCAGCGACCCCACCAACAGATGCAGTCGGAAAGAGGAGAAGTGAAAATAATGCCAAAGCAAAACATGCTCTTCTATGTAATCTAGCCGACTCGGAATTCACAAAAGTTATGCATTGTAAATTTGCAAAGGAGATATGGGACAAGTTGAAAAATATATATGAAGGGACTGACAATGTAAAGAAGGCCAAACTTCAAACCCATCGAAGCACATTCGAAAGCCTGAAAATGAAGGAAGATGAAGACATAGCTTTATTTCTCTCTCGTGTTGATGAAGTGGTCAATTCAATAAAAGCCCTTGGTGAAGATGTAGAAGAACAGTTTGTGGTTGAAAAGATCTTGAGATCCCTACCCATTAGATTTGATTCTAAAGTGTCAGCAATCGAGGAGAGGAAAGATCTGGATAAACTTACAAAAGATGAGTTACATGGGATTCTTACCACTTATGAAATGAGGATTGGAGGCAAGGAACTTAAGAAGGAAATATCTTTTAAAGTTTCTAAAAAGAGTAAGAGCAAAAAACAAATCTCAAGTGATAGTTCAAGCAGTGAAACTGAAGCTCATTTCTTGAGGAAATTAAAAAAGGGAAGTGGAAAATATAAGGGGAAATTCCCTTTCAAATGCTTTAATTGTGGAAAGGTAGGACACTATGCCTCAAAATGTCCTCAAAATGATGATGACTCTAGTGAAGATGAAAAACAAGCACACAGAAAAAATGGAAGAATAACAATAAGTTTAATAAAAAGAAAAAATATCAAAACAAAAACAAAAAGAGTTTTTATTCCAAAAAGGACAGCTCTTCAAATGAAATCAGCGAAGAATGCCCAAGTGATGAGGAGGATGAAATTCTATTTATGGCTGAAGCAGACACAAGTGATAGTTATGAGGAAGAGGAAGACGAATCATGTAATGAGGAAGAAAATGTTGATCTCAAAGAAGAACTTCATTATGCATACAAACAAAATGAAAGACTGAAAAGAAAATTAGTGAAACTCAAAGAAGAAGCTATGGAGAATTTAGAAGCAGCAAAGAAATTAGAACAAACAATTGAAGATCTAAAGATCCAATTAGAAGAAACTAAACAAGCTAAAACTGATTTAAAACTAGAAATTGAAAAATTAAAAAAGGAGTTGAAGGAATGCACCATCAATAATCTCAAACTTGAAAAGAGTTCAGAAATCCTAAATGATATCATTGATAGTTAAAAGCCTTCTTCCAGCAAAATAAGGGTTGGTTTTGAAAGAAACTCAAACATTAACAATGCATTCAAAGGTTTCGTAAAAGAAGGAAGCAACACAGTCATAAATGAAGCATCAAAAGAAGACAAGCTTAAAGAAAGGAACTACAAGAAGAATGAAGAGAATGATGTTCATAAACCTTGTCATAACTTTAATGGATATTGCTACTCTTGCAATTGTTTTGGTCACAAAGCTCTATAATGTAGAATACCAAAACAAAATATGAATGAATGGAAAAGGCCATATTATAGACAACATTTTTCTTACCTATTCAATGGATATTGCTACTCTTGTAACAAATTTGGTCATAAAGCTCTAAACTACAGAAGCAAAGAAAAGAACACTCAAAATTTCAGAACTCAAAATCCTTTTGCTCCATTGGTTAATTTTGATATTCTATGTTCAAAGTGTAACAATTTTGGACATGCAGTCCACAAATGTAGAACAATCTTTCCTACAAATCAAGCAAAGAAAGATCCCCCTAAAAAGAAGGTTTTGAAAAATAAAGAAAAATCGCTATTTGTTCAAATAGCTTTACATGCTCAAAATAAGAAAGATTGGTGGTATGTTAATAGTGGATGTTCTAGACACATGACAGGAGACAAGAGCAAATTCATCTCTTTTGAACCAGCTAATGGAGGATCAGTAAGGTTTGGTGACAACTCAAAATGATATATAAAGGAAAAAAGAACTCTTAGTCTAGGTCATGGAAAAACAAAAACAACAGATGTGTGGTATGTAAAAGGGCTAAAAAAAAACTTACTAAGTGTAAGTCATCTTTGTGATCAAGGGCATAATGTAACATTTTATTCTAAAGGTTGTGAAAGTAAAAAGGATGAAAAATTAATAGCTAATGCTTGTAGGACTGCAAACAATTTGTATGTATTACAAGAAATGAATGATGAAAAATGTTTCTTTGTACAAGAAGATGAAAATTGGCTATGGTACAAAAGATTGAGGCACTTAAACTTTGACAACATTGTCAAAATCAGTCATAAAGGGGTTGTAAGAGATATGCCAAAGTTATCAAAACCTACAAATATCATTTGCAAACAATGTCAACTAGGGAAGCAAACAAGAAGTACATTCAAAACCAAGGAATACTCTACATCAAAACCACTTGAACTCATTCATTCAGACCTTTGTGGACCAACCAGGACAAAAAGCCTACAAGGAGAAAAATACTTAATACTATTTATTGATGACTACTCTAGGATGACTTGGGTAGCTTTCCTAAAAGAGAAATCATAAGCTCTTGACAAATTTAAAGCTTTCAAGGAACTAGTTGAAAATGAAATGGATACAAAAATAAAATGTTTTAGAACAGATAGAGGTGGAGAGTTTACTTCCCATGAATTTGATGAATATTGTGAAAAGAATGGTATAAAAAGACAACTTTCAACACCTAGAACTCCCCAACAAAATGAAGTTGTAAAATGAAAGAATAAAATTATTCAAAAAATGGCAAGGGCAATGCTAAATGAATCAAAGATAGCTGATTCCTTTTGGAAGGAGGCAATACATATATCAGTCCACATTTTGAACCGTGCACAAATAAGAGTAAATCATGATAAAACACCTTATGAGCTATGGAAAAGAAGACCAACATTAGTCAAGTATTTCAAAATTTTTGGAAGCACATGCTATATAAGAAGGGATGAAGATGACTTGGGTAAATTTGAAGCTAGAGCAGATGAATGAATCTTTCTTGGATATTCCTCCAAGAGTAAAGCATATAGATGTTACAACAAAAGACTCCACAAAATTGTAGAAAGTGCAAATGCAAAGATCGATGAAGGAAAGCCATTTGAAAAGGTAAAAGCAAATGCTGAAATACCAAGTATATGTGAAGAAGTAGAAGATCCAAAATATGAAGAAGAAAAGGAACTAGAGCAAGAAGGTTCCAAAACTCCTTTAAAAGCAAAAACTCCCTTGAAGACATCAGCAAAGACTCCATCAAAATTTGTTCAAAGAAACCATCCTGAAGACTTGATACTTGGAGACCCAGATAAAGAAGTCCAAACAAGAAAGAAATTAGTCAACACTACTGAGCATGCACACGTTTGTCTTTTATCCAAAATAGAACCAAAAGATTTCAAAGAAGCAAGTGAAGACAAGTTTTGGGTGAAAGCAATGGAGGAAGAATTAAACCAAATTGAAAAGAATAATACTTGGGAAATTGTTCCAAGACCAAATGACAAAAATGTCATAGGAACTAAATGGGTGTTCCGGAATAAAATGAATGAAAATGGAGAAGTCACAAGGAAAAAAGCTAGACTAGTCTGTAAAGGCTATGCTCAAGTAGGAGTAGATTTTGAAGAGACATTTGCCCTAGTTGCAAGACTAGAAGCAATCTGGATGTTCTTAGCATTTGCAAGTCATAAAGCATTCAAGGTTTACCAAATGGATGTAAAATCAACTTTCCTAAATGGAGACTTAGAAGAGGAAGTGTATGTTGAATTACCTGAAGGATTTACATATTCAGAAAAGGAAGATCATGTATGTAGACTTAGAAAAACACTTTATGGGCTAAAACAAGCTCCAAGAGCTTGGTACTCAAGATTGGACAAGTATCTTCTAGATCAAGGTTAATCTATACATTAAATCTGAAAATAACAAACTTTTGGTAGTAGTAGTATATGTGGATGACATAATATTTGGAGGAGCAAGTGACAAAATGTGTAAAGAATTCTCCATGAATATGCAACAAGAATTTGAGATGTCCATGCTTGGAGAATTATCTTTCTTTCTTGGATTGCAAATTGAGCAATCAAATAAAGGAATATTCATTTCTCAAAGTAAGTATATCAAAGAAATATTGAAAAAATTTGGGATGGAAGATTGTAATTCAGTCATCACTCCCATGATTACAAGATGCAAGCTTAGCAAAATGGATGAATCTCCGGATGTCAATCAAGCCCTATATAGATCAATGATAGGAAGTTTATTGTACGTAACTGCCACAAGACCTGACATCTTGCAAGCAGTTGTTGTTGTAGCTTGATTCCAAGCAATGCCAAAAGAAACTCATGTTCTAGCAGTTAAAAGACTATTGAAGTACCTAAAAGGCACTATGGATCTTGGTTTATGGTATCCAAGAGGAATAGACTTTTCACTCAACCTATACAGATGCTGATTTGGGAGGCAATATTGATGATAGAAGAAGTACAAGTGGAGGAGCATTCTTCCTTGGTAACAGTCTAGTATCATGGTTAAGCAAGAAACAATGATCAATAACTTTATCTACCGCAGAATCTGAGTATGTTGCAGCAGTTGCAAGTTGTACACAAGTGCTTTGGATGAAGCAAACTCTAGGAGATATCAAGATTAATTTTGAGAATCCTATTCCCATCTTTTGTGATAACACAAGTGCAATCAGCATATCAAAGAATCCAGTCATGCATTCCAAAACAAAGCATATTTCAATCAAATACCACTTCCTGAGAGAACAAGTACTTGAGAAGCAAGTCAAGTTGGAATACATTAATACAAAGGAGCAAATAGTGGATATCTTCACAAAACCACTTTCAAAGGAAAATTTTGAGTACCTAAGGGAGAAAATGGGAGTAGTGTCACTCTCATCCATTCATTAAAGGTTTCATGAGAAGCATGTGTTCAGGGGGAGCTAGTCTCTAGCCTTGGAGACTCTTTGCCATTGATGAAAAAGGGGGAGAGATTGAAGATGAAGGGAACAACAAATTAAGGGGGAGCCTTGCACAATCAATATAATATATTTGAGAAGTTGACATCAATGACAAAGGGGGAGATTGATGGATGTGTGCTATAAATGTGTCACACTTCTATGGATCATTACATGCAAGAAAACTCAAGAATGAGCCCTCACAAATCGATCCATAGCTCCCTAGGCATGGAGTGCAAGAGTTTTTAAGAATGCTCTCAGCTAGAGCTATTTAGCCTATAACCTTGCTAGTAAACCATGCAATGGGAGATTCAATGAAGACAAGGGCAAAAATGTCAATATCCTCAAGAATCAAGAATGAAAATGCAATGCAATGCTATGCTAGAAATGGAAATGCAAGCTAAGCTATGAAAGGAAATATGCAAGTGTTACAACCCAAGCTAATTAATCTATGTGAGCTAATCTAGAGCATAGAAATGAAGCTAATCTAAGAAAGCATAAATATGAAGCTAAGCTAAGAATGCAAGAATGAGATGTAGATGCTAAGAATGCTCCAAATCTTCAAAAACTCCAAAGTGACCTAGAAATCCTGCAGCATAAAGTTAGCATAAAAAGTTGGGGATCTAGAATGAAGAAGAGAGCTCTTCTTTTATAGGAAATGAGAAGAAATGGACCATGAAGATTAAGAGGCAAAAGATTTAATCAATGGTGGAGCTTAAAAGAGGAGCAATCCATGTGCACAAGTATCTTCCAATAGAAAAATAAGAGTTGACTTTATGTCTATTTAAGACAAAAAGTGCTTTTTCACTTTTTATAAAATAAGAATAATGCTTTATTTGTGCAACTTAGGATAAGAGGAAAAGTGGAGGCTTTTTATTTATTAAAAGGGGTGGAAATATTTCTTTTAAATAAATAAAGACTTAGGATAAAATGGTTAGCCCATAGAAAATAATCGAATAAATGATAGAACTAGGATTTGATCAAGAATAAGCAATTGATGATTTAGCAAAAGGGGCTAATAGTCTAGATGACCATTTTTAGGTGTATACAATGGACATATTGTCATTGATGTCAAAATCAGAGCTCGATGACATTGGAGAAGTTAATAAAGAAGTTAACATATACAACATATCCAAGAAAGAAGATACATAAATGAAGATATACAATATAGTATGAAGGTATATGATATACTCAAGATATATATATATATATATATATATATATATATATATATATATATATACAGCATATACAGATATATACCATGAAGCATATACAAAGAATACCATATACAGTATATACAGATATATTATATAGTATATACACAGAGAAAACTTTTAAATCCGATAAATGACATATATTATGTACATCGGTTTGAATACTATGAAACAATGTTGAGCATATATGAATCAGAGATAATCATCATATTTGATACGTATGCTTTACATACAATGATAACCAGTTATATATTAACGACAATCTTATGGCAAATACGTATATAATAGATATATAACGTTATGAGCATACAAAGATAAACAGGAGACGATATTATATGCAACAGCAATTGTATACTATTGCTTTCATAATAACCTTTGTCAAACAACGATCATATATGATGTACAATACAACAAATACGTATATAACAAAGATATACACGGCAAATTTAACCTAATATGAAGGCAACTGCAATCGATTTTTGAATATGAAGACAGAGACGTATACAGAACAACGAAAAAGCATACCGAGTTAATATTTTAATTTATCAATGGATGCCGTCAATATAAAGGAGATATATATAAGATATATTGCCACGCAAAGATGCAAAGATGTTCGATAAAATGATTTGCGATAAAAGTTAATAAACATCAGCGGTTAATAAAGACAAAGGAAATAAATGATTATTTTATTATTAATCTAAACTAAAAGTATTGTGTCCCTTCATAAAAGGACATATTGTTTCTTTGAAATGAGAACATATATATAATAAGTCCTTTATTTGAACAGAATCAAGTCAGCAATTGAAAATAGAAGAGAAGAAAAGCAGCGAGAAGATGATAAGAAAAAGAGTGAATTAAATATTTATATATACTCAGATTTTAATTTGATATATATATACATATATTCAGGAGAATACAAGTGTGGATAAAATATAAATTATGTATTTAGATTTATAATCTGATATATATTATATATTTACATTTGTAAAGATATATCTTTGAAAATAAGAAGAAAAGTAAAGTGTTATTGGTTGACTTAAAGAGATAAAAGCTAGAGAGTATCCATCATCAGTTGAAGAAAGCAACAAGGTGGAAGGAAAATTTATATACATCGAGTTGGTGCTCAGAATCCAGATAGGGGGAGTCGGTGCTTCCAGTAGGTTGGTGCCTGCGAAGTGTGGGAGTTGGAGCTTTCATTGAGTCGGTGCTCATAAACATAGGGGTTGGAGCTTCTAGTAGGTTAGAGCCTACAAACTATTTGTAAAAGAACAAATTTATATAAAACAAATTATTTTGTGGTTTTCTCCCATATTGGGTTTCCACGTTAAATTTGTGTTCATGTGCATAATTGTTGATTTGAGAATTTAAAGTTATTTTTGAATAAAAACTTTTAAATTGAAAAATAGTTATCATACTGATTCACCCTCCTCTCAGTATAATTGTGTGCTCTTCATTATCCTCTAAAATATTCCTCTTGATGTATCTGCTGCTACATTTTGATAGGACTGTTCATATTGCTAATAACTGTCATCTTCATTATCACTGTCTTTATCAACTCCTAGGATGCCATGTCTGATTATGCGTCATTATCATTGTTTTTCTTTTGTATTCTCCACTAATTTTCCAATATTGCTGTTGCTACAAGCGTTCTCAGGAAAGGTTCTTGCACTGCAACTTGACATTATGTTTTGATCTTTATCCATGACTGTTTAGAGCATATTTAGATCATGATATTATTTGAGTTCTTGGTCTTAATGACTATCCCACTATGAATACATGCTTTGTAAGGGCTTTTAATGTGTGCTTATGTAACATCAACATAAATCATTATATTACTCTTATCTTTATTCATACAAAAAAATGCTCTCTTTTTTAAATCTGCTGTCCTAAGCATGTTTGTGGTGTCTTCATGAAGTACTAATGATTGTCATTGTATCCCTGACATGATGCTTGTCATTATTTCTATTTTCATAGTAGTACTCTTGTATTTGAGGCAACAACTCTGCCTCTTTGAACTTTGTGATTATTGTCGCTACCTGTAGCTTCCTCATGACTGCATTATGACCTTTGATTTGATCATGTCCAAAGCACCACATTTCCTTGCATACTTGATCCTTGTCATGACTTTTAAATCGAGAAACATAAAATGTACCTTTATGCTTGTCTTTATAGTGGTAATCATTTTCCTTTGCTGCTATATATCTGCTCCTGTAGCATTGTATGTCTTTACATTACACTATAGCCTTTTATTGATGTTCATTGTGGTTGAAGTATCTTACAACCATTATATAGTTGTCCCTGCTAGAGCATGATCTCTTTCATGGAGAACATAACATTGTCTTTTGTAGCTGCCTTAAATGCTTTTCATTAGACCTTTTTTCTCTTTTTATATGAAAAAATCTATTCCAGATTTGATCTTCATTGATTCTAAATACCGTCGTTGCATTTGATTGATAGCGCAATTGTACTGTTGATGTTACAATGCCATTATATCTATTTTGTCTTCCTGGATACCATCTTGCTGACATGTGTGCTTTGCTAATATCAATGCATTGTATACCACAATTTTTTCCATTCTTAGAGTATTCAATAATTACTCTCATACCAACAGTATGAATCTGTATGTAATGGATTATATCTTTTGGTTTTTAGCATTATGTATCTTTCATCATTGCTACTATGACAATGATCTCATAGTTTGGGCCCATTTGCATAGCCATAACACTTTTGTAAACATAAAATGAATGTCTCAAATTGGTGAAAATGTAACTTTAAAAGTTAAGAGACCTCATTAATAACAATGCAAAAGCATTCAAATACCTTTTCCTGTAGCAGCTCAAAAACTCTGTATTTTGTCTATGGATGTAAAAACATTGCTACAATAGTCATGATATAATCCGCCCTTGGGATTTAATCTTCTGTCCACTCAAAGAATATACTTTGATGTTGATGTATAATATATCTTTGTTCCTTACTTTATCCTGCATACTTTGCTTTGTGCTTTGAAGTATAGCTGCCCATGGATATGTCTATTCACTTACTATCCCTTAATATTGTCTTGCCTCTTTTCTTAAACATATCCATGACTCAGTGACTTTTCTTTAACTTCTAATTGTTGTCTTTTGATCTCTAGTTGTACCTTCATATGCTCTATTATCCTTGCACTATACATGACTGGATTTTAGGAATTCTTGCATGTCATTGCTTTTGTACTTAATGTTTCATATTTGTTGCTCTTGTAGTAGCTATCTTCTGGATTCCCATAGCATCTTATCTTCACATTTGAAACTGATTTCTCTTGCACTGATTTGAATATATTTTTATGTCATGCAATAGAATATGATTGTATAGTTGGATGTTTATTACTTATCGGCATGCTGGGCTCAACCCTTGTGGTAACCCACTTGATCATGTGTATTAAAGTGTGGTTACTTCTATAAACCATTACACTTGAGGGAATCCATGAATAAGTAAATCCCAAGAAGCGGCTTATAACTTCTTATCCATAGCGTGCAAGAATCATGTAGATTAAGATGGTGGCTCTTAAACAAACCCAATAAGTAAGATCCCTACAAGGTGCACTATAGAATGAAAGATTCAAATGATAATATAAAGTAATCTAAAGATGAGATGCAAGATCTAAGCTAAAATGATAGGCAAGAAATGCAAAGAAAGTAGATTTAAACTAGATGAATTGAGCTAATGAAAGAAAGCAAATGACAAAGCTAAGCTAAATAATGATGCAATGCTTCAATATGCAAGATGAAAGAATGCAATAGCTCCAAGATGCTAAGGTTGCAAGACTTTAAGATTCCAATATGCTAAGATGCCAAGACTCCAAGAACTTGCAATAAGAAATGAGCAATGATAGAGATTAAATCTTGGTTGATCCACGTGTTCAAGAGTCTCAAGAGGCAAAATCAATGGACATGATTAAGATGCAAACTAATGAGTGGTTGAGGTAAAGAGGCAATTTTTTTTTTTAAAGTCGAAAGATTCTTTTTCATTGGAAAGTGCATTTTTATTTTATTATTTATTATTTTTTGCAAAATGGTTTTCATTATTTAATTAAAAGAGGTTTTTATTTAATTAAAAGAGAGCATGTTCTCTTAATTAAATAAAACTTAGGATAAAGTGGTTTTTTTTTTATCGGTAAAAAGTCAATAATTTTATTAGTTCTTAAATTAGTATATAATTTTCTATTCAGTGCGGGCACTTGTAGGAAAGAATGGAGAAGAAAACCTCCAGTCTTGCTCGGGACAAAAGTCTAGATTGTACAAAAGTAATTTATTACATAAAAGAGCAAATAGGGGCATACCCCTATTTACACTGGCCTACAAATATACAATATAAAGTTAATTATTGGCGAAATTTAACATCAATCCATCCTCCCTATGGATATAACACCCGACACCTGCCTTACCAGGGTTACCTCGGGAAGCTCTGTCAAAATTGAGCTTAAACCAACCCAAACCTGGGGGTTTCCACACACAATTAGGTCTTTTATCTCCATTTGGTTGTTTTCTATTTCCATAGAAGCAGGAATTGTTAAACCAAACCATTTATTCCTAATATAGTTATCCTCTCTAAAAAAATTGACATTTGTTCTTCCTAACATATTTTTACAATTTACCATTTCTACAATGCTAGCTTCTACCTTGTTTAAGAATTGATCCAAATTCAATTTTGATTATTTGAAGATATGTCGATTTCTTTCCTTCCAGATTTCTCAGATTAGCATAGAGGGGGCTATCCTCCAAATCTTACTATACATATCTTTGCGCTTGAAACGAGGCCAGCTTCTAAAGACCTCTATTATATCATTTTACAATGAGGAAGACCATCTTAGTTTCCTAGAATAACCAACGCCAACAATGGTTAGAAAAATTGCATCCAATTAATAGATGGTTTACACTCTCACTATCTTTCTCACAAAGAGGGCATCTAGAAGGGCCTGAGAAACCAATTTTGATAAACCTTTATGTACTTAATATTCTCTTTTGTAAAGCCGCCAATGCAAACATACCAGCTTTGGGCATGTAATCTTTATCCCAACACAAATCAATTGGTAAGTCTGATGGAGTCGAAGGGGATGAGTTGAGAGCTGAAAGACCATCTTTTGCATTGTATTTGCCATTAGCAGCTTTATCCCAACTAATGGAATCATTTCCATTCCTTAAGACAATATTCCTATTGTTCAAAATGTTGGTAATTCTAGATATCACTTTTGAGATAAACCTAAATTCTCAAAGGATTTCCACTTACATCCTAGAGCTGGGTTATTCACTGAATAATCTAAGTGGTCTTTAACAAAGACTCCCCTAGCCTCTGATATATGTCTAATAATTTCTAAATCTCCAAATTTAGTTTTGAGTGGAGGAAAGGCTCCCCAGGAATCCTCCCAAAATAAAGCCTTACTCCCATCTTTAATATCCTAGGAAATACCATCCAAAATTAGCTTATTGTAGTTATTATTAAAGTTCCAAACTCTAGAATCTTTAGGAGGAGAGCTATGTCTACATATACTCAATTCATCTCTCCTATCTAAGTACTTAAATCTCTGAATTTTTACCCATTTTAAATTAGGGTTTTGGATCATTTGCCATACTAGTTTAGCACCTAATGCCATTTTCTACTTTTTTAAGTCCTTAAATTCAAGCCCTCCTTCAGACCTCTTCTTACAGATTGTTTTCCATGCAATTAGAACCATATGTGACTTGTCTTCTGAACCTTGCCATAAAAATTTCCTAAGCTTCTTAGAGATCTCATTTTTTGTGCCTTCTGGTAAGTTGAGGCACATCATCTGATAAATTGGGATAGATGACAATACTAATTTAATTAGCATTGCTTGACTTGCAGAAGTTAGCCACTTACCCTCTCACAAGTCTATTTTCTTATCAGTTTTGCTAAGCGCATTGCTCCATAGGGTGGTAGATCTACTACCTTTATCTAGGGGTAAACCTAAATATTTACAGGGTAGGGATCCTATTTTAACACCTAGTTTTCTACGAATACCCATCTCCAGTTCTTTTCTAGTGTTAAAGAACAAATATTTCAGACTTATTTTTATTTATTTGTTGATCAGAGGCAATGGAGTAGTTCTGCAAGATTTCTACAAAGGTTGTCGCCTCTTTAATACTAGCTTCCCCAAAGACAAGATTGTCATCCACAAATTGTTGGTGAGTACAAGGGTCTAACTCTGATGTGATTTTAAAACCATTTAAGGTTCCATTTCTCCATGCTTCAGTCACAGATCTTCACAAAGCTTCTGCCATTATAAAAAAGAGGAAAGGGGAAAGGGGGTCACCTTGTCTTAAACCTTGGGAAATATCAAAGAAACTCACCGGAGAACCATTTATCAAGATAGACCATTTTTGGACCTGAGATGCATTCAAAAATTAAATTAATCACGTGTTTGGAAAATCCAAATGCTTCTAAACACTTACAAAAGAAATGCCAATCCACCTTATCATAAGCCTTCCTAATATCCAACTTAATTAGCATACTCGGGGATTTGTTCGTTTGGACAATATGGATGGCTTCTTGGGCTATTATGACACTATCTAGAATAGATCGCCCCATAACAAAACCTGTTTGCTCCTCTAATATTATTAGAGGAAGCAGAGCCTTGATTCTGTTGCCTAGTGTTTTAGTAAGTGATTTGTAGATTGTATTGCATAGAGATATTGGTCTGAAGTCTTCAAAGCCTTGTGGACTCGATATTTTAGGGATCAAAGAGACGAAGGTATTATTAATTTCTTTCAAAAGTTTCCTTGAGTTGCACATACCCTCTAAAGCCTCTACTATTTTTGGCCCCATAAAGGGCCAACATTTCTGAAAGAAAAAGGTTGGGAAGCCATTAGGACTAGGAGATTTATTTGGATGAAGGCTTTTAAGGGCATTCTCCACTTCCTCAATTGAGAATCTGGCATTAAGTAGTTTATTATGGTTCTCATTAATAATATGGGGAATGTTTCTTAATAAGTCATTCTGAGCTCTAAAATGTGAACCATCTTCATTATTTACAATATTGAAAAAGTAGTTTGCTGCTTCATTAGATATATCTTCCGGGGTATCCAAAATTTCCCCGTTGGCTCTCTTGATAGATGTAATTCTGTTAATGTTTCTTCTAATTTTAGAACTATTGTGAATTTTTTTGTGTTTTTATCCCCCTCTGCTAACCATGTTTCCCTAGATCTCTATTTCCAATAAGCTTCTTCCTTCGATAAAATTTCCTCATAATTTTTGAGAAGTTCCTTCTCTTTGAGATAAGAATTCTCATTCATTCCTATAGCAAATACTTCCTCATTTAATATTTTTATATCATTTTCAATTTTTTTTTTTTAAAGATGTTTCCAAAATTTTCCTTATTCGATTCAATTAGTTTCTTCTTAATTAATTTGAGCTTTGGCATAACAATGTATATTTTTTATCCTATAAAGTTGGCTTCTTTCTTCTAGGCCTCTATTAGTTTAATACAATTTTCATCCATAAGCCACATTTTTTTCAAACTTAAAGGGGTTTTTCTTAGGGATATTGGGTTCCAAGTAGTGAAGGGCTAATGGATAATGGTCTGATCCTGAAGTTTCATATCGAAGTCAAAGGATGCTAGATTTCCTATGAAGAAAAATTTGTCTAATTTTTCTGCAATAAATTTAACATCTAATCTCTATTGGACCAAGTGTAGTCTCCTTCCTTCATTTTAATTTCAGAGGCATTTAAATCACTCAACCATTCCTTGAATTCTAGATTTGTTTGGGACAGATTCCTTGAACCTCCTTTTTTGTTTGAGGCCTCTAAGATTGAATTAAAGTATCCTCCTAAAAAAATATTTCATTGGGATGTAGACTGGTAAAATTATGAATTTCCTTCCACATATTTCTTCTCATGCAAAATTTTTGGCCCATAAACATTTATTAGGATTAGATTAAATTTGCTTCTTGTGCTTTTTAATCTTCCACTAATCCAGTTAGTTGACGATGTTATTTGGGTAAACTCGCATAGTTTGGGGTTCCAAATCATTGCTAACCTCCCAGAGGCACCATTAGAAGGCTTGCTACATCTCTCCCATGAACCTAGTTTCTTTTTGAGATAATTATATCCATTTGAATCTAACTTTGTTTCCTAAATGAGAACTATTTTTGAATTAATGATTGACATATGCCTCTTTAAGAGGTGTTGTTTGTTAGGGGTATTAATGCCCCTAACATTCCAAGAGATTAATCTCATATTTTCTTGGGAAGGAACTTCCCCTTCTCTACATCTAAAAGTGATGTAATCTTAATTTGACCAACATCCTGGCCTTCTTTGTTCAGCAATTCCTTGAGGGATTTTCTACCTCTTTATTTTGGGAGGTTGGAACAATCAGGAGAAGATTTACCTATGGCATTCTGGCTTAAACCTAAAACTTTGAGCGGAAACACTGGATTCAAGGGATGTCCTTCAACTTCTTAAAAAACATCATTATCTAGAGACTCTAGAATCTTAGTTACGATTTCTTTATCCTTTTTAAATTCCAATTCAGAATGAAGATTAACATTTAATCCTAAAAAATCATTAATAGCTACAATTTCTGACAATTTTGAGACAAAATCATTCCTACCTGAGACCATGTCAAAGTCACCTTCGGGCTCTTCCCCTAAAACAAAGGTATTATTTTCTCTAACTGTAGATTCTTCCTTTGCCATCTGCATGGGTGAGGTTTGATTAGAGGTGGATGCGACATCCAGGCCTGCCTTTACTTGATCTATTGGAATTTCCTGATCGGTGGGTAATGGAGCAGAGGTAGTGGGGGAGAGAGTTAAGGTGGGCCACTTGATGCCATGTTCAATAATTCCTTCTGGATCTTGGTTAATGAGTTCTAATTCCCTGCTAACTACCCTACTCATTTCTTCTTCCTGACCTAGAATATCTTCTAGAGATTGTTTATATTCTTTGATTCCTATATCTTTCTCACAATTAGTAGTCCTTATGGGTGTTTCTATGTGTGAATTAAGATTTTTGAGTTCATCTTTTTCATGTATTTTTATCTTTTTGATAGAGGAATCAACTAGAATGCTCAGATTCCCAATCACAATTTCATCCATAACATCAATGTTGGATTCTGAGGAATTTAAGATAACAAACCCTCCTACATCTTTGAGCAAGCAAGCCTTAACCATCGATAATTGATTAAGAACTTGTTTACCAGAGATTCCTTTTTTTGATTTATTAAAAATTTCATTATTCAAGTTGCTATATGAATCCTCCTCTTCCGGTTCTACAGTTTCCGAAATAACAACGGGGGAATATAACAAATTCATTATGTTCACTTTTAATTTTGATTTTTTTCCAGGGATTTTAGATTGATATCCATTTTTACAATAATAGTCACATTTGATTGTTTAAAGGGGGTTTCCACAAAATCTACGAATTTGCCAATCTGATTACCTATTTGTCCTAAGAAAGTTTCATTGATAAGTTCTATGGGAAGATTTGGGAGAAGGACAACCCTTTCTACCAAAAAATTCTTTAGATTGCTAGGGTTAAAAAGAGGAGACCAATCTAATATGGAGAAATCAATATTTCTAAATTTAGGGCAACCTCACCTAAGTAATTGCTCTTTCAAATCTAGTTTATTACATCCTAAATTGATAAAATCTTTTGATAAGAGTGTTGTTTTTACCTGATTAGAGATTTGAGTTGCTAACCAAGTTGCGAGTTTGGAGGAAGAAACCCCGAAGCCATTCCATCTTACCAGAACTCCGTGCTTCTTGCACATCTCCTGAAAATGTTCCAGCTTGCGATTTGAAAGATCTAGGGTAAAAGTCCTAGTGTTAGAAGGGTCAGGCAAAAGTGGAGAGATCGGGGAGCGCTGATGAGGAGGACGATAGGGTTTAACTGGAGGAGAAGAGAAATAAACATCATCTGAAATAGGTTTCTGAGATGCTTCTAAAGGCAAAAGAGGAGAGAACCTATTCTCCAAGGAAAGCGGAGGAGGAGAAGACTTGGGATGAGAAATTTCTGCTGAAAAGCCCCTAACCCTAGCTTTAGATTTTCTAGGAACCACTTTGATCCAGGGGTTAGAGTTACCAGAAGGGAGCGCCAGAGCGGGCCTAAGAGGTGAATTCAACTAAGGTCGAGGATGTGAGGAATATTCCATAGGAAAGCTTGAAAATAAAGAGCAGGAATTCCTAGCATATTTAGTCTTAATAAAAAAGGAGATTCACTTGTCTAAAGAATCAACAAAACAAAAACTTAGAGACCTTCGAGGAGGTAAGCTAAACCCTGGATAAAATGGAGGAGAGCATAAACCATAACTTTGAACATTTGAAGCAGAATGCGAGGCCAAAGCTGCATTAAAATGCAAAAAAAAGCCAAGAGACAGAGAAGTTCGCTCGCAGAGAGGAATTCGGTCGTAGAGACATTTTTCTTGATTACCTCTAGCAGATAAAGTGGTTTTATTATTTAATTAAAAAGTTTTTAATAAATCAAAAGAGAGTATGTTCTCTTAATTAAATAAAATTTAGGATAAAGTGGTCAAACTTTAGGATATCATCAAATAAATGATAAAATGATGATTTGATCAATAATTAAGAGATTAAATGAATACGCAAAATTGATTAAGCACAAGATTTAGTCTAGTATTTAAATTTTAATGTTTAGAAAGGGGCTCAAAGTTTATTAGACCATTTTGGGTGATTACATTTGCCCCTCTTTGACCAATGTGTGAATGGTCTGGGAACACATTGAGTCAAAGAATGATGATGTCAAGGTAAGTGATAGAGATTTGACTCTGAACTTGATCAAATGAAGTATACAAAGGTAACAAGAGTTCCAATGCACAGTTTGATGTGAAGCAAAGAAACTGAACATTGAGACTAAGGTTGAAAGATAAGACAACACTAAAACTTATATGATGCTATGATAACTGATATGTCCAAGATTGGAAGAATCCCAACTTGACGTGAATTGATGAAGTTGAGATGCCCTTGGTGATGATTGCAGCTTTGAAAAATTGATGATAGATTATTCCTGCCCCCTCAGGACCAAAATTGAAATGATGTAGAGGAGATGCATAAATGAGATAGATTTGATCAAATCAAGATAAGATAAGATTCAAGATGATTGATAAGTGCACAAGACCAAGTTTGACCACCAAGTGATGAAAATTTACCCCAATTTGAATAAGGTTGACCAAAAAGGTACAACATTAGCATTAGGTCAAAGCAAGTGATTATATAGAAATATGATCAATGTTTGCCTCAAAGGATGGAAAGATAAGCCTTAAAAGAATAACAAAATCAATTTGGATTTTGGTTTTGATCTTGAAAATCAATCGAAGATGCCGAAAAAGGATGACCAAATTTATCTGATAATGATGAGACACAAACTCTCTGCTCACCCAATGCAAGATGCAAAGATTAAGACTACGATGCAACCTACTAGGAAAAATGCAAGTGCAAAGTGTAGGGATCTTACTCGGTCCTTATTTTCAACATTGAGCCTTATTAAGGGACATCATAAGATCATACAATTGTCACTAGTGCAAGCATAGCTATGAAGATATGAATATGATCTATATCGGATATAATATAGGAAACATATGTAAGCACCGAGGCATAAAAGTTAGGATGACCTGAACATGGTTTCCAAATTAATGTTGCAAGTAAGCATAAGCATCAAGGTATAAGAATCCAAGATGACCTGAATGGTTCTTGCGTAAGAAAACACAATGTAACAGTCAAGGAGATAATTCCAACCTCACTTAAGTGTCCGAACAAAGATCAAGGTATGTGTGACATTCCAACAATGATGAAGGCTCTTACCACAAACACCTAGTTTATTAGACAACTTAAGATCATTGAAATCACACCACATGAAGAAATCAAAGAAGACATGCCCCATCCCCCTAGTTCTCTAGTCATAACATCATGGAGAAACCAACAAGGGAACATTAGTGAAAATCCTCAATAACATACAACATACAAAGAAAATATCATTAAGCATAGCTCAATCACTTTAATTTAAGCGCAATGTAAAAAAGATAAAGATAATCACTGACTCGCTAGGAATCATGCATGTAAGTGAGAAATATCGCACAATCCTAGACAACACACAAAACATCGACTCAAGGTAGCATATCCGACAAGTGTTGAGAAACATTCGATGTCAAAGGAAGTGTTGAGAAACACTCTTTGGGGTAGTGTTGAGAAGAACTATCATGCACCAAAGTAGAATATAGTTCATGCCCCTAGCCCTAGACAAACATCAATCCCAGACTTTAAAGAGATTGGAGATGGATGTCAAAAGGGTTCAGAGCGCAAAGCAACAAGTTGATAGATATAAGCACACGAGTTTCAAGTAGCGTTTGTTTCCATGTTTTACCTAATGATTTTTTTAGGACATTATATATTTTTATGATTTTTTAGAGAGTTTACAATTTTTTTAGAATGTTTTAGAGATTTATACGATTTATAGATTTTTTTATAGAAATATTTATCAATTTTTAATTTTTTAGAGATTACTAGTTCTCAAGAAAGATCACATTAGTTTGCCTCCAATGTCTACCAAGGTATAGGACATGATGGATGAATTAGCAAGCTGATGGAGGAAGCAGAAAGATAATGAGGGAGCAAAAAGATAATGCAACCCTTAGGGACAATCTCGTCAAGAGCACCTAAGCTAGGGAAAGAGAAAATATAACAATGTAAGCTCATGAAGCGGTGTTGGGTAGCATATAGAATAATGATCTAGGGTCATGAAAGTGTGTGGTCCAAAGAGTGGACACACACACACACACACACATATATATATATTGTTCTTCATTTTGATCAAGACCAAGGGGTCAATTGGATATGATAGTGATAGGATAGCACAATTAGGATAAATGATGATGGAGATTATGAGTGAATGGTTTGGGATTAGGGAAAGAATGCTTAGGAATAATGATGACAAATCTAGATAAGTAAGATCATGCTAAGGGTAGTATGGATGGAAGCGAGTAAGTTGATGGAAAATATATCAAATGGCAGGATATATGATGCTTGTGGATAGTTCAACCTTATCAAGATCAAAGCTGAAAGAGGAAGTATGAGTGCACATGAAATAGCTAGTGTAGATGCATCTTGTCCCAAGTGTAGAGTGCAAGATAGATGAACTACGCATGATGCCTATTTGCCAGGTTTTCATCATGGAACTTGTCCAAGACGCCACAAGTAGTGGATTTTCCCATAGGATGAATTTATTTTTCTTTATTTTTTCTACCAAGGCGCTTGTTTCCAAGTTTTCACCAAGGCACTTTTTCTATTTTTCTATTTTTTTGTATTTTGTATTTTTCATTTTTTTCATTTTTCAATTTTTAGATTTTTAGAGGAAGTCAAGCCTGATGCTCTTTGGATAATGCTTCTTTGGAAAGATATGCTACGATAGGCCAAGACCGCTGAAAGGTATGCTCAAGGATGTTTATAAGGTGATGGTAGAGAAATGAGATAAAGGAAAGGATGACGACTAAAGATTTATGCGTAAGATAAGATAAGGGGAATGAAAGGATAATGAATGAGAGGATACAAAGTATTTCTATGTGCGGGTGTGAGAAAGGGGATGAAATGGAAATAAATAGGAGGATAAGAAGTATTGTCAAGATCAACATCGACACACACCTTGAAGGGTAGTAGAATAATGGAGCAAAAATGGATGAAATAGCTTGAGGTTTTGATGTAGAAAGTGATGTGGATTTTGGGACACAAGGACCCAAAATGGATGAAGGAGAGGATGTAAGATGTTTGGAAGAATACGAAGTGGAAGTCTTTGGAAGTTCGGATGTCAACTTTGATTTTTCTTTTCTTTTAAGAGAGACTTAGGAATCCACATAGCTTTTGATTTTTCTTTACTTTTAGATGCTTTTGATCTTAATTCTTCCACGATGCATTTAAGAACCCATATTTTTTTTGATTTTATTCTTTTCGTCGAGAACCCTTGAGGTCTCTTGAATAGTTCCTTTTTCTTTATAGCCACATGTTGATTAGATAGGACATGGTGATCTTCATATGTAAGTGGATTCTTGTATTTTTTTTTATGTTGCACATCCAAATTGCTTCCAAAAGACTTGGGAATTGTGGATGAAAGAGGCTGATAGGACATGTTTAGATGGATGAATGGATGGAAATTTCTCAATTATGTATGTCTTTGTTGATCTTGAGGTATGATGGGGGAAGTGGATGACAAACTAGGAGCGAGAGGTCTTGTGTATGGAGGGACATAGGGACCCAATATGGATGGAAGGTTTGAAGGTTTTATCTTTGGGATATAAGGACCAAGCATGGATTTGGATGCTGAAGACAAATATTGGATAGGGATATCAACATCCATAGAGTGAGCAACATAGACAAGGCTCTGATATGTAAGGTCCATATTTATACCAATAGGCTCATGAGTAGATTTGATAGGAGCGACATGAGCTTGGGAGGATTTATTCTTATGCGGAGGAGTAGAAAAGATAGGAGTTGATGGGATATTTTGATCTTGAAAAAGATCTTTGGATAATATAGGAAGAGTGCTTTTCTCTTGATTTTCAATAAGATCTTTAGAGATGATGGAAGGATTATCTTGATCTTTCTTGGGAGATGAATAAGATATAGGAGGTGGAGGGATATCTTCTTGGAAGAGATGAATGTATATGAGGGGATCATCATGAGATTCTTGGGATATGATAGTTTGGTCAACCATTGGATAAGGTTGGATGGTATCTTGATCTTGATCTTTAGTGATATTTATTTCTTCACACTTAAGATTGTCCTCTTGACATGGAACCACTTCTAGGGACAAGGTAGGGGTTTGGATATGTGTGAGGGGTTCATGAAGGGTTGATGAAGAGATATTTAGGATGGGTATGATAGGTGTTGAAGAACAAGGAACGTTGGGATCTCTGGCCTTTGAAGCATGGAAGAGACTTGTAGAAAGATGTATATTAGCTTGGATCTCTTGTAAAGGTAGCCCTTGAGGATATGCATAGGTAGTGTGAAAAACATTAAGTTCTTTGTCCACTAGCGGATTTTTGGAGGGTTTTTCTTCTTTAGGAGATGAATGTATGATGGGTAAAGTAGAGGTGGCATGAGAACCATTACTAGACATAGGTTCATGATTTTGATTAAGCTTAGAGAGTAGTATCTTCATTAAATGAGTCATTAGGATCTTCAATTCCAATTATGTCATTATCAATAAGGTCGTGGATTTTATGTTTTAATTCTATGCAATCTGAAGTTTTATGCTTACTATTCCAATGATACACATAATAAGTATGCATGAATGAAAGTCCGCTTGAAGTAGTTAGAGGTAATGTGATGAGATTTCCTTCAAAGAGTTTTTCCAATGTTGATTCATAAGATTCTCCCAAAGGAGTAAAGATTCGCTCTGCTTGTTCATTTTCTTTATCAAAGATAGGTTTTGGATCAAAGATAGGTTGGTCATAAAGAGATTTTCGATGAAAGATTGGTGTGTTAGGAATTTGATATTTCTCAAAGATAGAGTTGTTGTGAGAGTATGACGTGGCATTTCTTGAAGAAGATGCAGATAAATGATAGACTATTTTTCGAGAATGTTAGCTAGAGGATGTATCTTTTTCTTTCTCCAAGTGTTGGATTCTAGATTTCAAAGATTGGAATTGTTTAGATGAAGCTTCCATTTCTCTCTCTTCTTCCTTAGTGTACATTTTGGAGCCATGATTCCTAACCGACATGAAAGAAGATTGTTAGAAGCTAATAATGATTACTTAGGATGACTTGATTTTCAAGCTAGGTAAGCAAAGTGGCCACTTGTCCAAAGTGAAAAAATGTAAAAAAAAAGTAACATACCACAAGATGCCCATGCCGTGGGTAGATTTCCCTATGCACGATACTTGTGAATAATCAAAGATAAGATGCAAGCATCCAAAAGAAAAGATACGAAAAAAGAGTGTACAAGTGAACCATTGACTAACCAAGAGTGTAGTCAATGTGAGGCCTGACCCCGTGACATCATTTCATAGCAGATTTATTTTCCATCTTTAGACTCATGTTGACACTTTATTTTATCATGTTCGACTATTGAGATAGAGACATTATATTATGATACTACGTGATGATTTATGTTTATGTGATGGTGATATAGGACTTTCACTTTGATGCTATTCAGTAGGTTATGAGCATAGTAATTGATACATCTTTGGTTTATGTATGATATCTTGATGTTACATTCATGTTAAGAAAATTTATGGGAAATGATCATGGCTATTATGTTAGATGGATTAACATGTATCATTTTATTCTTGACCTTATGTGCTTGCGAAATGCAATGTTGAAATGATGGGAATTATTATGAAATGCAGTTAGAAATTATGATGTTAAGAATGTGCTATATATATATATATATATATATATATTTGACATTTCATGAGCTATTGATGCTTTGTCAAGTGTGTAGCAGGTAAGACCATGGAATTCTCAGGGGAAATCAAAGATGGATATTTGTAAAAATCATGTTAAGCCAAAGTTATCTCCAAGGGGAGAAATTAACCTCGTTGTAAAGTGTAAATTTTGTAAAGTGATGCATGAATGTAATTTTGAATTATGTTTATTTTACTTTAGTATTTAGTCTACTTGGCATGCCATGTGTATTGTGTGTAATGTGATTTATTTGTGGTGTCAATTGACACATGTCTTGTGAGTTGGCATGGCCAAGTGTTTAATGTGTGTAAGTGGTCTCTATTTTCAGAGGCCATGAGTGAGATTCTCTTTCATTTTCGGATTCATTCTTTGAGTGGTCTTTTGAGTGGCTTTTAATGACCATTTATGATAGTGGAGGTTAAAAATAGGCTACCCCATAGTGGTGCCATATGTTGGGGGTCAAATTTTGACCATTGTGATGCATTTTGAGTATTTTTACCCTTTCAAAAGATGCTCTTTTAAAAAGTGACGAAAATTGGAAGAGGCATGTCAAGCCCACTCCTCATTTGAAATTTGAATTTGAATTTCCCTCTTTTAGTTTGATAGGTTTAGGGTTTGTCTTCTTAAGGAGATGGAGGGAAATTTTTTGGCTAATTGCCCACTCTCCAATTTTTGGAGACTTGAAAGTTTGTGAGAATTTTGATTTTGTTCTTGGAAGATTTTTGGTGTTGCATAGCAAAGGAGGAGACTTGTTGGAAAGCTCATCTCAACCCTCTTGCCATAAGCTTGGATCAAGGTTGGATCTTGAATTCTCTTGTTCTTATTGCTATGTACATTTTTACTACTTTTTCTATGTTGTGTGAATGGTAGATAGATATGTAAAGTTCATGGCTTCTTGTCTTTGCTTGTATGTGTATTTTCTTTTTTTTTTGTTGCATTGTTTTCCTTGGGGTTGTGCAAGGCCAAGCTCACCCTAGGGAGGGAAGAGATCCTTGATGGGTGAAGGACATAAGTTGGGACTACTTTTCTAGTGTAGAGTCCTTCCTCTAGGAGGAAGGGGATAAAGCATGGATGTATGGACATCCATGTGTCATCTTTGTGTATGCTTTTGGGGGTCATAAGGGTGTTGTTATGGTGATGAGTATGAGGAGGGTGGATGGTTGTTTCTATGGCCTTGTAAAGGCATTTGGAGCAGATTTTGGAGCCTTGTTAAAGGCTGGTTTTCTATTGTACTCTGCCATTCTCCTAGTTGAGTAGCTTCCACCTTCACCCCTACTATGGGTCCAAGGTGACTCATGTTGTGCTAGCCTTGGGAAAGGGAATTTGTTGTTTATATTTGTTGCTGGTTTATGTTTGTTTATGTGTTTATGTATGCATGTTTAAACCCTTGTCCATCTTTGTTTCCCCTAGCTCGGGGGTGGCCATGAAATGGCCTAGGTTGGGAGGTGAGCCTCCATGACCTATTGGTTTGTTTTTTGCAGATTTTCTTAAGGCATAACTTGTTGGTTTTCAAGGAGCAAGATGAAAATTTGGATGCACTTCCTTTATGATATTTGGTTGATTGGCCTTGAGCCTTTGTGTATTTTGTTTTATTCAAGGCTATGTTGAAAAGCCTAAGCAAATGAGATGCTTGTAAAATATAGTAGGATAATGTATTATCTTCCATTTATTGAACGAAAATGTTTATGAAACTATACTTGAGTTCTCTTATGTTGAAATGATATGTAAGTAAGGATGTTTAGGGATTGATGACATAAATGTAATTTCTATGTTGATGCAAAATTTGATACTTGCTAAGGAAGGAAAGACTCCTTTAATTTTATGACTATGTTTTCAAAAGTTTTATTTATGTATTCATTAAAGTTTCTCCCCTTAAAAGAAATGGGTTTATTTGAATTATTGAAAGTGTTCAATGCCTATGTTTTCTAAGTTGGAAATGATGAAATCAAACCTCCTTAGTTTTGCAATAGTGTACATAGAAGAAAATAACTTAAATAGTTATGTACTTAAAAATGTTGATTTATCTTATTCTCATTTTGTCATTTCTTGTACATGCATCAATCACATGTAACTACTTTTAAAAACAAATATAGGTATATACATTTTCATCACTAAATAAAATATGTGCATTATTATCCATGAATATTATATTACATCAATTTGTAAATTTAATATGTCTGGATTAACATCAAGTCCTGTTTAGTAGAAGAACAAGTTATGTATAAGTGTTCTTTTTAGATAAACATATATTTTTATATTTTACTATTATTATATATATAAATATCATGTTAGATATTTATATATAATAATAATATTTCTTTTGTGAAATACTGATTTATGATGGTATCTTCTTTTATTCAGATGCTTATGTAAATTTTCATATATATATATATATATATATATATATATATACTTTTTTTAATCGCACCGAATATATATATTATTATTCGAATCATTTTAGAACTTTTTATTCATACCGTAATGAAAGCATTATTTTTAGCTATTGTATGGTAGTAGACTTTAGTATTTTATAGTCACCCGAGACCTTTGCGGGAGATCGCTTTTACCTAAACCTTTCACTTGCAGCATCGTATGCTTATAGATATTCTTTTTACTGTCTTAGACGCGACATAAAATTGATGAAACAAATATTATTTTTGTTTGGATTTGTAACTCTAATCGGACCGGAAACCCGTGGCGGCACTGTCGCATTGGCTTAGCCGTGACGGACAGTGGCCAAGCCACTACTGCAGTGGCCTTGTCACTGTCGCTGGCGGTGATGCCGCCAGGCAGTGGCAAGACCACTGCTGTAGTGGTCGGGTCTGCAGAACCCCTGTCATGTGCTCGACGTTATACCTTGTTTTTTATTTTTATTTTTACATATTCATTTTATTATATGTTTAGATTTATCAAAGGATATACACTAAAGTCTTCAAACATAAATTATTTCTTGTGTTGTACGTTTGTTCCATCAAAATTAGAACATGATAGTTATTATAAATTTCTTTTAGCTTGGATATTCAGGTTGAAACATCTTTCTTGCTTATACCCTAACCTGTTAATTTAAAAGAATCTATTCAAACAAAAAAAAGTATAACTTAACCCAACTTTACACTGTAATCTTCACAGAGATAAGATTAAATTAATACCAGATCTGTGAGCAAGAAGAAAATTACTAGGATTGGCAACTTTAACCATATCCGTATTCTCTGATACACATCATCCTGAATAATAAAACTTCAGGCAAACTAGATCTTAATACAACTAGAGACCTTGCACTTTCCTGACTATTGGATCTATCGAGTTCTTCTTGTTGTAACCACTGGTATTTACTCAAGTTTGCACAAGAATGTATACACACTTGAGTGTATACACACCTATGCATGCTTGGGTGAATACTGACCTTGGGTCATAGAGTTTTCATGGCCTTCTACTGCAACTTGTTAAACACTTCAATAATGGAAATTTGGGTCCCAGGCCAAGTTGTAATAGGCCTAACCCTAATTTTGGGTTAGGGTTAGGGCTAGCCATGAGGCCTTCTAGTGTTCCTTCTTTTAATTATATTCGAATTGGTTTCCTTTTTGAGTTAGTGGTTCTAATTATCTACTGACTTTTGATATCTCCTATTTTAATTTCTTAAAATTATGTAACTCTTTATTATTGATGGCCATGTGATTTTTAGTGATTTCCCTATTATTCCAGGGTATGATTTGATTTGGGTTAGATTGTTATTTTTGATATTTTAATTTTGGATTATAATGGATAACTTATTTCTATGTCATTTCTTCTAGTATGTATCTTTGAACCCTTTCTTTTATTTATTAAGACATTATTTATTTTTAGTTGTGCTAATTAATTTTTGCATTCTCGTTATGTTAATATTAATTATTATTTTAATGGGGCCTTGCTATTTTAACGGCCCTTATGATCCTCGTAGTCTATTTTTTCCTTAAAAATAATTATTATTAATAATAATTATTACTAATTAAATCCTTTATTTGAACTTTATTAATTTAATTTCTCCTTGTTATGTTTAATACATTTATAAATTAACCTAGGCAAGGTTAATATTATTAGTCTTATGATTTTGCCTTAAACCTTTGGAGCGACTTGGAATAGGGAATATTCCCTCATGCCCCTGTTTGGTTGAACCCTAGTTAGTGATTACTTCGACCTAGTGCACTTGAAGAGTTAGGGAAAGTCGGCAAGCCAGCTCATGCCTCGAATTCCCTCAAGAGTTGGGTGTACAAGTTGATGTTTCGATCTTATGTTTCTGTTTCAACCTTGTTGTTGGTGACTTTAGAAAAAAAATTTGTTGTGTGTGTTTTGCCCTAATTTTGGGCATGACAGTCAAGAGATACAAGTGATCTTCATTAGCTAGGTACAGTTCCTAACTTGCTAGTTTTAGACCAAGATACCAGAAGTAGTCAAGTATAAGCTTCCTAAAAGAGTTAAGAGAAAATTTGAGACCAAGCCAATTGAGATTAGTGACTGGGCTACAAACCTTAGTAAGCTAGATGATAGTTAGACATGGATAATAAGTCATACAAACTTTCACAGTAAAGCATACGATACTTTAGGATGATACGATTTTCTGATTGCAGGCCAGACGATAGACCCTGGTATTGACATACGATATTTATCTTAAGGAAAGACAATATTCTGGAATATTGTATGATATTTATCACTACTACAGGCGATATTAAGACATTGATTTTCAGTTTTGGCAACAAATTTGAATTTTGACAAGTTTGAATTTCAAGATCAAGTTTTTAAAGCAAATGTGACACATAGAGTAGTCTTGAAACAATCAAGAAAAGGACACAACAACCTTGCATGATACAAGCAATTGTGAGGTCTAAAGATTGTTGCAATATTCCAATAGTGTCAAGTGTATGTTGACAAAGATTTCCATGGGTCTAGCACAAATAAAAAATGCATCTAGCAAGAACTACCTAAGGAAAGACTAGTATCAACACCGTTGCCCACAACTTGATATTTCAAAGGAATACATATTGTGAGTAATCTTGAGGTGATTTGGGAAACCACTTGGATTGGTCATTGCACAAAGATTATGATACTTTTGGATAATACGGTAGCCTCTAACTTAAGGTATTTAATAAAAATTCATTCATGACCATCCCTTGCAGTTTTGCAAGCGAAATTAAGGCCTATAGCCCTACAAGCACCCAAAAAGTATAGTCTCAGAAGCAAGATTGAGACCTCTCAGCCCTATACAAGTTGACTGTACTTTCTTTTTAGTATTGTAAACAAGATTGAGACCAAGATGACCCTACAAGTGCCTTATCAAGTGTAGTATTTCTTAGCATGATTGAGACAACTAGGCCCTACACATGAAGAAGCATTGGAAGTAGAAAATAACCAAGTCTTGTGGAAGGTTTGGAGTGGTCTTGTGAAGTTTGGTTTCTTGGATCCTTAGTCAAGCCCTTAAAGTTGAAGTATCCTTTAAGGTGTAGCCCTAAGTTGATCCATTAGCCAAGTAGACCAAGAACCATGATAGAAGGTGAGGAAGGAGATTTACCTACAAGGATGAAAAACATGAAGTTGGCAAGGATAGCCAAAGACTAGTTGGCAGATAACAAGAAGTTGAAGGCAACCCTTGAGAAAGAAAGAAAGGAGAAAGCTGAAAATGATAAGGAGATGAGAATCATGATGGAAAGAATATTGGCATTGGAGAGAAGAGCATCAGACAAGATGATGAAGCTGGAGATGAGGAAGAGGAAGAGGTACCCCAAGAAGAAGCAAGGATGGATCCTGAACACATAAGGATGGCTAAGTTTGCACAATCCATTAAGAGTGGTGATACAATGGCAAGAGCTGATTTGTCTATGTATGGTGGGAAGATGGATGATGAAGAGTTGATTGATTGGTTCAATGCCATGGAGAATTTATTTGAATGTGAAGTTACTAAAGAGGGACAAAAGGTGAAGATAACAAAGTCAAGGTTGAAGGAACATGCTCTACTATGGTGGTATTGTGTTCAAGAAGAGAGATGGAAGAGTGGGAAGGCCAATATTTCATCTTGGTATATAATGATGGATAAGATGAAGGCAAAATTTTTGCCCAATTACTATAGGGTGTAGCTATACAAGAAGATGCAAAGTCTTAAGCAAAAAGACATGGAGGTACAAAGGTATAATGAAGAGTTTCACAAGTTAGATATAAGGGTGAGTCATGATGAAGATGTGGAATATAAGATTGCTAGGTACTTGGGGGGACCTAGGAGGCTCAATATCCAATATGAACTTAGTCTTGCTACCCCTAGATCAACTGAAGAATTCTATAAATTGGCCATTAAGGATGAGGAAAAGATTAAGAGAAGACAAGAGAGGAAAAGTAGCACAAGAGGAGGATCTTCCATGAGGGGAAGAGGAGGTAGAGGCAACATTGATTTTTAGAATCACAGTGAGAAAGACAAGGACACGTCGTACTCATTTGATACAAGAGGTGGGTATAGAGGTGGAAGAAGTGGAGTGTTCACATGTAGGTGATTCCATTGTAATGAAGTAGTTCATCAATCTTTTAGGTATCCAAAGTGGATTGAAGAAAAAGGTAGAGACAGGAGGGTAAACTTGGTCGATGAAGAGGAAAGAAAGGAAGAGAAGCACGAACCTATCCAAGCACCACAAGAAGAAGGAGAGTACTTATTCAGGGGAATAAATCAGGCACCATACAATCCAAGCATATTTAGATCAAATTGTTTGATTCAAGGTAAAGTATGTAGAATCATTATAGACTCAGGAGAAAGTCATAATGTTGTGTCTCATGAGGTTGTTAAGAAGTTAAATCTGAAAATGTTTCCACATCCTAGGCCTTATTATGCAACTTGGGTAAATGTGGATATGAATTTGCTTGTTAGTGATCAAGTTATGATTGAATTTTCAATTGGCAAGTAAAAGGATAGGGTTTTGTGTGATGTTCTTCATATGAGTTGTGGGCATTTGATTTTGGGAAGAGATTGACAATGGTCTAGGAGGGTTATCCATGATGGTTTCACCAACAAGTACTTGGTTCATCATGAAGGAAGTAAGTATGAGTTGCAACCCTTACCAAAGAACCAAGAGGAGAAAATACTGATGTGTTTTGGGTAGGAGTTAAACAAGAAGGTACTATATGATATTGGATGGCATAGGGGCAAGAAGGTACAATCAAGAGGCAGTTATGACAGTCCTTAAGGAGGAGAGCTTTGAGATCTAGCTTTTATACAAGATGGGACCATAAAGTCCAGTGCTATGTTTTGATTGCATAAAAGGACACTTTATGGTCCCAACTGTTAGCTTGTGGTGACTAATCAAGAAAGTACTATCCAGGAAAGTACTGTACACTTTTCCTCCCGACCTCTTCGAGTACTTTTCGATTATTTGGGCCGACTACTTATAACTCATTCTAAACCTAAAGCGGGAAAATATTGTATAATATGGCTTAGGGTTAGGGATTTTCATTATGTATGATGTATGATTTTAGTACTTGTGGCAGAATTGGGCTGTAAGGGATTACGGATTGTAATCAAGTTGTAATCACTGGATAATAATAATATTGGACTCACTGTTGGTGGACGTAGCCCAGGGATTGGGTGAACCACGTTAAATCTGTGTGTCTTGTGTTCTATTCTGTGTGGTTTATTATTTTTTGATATTAGTTATATTTGCACATAATTGTTATTTCTACCTTGTTAATCCTAACACCAACTTGTACAAAGGCTAGATCCCAAAGCTCTCCTCCTTTAGGACTGTCAAAACTATCTCTTGATTGTACCTTCTTGCCCCTGTGCCATCCAGTATCATACTATACCTTCTTTTTTTATCTCCTGCCCAAAACACATTAGTATTTTATCCTCTTGGTTCTTTATAAGGACTGCAACTTATACTTCCCGCCTTCATGATGAACCAAGTACTTGTTGGTGAAACCATCATAGATAACCCTCCTAGACCATTGCCAAGGTCTTCCCAAAATCAAACACCCAAAAATCATATGAAGAACATAACACAAAACCCTATCCGTGTACTTTCCAATTGAAAATTCAATCATAACTTGACCACTAACAAGCAAATTCTGATCCACATTTACCCAAGTTGCATAATAAGGCCTAGGATGTGGAATTTTTTTCAAATTTAACTTCTTAACAACCTCATGAGACACAAAATTATGACTTGCTCTTGAGTCTATAATGAGTCTACATACTTTACCTTGAATCAAATAATTTGATCTAAATATGCTTGGATTGTATGGTTCATGATTTCTTCCCATGAATAAGTACTCTACTTCTTCTGGCGGTGCCAAGATAGGTTCATGCTTCTCTTCCTTGCTTGCCTCTTCATCTACCAAGTTTACCCTTGTGTCTCTACCTTTATTTTCAATCTACTTGGGACACCTAAAAGATTGATGACCCACTTCATTACAATGGAAGCACCTGCCTATGAACACTACACTACCTCTTCCTCCACTTCTTCCACCTCTATACCTAGCTCTTGTATCAGATGAGTATGAATTGTCCTTGTCTTTCTCACTGTGATTCTGAAAATCAGTGCTACCTCTACCTCCTCTTCCCCTCATGGAAGATCCTCCTCTTGTGCTACTTTTCCTCTCTTGTCTTCTCTTAATCTTTTCCTTAGCCTTAATGGCCAATTTATAGCATTCTTCAACTGATCTAGGGGTAGCAAGACTAAGTTCATCTTGGATATTGAGCCTAAGTCCCCCCAAGTACCTAGCAATCTTCTCTTCCACATCTTCATCATGACTCACCCTTATATCTAACTAGTGAAAATCTTCAGTATACTTTTGTACCTCCATGTATTTTTGCTTAAGACTTTGCATCTTCTTGTATAGATGCACCCTATAGTCATTGGGAAAAATGTTTTCCTTCATCTTATCCATCATTTTATACCAAGATGAAATCTTGGCCTTCCCACTCTTCCATCTCTCTGCTTGAACACAATCCCACCATAGTAGAGCGTGCCCCTTCATCCTTGACTTTTCTATCTTCACCTTTTGTCCCTCTTCAGTATCTTCACATTCAAAGAAATTCTCCATGGCACTGAACCAATCAATCAACTCTTCATCATCCATCTTCCCACCATACATAGGAAAATCAACTCTTGCCCTTGTATCACCACTCTTAATGGCTTTTGCAAACTTAACCATCCTTATGTCTTCATGATCCATCCTTGCTTCTTCTTGGGGTACCTCTCTCTCTTCCTCATCTCTAGCTTCATTATCTTGTCTGATGCTCTTCTCTCCAATGCCAATATCTTTTCCATCATGATTCTCATCTCCTTATCCTTTTCAGCTTTCTCCTTTCTTTCTTGCTCAAGGGCTGCCTTCAACTTCTTGTTATCTGCCAACTGATCTTTGACTATCCTTGCCAACTCCATGTTTCTCATCCTTGTAGGTAGATCTCCTTCCTCACCTTCTATCATGGTTCTTGGTATACTTGGCTAATGGATCAACTCAAGGCTACACCTTAAAGGATACTTCAACTTCAAGGGATTGACTAAGGATCTAAGAAACCAAACTTCACAAGACCACTCCAAACCTTCCACAAGACCTTGCAAAACCACTTGTTAGGAGATAAGAAATATCAAAGATTTGCAAGAAATCCCAATCATGCATTGAACTATGTGCAAATAAAGTGCAACTCATCATTTTTTTTTCTTTTGACCTAGTCAACAAGATCCGATTTGTTTTCTATAATTTTGACCGCAAAAATAGAAATGCAAAGAAGAGACCCTTATTAAAAATCTAAGAGCTTTCCAAAAATGTAAAAATTTCAAAAATATCTTTTAATTTTTTCCCTAGAGACCCATTTTACCAAAACATACCATCTTTCATAAATTGACTATTAGAGCTATGTTCTTGCATCTAAATTAAAAATACAAAGAAGTAACCTCCTATAGAATTCTTAAACCTTTCCAAAAATGTAATTTTTTCCAAAAATACGATGATTTGCGACCAGAGATGAATTTAGAAAAATGATCCAAAAAATATGATTTTTGGATTGAGACATTCAAACCATCTCCAACTTGCAAAAACAATTTTAGATCAAAACTCCATTCCGTTTGTGAGATATGATCAAATCTTTAAAAAACCTAGGGTTTTTGCCTTCAACTCAACTTGCACATGGGTTAGCCTGAAAAACCAAAGTGAGTATCAAAAATTCGTGGGTTGGCCCCCACAATGGGTGCAAAAAATGTGTACCAAAAAGTGTGGTCACTTCTATAAATCATTACACTTGGGAGAATCTATGAAGATGGAAATCCAAAGAAGCGGCTTATATCTTCCTATCCATAGCGCGCAAGAATCATGTAGATTAAGATGGTGACTCTCAAATGAACCCAATAAGTAAGACCTCTACAAGGTGCACTATAGAATGAAAGATTCAAATGATAATGTAAAGTAATCTAAGATGAGATGCAAGATCCAAGTTAAAATGATATGCAAGAAATGTGAGGAAAGTAGATCTAAACTAGATGGATTAAGCTAGATGCAAGAAAAAAAATGACAAAGCTAAGCTAAATGATGATGCAATGTTTCAATATGCAAGATGCAAGAATGCAATAGCTCCAAGATGCCATTATTGCAATACTACAAGATTCCAAAATGCTAAAATGCCAAGACTCCAAGAACCTGCAATAAGATTTCAATAACTCAAGAAGCTAATAATGCTATGAGGGTGAGATATCTAAAAGTGAAGAGTGAGTCTCCTTTTAAAGGATTTAGAAATTAGTAGACGGTCAAGATTAAGAGGCATAAAATATGATCAATGGTGGAGATTAAATCTTTGTTGGTCCATGTGCTGAAGATTCTCTAGAGGCAAAATCAATGGACATGATTAAGAGGCAAAATAATGAGTGGTTGACATGAAGAGGTAAAAACCTTTTTCAAAAGTCAAAATATTCCATCTCATTGGAAAATGTACTTTTATTTTAATTTTAATTTTATTATTTATTATTTTTAGCAAAGTGTTTTCCATTATTTAATTAAAATGGATTTTTATTTAATTAAAAAAGAGAATGTTCTCTTAATTAAATAAAGCTTAAGATAAAATAGTTTTATTATTTAATTAAAAGGTTTTTTAATTAATTAAAAGGGAGCATGTTCTCTTAATTAAATAAATGTTAAGATAAAGTGGTCAAACTTTAGGATATCATCAAATAAATGATAAAATGATGATTTGATCAAGAATTAAAAGATTAAATGAATATGCAAAATTGATTAAGCACAAGATTTAGTCTAGTATTTAAATTTTAATGTTTAAAAAGGGGCTCAAAGTTTATTGGACCATTTTTGGGTGATTACAGATCCCTCATGCTGATAAATAATAACTTTGTACTTCTTTCTTTACATGAAATAAACTTTTTAGATAAACATAAGCATATGAATCTATATGTTTAGTAATTCTTATTTTCTTAGACATGTGATTGGATAGCTGTTATGATGTGTATGTGGAACAAATTTATATGTTTGTAGATGTGTGTACATGTAGTATATGATGACCCGACATTGCTTAGATAATTAGTCTAACAACACTTTATCTCTCAGATGCAGGCATTTGGAGAAACAATAAAGCAATAGTTGGGTGGAAGGTGTTGGAGCTCAAAAGTTCAGTTTATCTTTTGAGTCCAAGTTTGGAAAATTTGTCTAAACGTCAGAATCGGTGTCCTGAAAATCATTGTAAGATGCTTAGTTTGAAGTGCATGGAAAATGGGTCCTGTTGTTATTCATGATGAACCACTAGGGTAGGGTTTTCATTGCCTTTCATTTGACATATGTAGTGGGCTTGAACTTCTAATTTTCAGCTCTGGCATGTTTAGGGAATAGGCTGTTGGAGGTGTTCCCAAAATTCTACATTTTGAGTTTGTCCATAATTGTATAAAAAGGCCCACTTTAGATGATTGTATCTTTTTCCCAATGATTGGTCATTGCATTCCAGTTTTTGCGTTATGCTGTAGGCATGAGAGAGAATGTCTATGCCAATTTTTAGCTCCCCATGTGCCCATTTAGTCACTTTTCCAGAGCCATTCCGTTTGTAGATTGTTAAAGTTTCTGTGTCTGCATTGTTCAATTTTTTGAGTGGCCTACTTTGAGGTCTTCTAGTTTGTACCCTATTCATGGTCGAGCATAATTGAATGTTGTTCTATATTATAAACTTGGAAGTGTACTTGCCTTAATATTTTCAAGTCTCTTCCAATCCGCTTAACCACTTTCCCAGGCCAATTCCAAATCATGTTTCTATGTATTTCACTGTTTTATTCCTGAATATTACCAACAGGCTGACTTTGGCGTGTGATTGCAATCGGTCACTTGATCTTTTTGGCGAGTTGATTATGGATCCATAAACCTTGTATGGAGGTTAATCAGTGATCAAGTTGCCGGTTCCTGAGAATCTCAGTGGATGAGTTTTTGAAGCCAGTTTCAGATGCGGTTTATGTGATTTTGGCAATATGAATAGTTTTAGTTTTCAAGTGGCCATGTCTGATCATTTAAATATTTGGACTCAAGTCTTTCTTAGCAAGTTCCTTTGACCAACGTATTATAATGTTGGAGGTGAATTTGTCTTCCCGATGGAACTCTCATGTCAGGCCTTTTTGTCAATTTTTGAGGCTACTCCTGGGTGCTAGTTGATGTTATTGGGCAGTTGTGCAAAGGCGTAAGAAGTTGAATGATATGATTAAAATCTTTGAGACGTCATGGTTTGTCTTCACTGGTAGGTTGCATTCTGGTAAGAAAAGGATAAACTTGGAATGCAAGATGTTGATCCTTGTATTGTGCTTCTAGGCTAGTGCCCCTTTATGCACGATTTTGGTTGGTATTGTATGATTTTCAGTGCATGGCTTACCATTTCCTTTCGAGTTTTGTGCGCACTCATTTTCTAGTTTGAATGAACATGCTATGTTCCTCGAAGTATTATGTATACTATTTTGAATACCCTATGTGTGCCATTTACTTTCAGAATGCTGAGGATATTGTGGTTCCAAGATTTTGAATTTACCATTTTAAAGATTGAGTGAGGTGTCTTTTAAGTGATGCACATTGGCAGTGGAATGCGAGGAGGCACCATCACTTGCTTTGAATCGTGACCTCAGAGAGGCAACCATATTAATGCCAAGAGGATGCACTACAACAAGCCTACGCAAGGAATGTGGAGGCACTGTTTTGAGTAACCAATGAACCAAAAGGGGGATGTAGCAACTACATTTACTTTGGCAGGAATATTATGCAACATACCTTGTCTAGGGGTGGCCTACAAAATAACGTTTTATTCCCCATAATATAAGAGGTGGCCTGCGCATGAGTGCTAGCTGCCAGTAGCAGGAGGAACCATGTTTTGATGGGGCTGCCTATAAGATGAGCAAGACATGAGGTGACTCACGCATAAATGGGCCTGAGTCCTATGTTTTTTACTGCAAATGAAGGCACGTCGTGAGTCCTTCCTTGCAAGTTTTGTGCAAGGTATGGAAGATTGTGCATATACCAATGAGGCACGTGCCAGGTTGGCTATGTGGTAAATTGAAGTTTGACCACACAAAAGGGAGACCAACATTAAAAGGTAGGGGCAATGCACTAGAATGGAGGCTGTAAGCATAGTAGGAAGGCCCATGCAAGCCAAGCTCCCTTGCGCAAAGGTGAGCACATAATAAAGGGGCCTGCGTAAGAAGAGGGAGGCTCACACACGAAGGAGTGAGTTTCTTGTGTGAGAAGCCAACCCAGGTGAAATGGTGTGTAGAGTTTGAGATGGACATGGGTATGGTGGTAGGAATGGCCAACACAATGCATATAAGCCAGGTCATGCAAAGGGTAAATGCAAGCTGTTGCGTGAGCAACTCACCAAACTGGAGATTGCGTAAGTACTAGAAATCATGAGTGTATGAGTTTTATGGGGCTGCCACTATATTTTCTACTTGGTGCGTAAGCCTCAGAGAGCTGCTTGCAGCCAAAGATAATAGTGCAATGAATAAACAAAACCAAGGAGCGTGAGCTTCTTGGTGGGGCACACATAAGGGATTGGGGTGCGTGGTGTTTGATAGAAGCAAACAATACAAAGCTGAACATTGCGTAGGGCATTGTATTCCACACACCACATGGAGAGACTAGTGCGTGGGTTGAAAAAGACAAATTATAAGCTAGCAAACAGTCAAGGGAAGTATAAAAACTAGAGTACACGTAGGTAGGAGAGAGAAAAATGCAAGGAAGGTGCATATGGGTTTATCCCACATGCTATTTGTGTTTTTGTGATGTTTATAAACTCTAGCGCTCGAATAGAGTGTAAAGTAGAAGGAAGAGAGGCTTGTGTGGTCTCTTAGCCTTGTGGGCCCACCTTGGTGCGCATGCCAGCTAGCACTAAGGTGAAATTTTATTGAAGTCTTTAAAAGCACTACAAAACTTAATCCTGCATTGGTCTTATAATGGATATTTGAGATAATTAAAAGGTATGCCACTCGCATAAGGATGTAGATGAAGAACTAGAGGCTCTATGCATGCGAGCTTGGAGACCGCCTTGGGAAGCATGCTAGCGGGCTCGGAGATGAGTAAGTAATTTTGCAGGTGAGCGATGGTGATGACATGGACAAAGGTGACATGTGGCAGCTAGTCACGCATTTGCGAGACAAAATCGATAGTTAGGAAAAGACCTGGAGATTTAATGAACGTAGTCAGTTAGCCGTGGTCACCAGGTCACCAAATGATTGGCAGTTAGGAGGAAAAATCAAGAGATTAGGAGAACACAGTTGCCAGGTCGTTGGATGGTCCACGATTTAGCCCTAACATTTGGAGATCACGAGAATACATGGTCACTGAATCTCCCAATTCTTGGCGGTTAGACAAGTTCATTCAAAGATTGGGAGAATAGGTTCAGTTGTCCATTCTCCAGATTTAACTCAAGGTTAAAGATCTATTCCGAGAGTTAGAGACAAGGCCATTCACCCAATCACCAGGTTTGACCATGGTTAGTCATTGAATTCAAAGATCTATAGATCAATGTGGTCGCCCGTTCTCCAAATGAAAGTGGTCAACCCAAGGTTAGTCCGAGCAATCAATCAACCGGTGACAAGTGACACATTCTGGTGAGGCCTGGACATAAAGTGCAGAAATGATTTAAATGGCTAGATTTAAAAAGATTTAA
Organism: Chamaecyparis obtusa; assembly: GCA_027943335.1. Taxonomy (NCBI): domain Eukaryota; kingdom Viridiplantae; phylum Streptophyta; class Pinopsida; order Cupressales; family Cupressaceae; genus Chamaecyparis; species Chamaecyparis obtusa. The sequence goes on from BSBK01004872.1 coordinate 104,513, forward strand.
ATTATGACATGGTCCAAACATTAGAGATAAATCAAAAAATTTAAATGACAGGGCCTGCTCACAGATTTAATGCCTGGAAGCTTAATTTTTAACCAAACATAGGCATATGATATGTTTTCGGAAATGGTAGGAGATAAGGAATCTTTTGGGAATGATTATTTTCAGTTTTAGAGAAGTGGGAAAGAGCAATATGAGCTGGCAATTTCGATATCAGAATCAAGCCTGTTTGGGAAATGATTGCAGGAATGTTGAGATCAGTTGAAGAAGAATCAGTTGCATATTAGGTGTAAAGGAATATTGGAGATATTTTGGGGCTAAGTGGATAGCTGTCAGTTCTGTGTAACTGACCTTCTTTTCCTATATCTCTAGTTTTTCTCTCTATTGTAAAGGATGTTGAAAATTTTACTCTAAGGAGAGGCTTTGACTCTATTGTTGATTTTCTTGGGAATGTTTGTCAGATTTGGAATGTATTGATACATTGAAATTCTACTTGAATACATTGGAATCCCTTGCATATCTGTGGTCTTTTTGTTTGAATTCTGAAGCTTTTGTGTTTTGAATCTGTAAGGCAATTTTAGTGCACCATTTACAAGGTATTTGTGATTTCAATCTCTAGTTCCTTTCAAGGAAAGGGTAAAATATTTAGGTTAATCTCTGAGAGCTCAGGATTTTTGCAAGAATTTGATGATTAAATGTGTTTAAGAGAGGGTGATTTGTAAGGCACTTCATCTGGGTTCTAGATGTTTTTCATTTAGGAGCTCTCTGTAGATGTATGTTTTCTCTTCATGAATCTCTACCCTAGGATAAGGCACTGGTCTATCCTCAATTTGTAGGGATTTCATCATCACAAAACTTAAAAGACTATTTACTTTCATGTATGTTTGAAAGAGCAAATGAGATAAGGTTTGTATCAAGGATACTAACTAATATTGTAATACTTTAAAGAAGTAGGTCTGAATAGGTACACCCACCTATAGCCAAGAGCTCAAAGTGAAGAAGGACTAGGTCCTTGTTAATTAGTCTTTTCTTGTGTGAATCAGGAGTTTAGAAATCATAGAGTTCTATCTAAGCACTCAGGGCTGTGTATTAGGATTCAACAAGAAAAATCACTAACACAAGCCTAGGGAGAGGGCTAAAAATGATGTAGGGAAACTCAAGCTAGACTTGTCATCTAGGCAATGACGAGTCAACCTTCACTACCTGTGCTCTTATCTTCTATAACTTCTTCAAATTTATAATATTCTTTTCATTTTCATAGTAATGGTTAGTCTCACGGCTTGTGTGAGACATTATTCATGTGTATTGCAAATAAATATTACTTTTCCTCAAAATTTTCTTGCACTCTCCTATGCCATATGCATTTGCATAATTCAATATAATAGTGTAATCTTTTTTTTTTCTTTTTCTTTATACATATGAATATGATAGAGTTGAACTAAAAGTACTTTACTTCATTTAAAAATCATAAAAACTCTATTTGATTTAGTTTATTAGCAAAAATTGGTAATATTTTTGATGACATTTGCGACCTGCTAAACATCTTGACTAGTTGCCTAAGCCTATATAGGTCCATTGGGCACAAAGTCACTTATATGAAAAAACCTTTGAAAAACACACTCCCTTTCATGATGAACTACAATTGATTTGTATAAACTGTATGACTTGAAGATCTGTGATTTTAGATCACTGAGTTGCTGATTAGTTATGTAAGATGGTTAAATTAGTAATATGTTGTCATTGATGTCAACTAGTTTTGACAGTACTTATCTTGTAAGTTACTATACCCAAACATCTGTAGAAAGAAGAAGAAAAGAGATGAAGAACATAATATATCTACATAAGGAAGATGGAGATGACAGATAAGGATAAGGAATACATTGGGTAACTTATGGATGAGTATATGACCTTATGTTATTGACTTGATTATGTTGCATTCATCTATGATGAAGGATAAGAGAAAAATACACAAAGCAGTGTTGTCAGTTAAAGAACCATTTCAGTATACACCGACGCAGTGTAGTGTATATCGATCATAGTATAAATAGAGCTTATGTTCACCGACACATTTCTTTTTTAACTGAGCAGAAGAAAAGAACTAAATGACTAGTTTAGCTGATGGAAGTTGATGAGATGTAAAGTACCTCAAAATCAGAGATGAAGATAATGTTTGTTACGAAGATCGATGGCTAACATAATTCGAAGAAGATCTAATGGATTGAAACAAAACGTGTTATTGACACATCAGTCGAGGAAGGTTAAAGCAGCAAAATCAACAAAGGAGATTAAGGGACAAAATCTGATGGATGGAATTAAAACAGTTTACTTGTCTATTTAAGAGACTAGGATTTCATGATGAAATCATGCTGGAAGAAAGAGACTACAGAGATATCATGTGAACAAGCTTCATGCATGCCTGATCAGACTAGTTAAGGACAACAGAACTGTCGAGATTATCGAGCGTTAGAAAGCTATTACCGAGTGACAGTAAGTTACTGAATATTAAATGAAACAGAATTGATATATTGATAAGAGGATTTGAATGAGCTTAACATAGATCTGATAATCTGCAATTGAAGTTGTGTTGTAATAAGATCAATTGCTGTTACATTTTAACCATTGTAAATAGAGAAATCTTTTAACAGAGTGGACTAGAAAGTCTTGTAATGTCATTCATAGAGTGTACATTTATTATCTTGTCAACCCCATAGTGAATGTTGGTTGGATGATAACAGTTGATCTAAAATCCTCTAACGAGGTCACACCTCATAGTGTCTTTGTAACCTTTAATAGGGTTAGGTCTTCACCGACCTCACTTCAGAAGAGTGAACAATTTTTGGGTTGTTGGTCCCAGGTGGTTTTTCCCTTCACAGGGTTTCCAGGTTAAATCTCTTGTGTTATGTGTTGGTTGTGATGATTTTTTGTTATCATACTTTGCATGTTGCATATTGAATTTGATCGGTAATCATTATATGTTATTAACTAGTAATTGGTAAAAGCACAGACAAAATACTATTTTAGTTTACCGAGCTACAAAAGTTTTAGTAAATTGTTTTGGATATACATTTTAGGATTGGGACTGTGGATAACTAATTCACCCCCCTCTCAGTTATTCTAATAATTGGTATCAAAGCATTGGTTTCTTGGAACAGAGTTTTAAGGACTTCAGCACAAAGATCTCAAAATTTATAAGAGGGAAGTGCCAAAGCTAAACAAAGATAACTTCACAGTATGACAAAGCTGAATGAAGCTGCATGTATCTAAAATTGGGAATTCTTCCCTTACACTAATGGAGAATGGCTACATTACACCACCCACTGGTCCCTTGACCCTTGATCAGCTAAGAGACAGGCATGAACATAATGTTACTATGATGGAGATTGCTGCTTCCTGTACCGATGCTGAATTTTAAGATATTAAAAATTGCACTACTGCTAAAGATATGTGGGATAAACTTGCTCAAGTTTATAGTGGTGATGTGAATGTCAAAAGAGCCAGAGCTGAAAGCTTAAGGGGTAGATTTGATGATATGAAGATGAAGGAAGGTGAAAATATTGTGCAGTACACAAACAGACTAAAAGAGGTAGTACATGCTATTAGAGCATCTGATGGTGTTATTGATGAAGAAAAAGTTGTAAGAAAAGTTATCAGAACCTTATTGTTGGTTTATGCAATTAGAATATTTGCAATTCATGAAACAAGGTCTGCATCTGGTAACAACCTTACTCTTGATAATCTGACTGGTAAGCTTACAACCTTTGAACTGAATAACTTTGAAATTAGTGTCGTACCATCTGTTGAGTCTACTTTTATGTCTTCTCTAAAGATTGACAAGTCTAGTAGCAGAAATAAGAATGATGACAGTGATAGCAATATTGATGATGAGCTTGATGAACTTGAAGATATTATGGCTAGAAGGTTACCTAAAGGTAAAGGAAGGTATAGAGGTAAATTACCTTTAGCATGCTTTAATTGTAAAGAGGTTGGTCATATTGTTGCTAGATGTCCACAGAAGAAAGATGATGATAGAAACAAAGACCGATCTGGTGAAGGAAGCTATGGGAGAAGAGGCAACAAAAGTTACCGACACTACAATAGAGACAATCGAGACAATAATGATAAAGGCAAGAAGGTGTGCTACATTTCAAAAGAAGATGTCACCAATACCGACACTGATGAAGATGTGGAGGTAGTATTTGTTGCAATGAAGGATGATTCATACGAAGATGAGAGGTATGTAGAGACAACACTTATCTCTAAGGTTAATAAAAATGATACATGGATCATAGATAGTGGTTGTACACATCACATGACTGGTGATGAAGAGAAATTAGATCATCTTGAAGAACACAATGGAGGATCTGTTAGAATGGGTAATGATGCACCTTGTATGGTTAAAGGAAAATGATCCCTGATGATAAATGATAAAATTAGATATGATAATGCTTATTGGGTAAAAGGTCTAAACTATAATTTGCTAAGTGTGGCACAATTGAACAATTTAGGCCACCGAGTTACTTTTGAGAGCAAGAAAGTGAAGATATATGATGATGGAGGAAGACTTATTGGATCTGGAACACAGTCAAGAGGTAATTTGTTTTATCTTGATAATGATCAGTCTTCTTGTTTATTGATGAAAGATGAAGATGCATGGTTGTGGCATAAAAGGTTATGTCATGTGAAATTTGATAACATGATTAAGATTAGTAAAAATAAAAAAGTTAGAGGTCTTCCTAACTTATCTAAGCCTGATCATGTTATGTGTCATGAATGTCAGAAAGGCAAAATGACAAAATCTAGTTTCAAAAGAAAAGATTATTCAACAAAAAAATTACTTGAGTTAGTGCATACCGACCTACGTGTTCCTATGAGAACTCAAAGTTACTATGGAGACATATATTTTATTCTTTTTGTTGATGATTATACTAGATTAATGATAGTCATGTTCTTGAAAGAAAAATCAGAGGCATTTAAGATGTTCAAGTGGTATAAAGCAAAAGTTGAGGAAGAGACTGGTAAAGAATTGAAATGCTTAAGCTCTGACCGAGGTTGTGAATTTATTTTTGATGAATTTACTAACTTTTGTAATGAGCATGGTATTAAAAGACAGGTCTCTGCACTGAGGACACCACTATAAAATGGAATAGCTGAAAGGAGGAATAGGTCAATCATTGAATGTGCAAGGAAACTGATGTTGCAAAAGAATGTTACTCAGACATACTGGAGGGAAGCTATCAGCACATCTGTTTATGTTCTGAACCGAGCACAACTGAAGAAGGACACTAATAAGACACCCTATGAGTTATGGTTTGGTCACAAAACCACTGTAAGTTATTTCAAGATTTTTGGAAGTAAATGCTTTATTCTAAAAGATGAAAGAAATGGGAAGTTTGACTCAAAGGTGATGAAGGGATATTTCTGGTATATTCCACTAAAAGTAAAGTATACAAGTGTCTTAACAAAGTAACTAATAAAATGATTGAAAGTACTAATGTTTGAGTTGATGAGTTTGATGTTAAGAATGTAGAGGAAAGCACAAAGGAACTAGAAGAATACGGTAAATTTAGTTACATTGAACAAATAGAGTACCTACTGATGCAACAGACAGTGACAACCAGTCTGTAGGAAAATAATACCGAGGAACAAGAAAAAGAAACCGACGAGCAGGAAGCACCCACCAAACAAGAAAATGAACCCACATAGGATGAACAAGAAATAAGAGATTAGATACTGGCGATATTTGTGAGAAAACATCATCCTGAGACACAAATCATTGAAAATAGACAAGATGGCATGCAAACAAGGAGTAAAGCAAGACAAGGTACATGTCTAGTTTGTGATTATGAATTGAAGAATGTAAAAGTTGCATTAGAAAATGATGAGTGGGTTAATGCAATGAAAGAGGAAATAGTACATATAGAGAAGAACAAAACTTGGAGTTTAGTACCCAGACCTAAGGACAAAAATGTTATCGGTACTAAGTGGATATTTAGAAACAAGCTTAATGAGAATGGAGAGGTAACAAGGAACAAAGCTAGGTTAGTATGCAAGGGATATGCATAGGAGGAAGGAATAGATTATGGTGAGAGTTTTGCACCTATTGCTAGATTAGGAGTCAGAATGTTACTTGCATATGCTGCACACAAAAAGTTCAAATTTTACCAAATGGATGTCAAATCAGCTTTTTTGAATGGGATACTTGAAGAAGAATTCTACATAGAACAACTTGAAGGGTTCGTTGATCCAGAAAATAAAGATATGGTATGTAGATTACATAAAGCTTTATATGGTTTGAACCAAGCACCGAGAGCCTGGTATGAAAGGCTACATAACTATTTGCTGAGTATTGGATTTGTTAGAATAAGTGAGAACAATAATCTATACATGAAAGGAAATTCTGATGATACTATCTTGATTGCTGAGATATTTGTGGATGATATAATATTTAGAGGACAAGATCAAATATGTAAGTCATTTGCTGATAAAATGAAAAGTGAATTTGAAATGTCTATGTTTGGAGAGATTAAGTTCTTTCTAGGCTTACAAGTGATTCAATAGAATGAAGGTATATTCATCACACAATCTAAATATATAAAGGAAGTATTGAAGATATTTGACATGGAAGATGCTAAACCTATGGGAACACCGATGGCTACTAGATGTAAACTAACTAAAGAAGATGGAACTACCAAGGTAAATCAGACACTGTACCGATCCATGATTGGTAAGTTAATGTATGTAGTTCACAATAGACCTAATATACCACATGCTATTGGAATAGTTGCTAGATTTTATGCAAACCCTAGAGAGTCACACATAGTTGCTACAAAAATAATCTTAAGATACCTAAAGAAAACTGAAGATTATGGACTGTGGTATCCTAAGAAAGGCAAGTTTGAACTGAAGGTATACACCGATACTGATTGGGCTGGAAATGTAGATGATAGAAAAAGTACCACCAGAGGAGCATTCTTCTTTGATAAAAGACTTGTTACATGGACAAGTAAGAAACAAGCTTTCATTTCTCAGTCTACAGCTGAAGTAGAGTATGTTGTTGCTGCTACTAACTGTTCAAATATTGCATATATCAAGCAAGTGTTAGAAGGAATGAATGAGATAATCATTGAGCTGGTGATTATATATTGTGATAACACTAGTGCTATTAATATTTCAAAGAATCCGATGATGCACTCTAAAATAAAACATATATCAATTAAGTATCACTACTTAAGGGAACAAGTACAAGAGAAGCAAGTGAAGCTAGAGTTTGCTACATCAAAAGAACAACTTGTTGACATATTTACAAAGCCTCTATAGAAGGATACCTATGAATACTTGAGGACTAGACTTGGGGTCCATCTGCTGTCTACCGGTCACTAAGGTGATCTAGAGGTTGCATCAGCCTAATCTTGTCATAAGATCATACATAGCACGTCGTAAAATTCTGACGGTTCTCCATCACATGTACACATAACTATCATTAAAAATTATAAATGACGTATATCCGTCACACTTTTTTGATGGATATCTGTTGCACTAACAACATCTCCATCAGCAAACAAATTACAAATGATGGCATCCTGTCAGAAGGTTCTGACGGGTCGTCGTCATTTTTATTTTTTGCGATGGATAGGCATCGCAATTGGGATGGCCACAAATATGTCAAACGCTAGGTTCACCTTGTTGGCACCTCCTTATTGCGACATCCTTTGTCGTCACAATTATGATGCTAATTGAAATCATCAATTTTTTCGACTGCAAAACTATGACGTCGAGTGGTGTCATTATATCGACGGTAAATCATCCCAATTCAGACGACCTTCCATCAAAAAAAGGTCTCAAATGTACTAGTGAAAATGAAGTATTTGAAGTTCCTAATTGATCCAAAAAGTTGAAGAACCTTAAGGCCTTATGTTTGTTAGTGATTTTGATTCCTTCCAAGGGTACTTGTAGAAGATTGTGTTAAAAACTTGAAACAAGCAGCCAAAAAGGCCTAAAAATCCATAGAAACCCCAAAAAACCAACTTTTCTTGGCCTAAGGCCTTACAAGACCTCCCTGTTTGCCATACGAGTAAATAGGGCAGGGTATTCTGATGGTCTTTACTTGTACGAGTGATGGGTAGGCCTAGTATGAGTAAGGATTCCCCCTAGTACGAGTAAACAGGGCCAATGAGCCAAAAACAAGCCAGAAATGGCTAAAAAGCTCCCATACGAGTTGTGGGTGGTCCTAGTACGAGTCAGGACCTTGGCTCATATGAGAAAGTACACTAGGGAGTCTACTCATATGATTATTCACTTAGAACAGGATGAGTTTTCTGAAAACATGAGTTTTTTGCTTGGAAAACCCTAAAAAATGTAGTTTCAAAGGTGTGTGGGGTCCCACCGGGCGTGCCAAAATTGAACACCCATTTTGCCCCTAAGGCTTTAAGGATCCTAGAAACTCAAAAATGCAATCTAAGATATTTATTAGTAATCTATGATTGTTTTTAGACCAAAAACAATATGATGTGATGCTATGCTATGCAAAACAATAAAAGAAACTATTATTTATCAATTAGTTCTATGCTAAGATGTGAAAGAAAGCTTGAAGAAACAAATAAATCTAACAATTATGAAAGAGCTTAAGGATCTAGAGCTATTCTAGTATTATAAATCTACTTAATATGAGTGATGTAAATTCTATATTTGCTTTTGGGAAGTGAGGGTATTTATAGGATTTGGGAAGGGCTTGGGTTAGGAGGATGAGTTAGAGTTAGAGGTAAGGTCTGAGGTAGAGTAAGAGGTATGGTTTGGGGTATGGTAAGGTTTATCTTAGGTTAGGGTTGCTCACACATGTGTGAGAAACACTAGGAAAGTGTGCAAGGGGAACATGTGTGGAAGAAGAGACATGGGTCTCTTTATGATGCTGTAAGAAGCCTTAAAGAGTGTGTAAGAGGCTTAAATGAGTGTGTAAGGCTCATTGAGGGAAGGGTTTGACCAAAAGTCAAGGAGACTTGGATTAGCTTAGGAAATGTAGGAAACATCTCCTAAGTGGGTTTAGGAAAGGTTCAGGGAAGATTAGAAGGGTTTAGGAAAGACTAGAAGGTTCTAGGTTTTTGAGGCTTTAAATAAATATGAAATTTATTTAGGGAGTGTGACATCATTTATTGAATATTGATTCAATAAAGATAGGAATATCATTTAAATTTGATTTAAATGCTTTGGGGAGGGATTCTTTAATTAAACATGCTTAATTAAAATAAAGGGATTTAACAGCATAAAAATATATTAATTAATTAAATAAATAATAATTAGTAAATGATGATGTCATCAGGGGTTTTAGAAAAATAAAAATAGTTTTATTTTCTAATGGATTTTTAGGTGTCTACAGGTCAGAATTATGACCACTCTTTAGGGTTGTAATTCCGACCAACATGGGAATAGAAGTAAAAAAAAATCAAAATTTTCTTCTATAAACCGACCATGGAAAATCATTTTATAACTTGGTCAGAAATGTTGGTCTAAAAAGTGGGTCAAATGTACTAGTGATTGTATATTTATATCTAATCCCTTGATTATTTATTTATTTATTTATTGATAAATTCAAAGTACTTTTTATAGACGTAATTGTGCAAAGATGACTCTACAGAGAGAAAACTATGTTCCTTCCAAAGCCGTTTTAACAACATTCATTTATATATTTCCAACTAACCCACTTGATCATAGATAAAGAAGATGAATATTTTGATTATAGAAATGGAAAATTTGCATGACAAGAAGCTTTCAAAGAAAATTGAAGTGTCTCGTCCAAGGATTCTAGCACAGGCCATAGACATCTGAGCGACACATTGTAGTCCCAAGCATACTAAAAAAAAACTCATAATGACAAAAACCCAACTTTGTATTTTGACCAATTTGCAAAACCTAGAAACTAGAAATATAACAACAAATGGAATATGATAGAAATAAGAAAAAATAAGAAAAATAAATGCAAGAAAATGTGCATGTGTTTGAGTTATTTCAATAAAATTATACACAAGAGGAAGATGAAAAATGTTTAAGGTTGTCTAGAGACTTGCCTTAGTCAAGTCTTTGATGGTTGTATTAGAAAACTGAGGAGGGGGTAGAGGGGGAGGGGGGGTTGAATTAGTTGTATATAAAAATTAATAATCTTTTTCATAGTTGTGGGTCATGTGTATTAAAATTCTTTAACCACTTAAACAAATCAGATGTAAACATGAATGAGTACACATGAATCTTATACAATGAGCACTATATTTATATATGGAAAAGCCCATATGGGGAAAATCATAGAGAAGCTAATTCTCATGAAATAGAAACATTGATTAAAGTGATTTTTATAAAGAGTGGTTCACTTCCAAAATTTTCACTACAAGTGGGATCATTGCTAATACAACAAAGGCTTTATAGCTGGATGGATCATTGCCAAGAAAATAAATATATGAACTGAGAAGGTTGCATTCACATAACTACGAGTTAAATTCCTTTTAGGTTTTGATCTCCTCACAACTTCTTTGCAATAGATACGATTAGGAATCTTCCACAACTTGCTTGTACCAACAAGCATACCAAAACTACTTGAAACTTATTTCTACCTTTTTAATTTTCTCGTACACACTCATACTATTTTTTCATATCTCAACACACACACACACACACACACCAAGTTAACCTCAAACACTTTGTTAATTTTTTTTTTTTCAATATGTTTCCTTCCAAATATCAACAAGACAACCTCATGAAGATGTTTGTCAATTTATGTTTCTTTCTGACGATCAAGATCAAATACCACAATTACCAAATCACACTAAACTCACTAGAGCAGTCATAGTAACCAAGATTAAGTAGAAATTAAACCATCATAAATTGTAAGCACCTAATTTGTGTATAATTTAAGGAGTTTTTCTCACCTTACTGGTGTTTTATATAGTAGGACCTCATATAGCACTTAAAGGATGCCTAAATTCAAATATGGGTCATCTGTCATCTAGTCAATCTTCCTCAAAATTGAGGTTAACCCTTATTTATAAGTTTTATCCTATCTTTTTCCTCCAATCCAATAATTCATTTCATCACCTAGGCCCTATATCCTTGTTTCATTCTGTTGTCACTTATCCTAACATCAAAATGAGTTGTACTAAGAAATCCTACATCTACCCTATTTTACTAGCACCATGACCAAATCTTGACTCATTCCCCATGGTACATGATGCCAATGGTGTCATGTCCCTGAGGATTGAGGCCCAAATTTAGGTTGAAGATCTATACCAAGGTTTTTGTCCAAAATTTGGAGTCATGTGGTCGACTTGCTTAATTCTTAACCCTCAACATATTATGAGATTTATATAAACACCTTATATCTCCTCATTTTGTAATCCATTATACCTTATTAGGGTAAAAGCACAATTAGGTGTTACCTTTTAGGCTAACTTATCAGCACAGCTGAATTTTAGTATTTCTAACTAAAAATTAATTTTGGTCAAACATATGGTCTAGCTAGATTCATTCTAGCTAAGTTAGATAAGTTCTTTAACTTTTCCAATTGGAAATATCTATTAAATGCATGTTTTATACCACTTTGGGTCCAATTACCATAAAAATAAAATTATTTCAGAAAAGTGGTGTTTCAATAACTCCTAATCTTTTTAATGATATTTATTCAAAAATTAAAAATACCCTTTTGTAGAGATCAGAGTCAAGAATATCCTCATATAGATTTTATAGTGTTTTAATTAGACATTTTATTGTAATTAAAAAATATTGCAAGTAGGTATTTTAACAGTCAAGGAGATGTTAATTCGGAGAAAGAAAAAAATAGTAAATCATATTAAATAAATTTGAAAAACATATGGTGCACTAGAGGAGAGAGTCCTCTTCAAGAATATATAATTCTTTTTTTTTATTGGGATAGATTTATTATGAAAAATATGTTGCGAGATGAAAACTATCAATTTCAGTGAGTTGGAGTTGGAATTGTTATAAAAGAGAAAATATAGGTCACAAACCAATTTTTATTTCTTCATGCACTAGCTATATATGTCATCTATGTCATATTTTAAAATTAGGGGAAAAAATGTTTATTTACAAATAATTTCTTGGTGGGAATTAGACCCCTAATTTTCAGCATTTTTCAGCAACTGAAAAATCATCTTTAAAAATTTAAAAAACATATGAATTCTTATTCAAAAAAATTATTAAAAATATTAATCATAAACTTCATCCATTTTATCACATTTAATTAGTTTACATCATCTTCAAATTCCAAACATAAATATCATTTTTATACTATTGAAGTTGAACAACTTTGATTTTGTTAGCCTCTTCCTTTGTAAAAGGGTGACAACTTATTGTGCTTTTACCCATTAACAATCTATTATTACAATCAATAATTCAAGCTATCAAGTGCAAGGAAGAAAATCAAGTTCAAGAGCCATAAGTTGTCAAGTCTAAGCATTCAAAATCTAGCATTCTTCTCAAGAATTCAAGGTGTTATCTTCCATTGATCTAACTTATTTCCCCCATTGGCGGATAAGAATAGGAGTTTTATATCAATGAAGGAGATCCACATGCATCTACTTTTACTCATCTATTCTATAAGGTTTTGTCTTTCAAGATTTCCTTTTGGGTTTTTGTATTTAGTCAAGCTGTTGCATCAATATATTTGATCATATTCAAAGAAGTTTTTGTTTCACCAAGGTATGATATTCTTCATTTTCTAGAGCCTCTACTATATGACAAATATCTTTCCTCTATTTTACTTCATTTCAAGGTTGGTTCCTAAAAAGGGGTTTTACTAAGGAAAACCCCTCTATTCAACCTTCTCCATTTTTTCTGTGTGTAGGAGTACATGTTACAAAGCTGTTAGGTAAGATCTAGAAATATCAAGAACTGCTAGAAGATCTCTGAAAGATCTAGTTAAAAATGCTTGGTATAGGTCACCGTTGGCATCATGTTCCAGGTACATGTTGCCAATTCTATCATGTACCCTATTTTATAATCTTATATTTTAGCTTTTTGTCAAGCTAGATTAGTCCAAGTTATTTACAGTTTTTAGTAGCTTGCTAAATTACTCATTCAATTTACTCTACTTCATCACTTTGATTTTTAGAAATTCCATACTAAATAGTGAAGGATCATTTTCCCCATTTAGTGATTGAGTCACGTCTTGGGCCTATTGAGGGCATCTTTCTTCCAAATGTGCAATTGCAAAAAGGAGAGGTGATTTACTTTTTGCATTTCTTCCCTTTTCCTTATGTACATCTTGGTGAGCATGACTCTTCTTATATACTTCTAATTTTGGTGTTAGATTGCATTAGGTGCTTGTTAAATTTCATTAACATAGATTTTACTGAGTTAGATTGGTGTGTGATAACCTATGTTATTACATTTTTCCTTACTTCTCTTTATCAATTGCATGAGTGAATCCTAATTTATTGCATTTTATGTTGTTTGTATTCCTTCATGGTACTCTTTCATATTGAATTATCAATTTATTAAACATTTTTCTTTCTTATAAGGAATATTTTGAGACCTTTATTAATATTTCATGTAGCTTTATTATTTAATTTTTAACTTGAAATGTGTGGAATAAGTGAATGAACCTAAAGATGACACTAATACAAATGTTTCTAATTCTACTCCTATAGCACCTAGTAATCTTGATGATAGAGATCTATCTTCTAATGATCCCATCCTAATGAGATATAGATCTCATCTTCCTCAACCTACTTCGATGGATAGTCTTAGGGGAGCTAGTTTATGCAACTCATTTGGTGATTTTAAAAAATATTCCTTTTACCAAGGAATTATTCATAATCTTGATGTTAAGAATTCTCTTGGTGATTTATCTCTAATAATATTAGGTATACTAGAATATCTTGATAAGCCTTCTTATTCACCACCTAAAGATGATAAGAGTAGTGATAGGACTCTTCCTAAAGAAAATATTCCCCATCCTATTCGTCTTTATAAAAGACATTTACATAAAGATCAAGATGAATCTCATTCGCTCACTATATTAAAATCCAATCACAATGTGGGATATGACAAATTACTAATTGTAGAGTGGAAAATTGCATACCCCTACTTGCAATTTAGGACACACTTTTGTAACCACTTTAGTGTCCATTCCTCTAGTATTTGTCTAGGTCCATTTGAGCCCTTGTATTATCCTTTTCTCTCTCAAGATACTCCAAGTCCTTGTTAGCAACTAGCTTTCAGTTTTGCCTTTGCATTATCTACATGTTTCCTTTGCCACCTGTCGGTTTTGAGTGTGATTTATTTGGACACTAGCATACCATAGTGATGTCTGTGCACTATGCATTTGTCCATTGATATCTTAACATTCAAATGTTTATCCCGTGCATGCATTCTGTAATCACCCTAAAATGGGCTAGTAGAACCAAAGACCTTATTTTCCCTAACCCAAGAACAAGTCTTTAATAATGCCAATCCGATTACCGATAATTAGCATAAATAATTTAAAAAAAAATCATATTAATTAATAAAAATACTATTAATTATCCTTGGCATGAATTAATTAAATTTAACTCACTAAATACATGGTTAAGGAAATTTAAAAAAAAAATAATAAATAAATCCAAAATTGTGATATTGCTATCAGGATTCAACTGTGTAGTTTTTGAGTCAAACTCATTGACCCATAATTCATGAGTAGTGGTTTACATGAACCCATCTCTCATGAGAATGAATGGAACACTTAGCACTCATTGGATCTAGGTGATGCTCACAGAGGTGAAGCACCGGGACTTCCTGGGAGGTCACCCATCCCAATACTACTCCAGCTCAAGCGCGCTTAACTACGAAGTTTCCTCCATGGTTAAAACCACTCTACTTGCATCCTCATTTGCAAAACCTTCACCAAGTGTTGTGCCTTATGAACCATTCATTAGAAAGCCCCTTAAGCTCATCAATTGATAAGTAGGAGATTATTTTCCACAGCAAGTCAAATTGTGATATTGCTATCAGGATTCAACTGTGTAGTTTTTGAGTCAAACTCATTGACCCATAATTCATGAGTAGTAGTTCACACGAACCCATCTCTCATGAGAATGAATGGAACACTTAGCACTCATTGGATCTAGGCGATGCTCACAGAGGTGAAGCACCGGGACTTCTCGGGAGGTCACCCATCCCAGTACTACTCCAGCTTGAGCGCGCTTAACTACAGAGTTTCCTCCTTGGTTAAACCCACTCTATTTGCATCCTCATTTGCAAAACCTTCACCAAGTGTTGTGCCTTATGAACCATTCATTAGAAAGCCCCTTAAGCTCATCAATTGATAAGTAGGAGATATTTTTCCACAGCAAGTCAAATTGTGATATTGCTATTAGGGTTCAATTGTGTAGTTTTTGAGTCAAACTCATTGATCCATAATTCATGAGTAGTGGTTCAAACGAACCCATCTCTCATGAGAATGAATGGAACACTTAGCACTCATTGGATCTAGGTGATGCTCACAGAGGTGAAGCACCGGGACTTCCCAAGAGATCACCCATCCTAGTACTACTCTAGCTTGAGCGCGCTTAACTACGGAGTTTCCTCCATGGTTAAACCCACTCTACTTGCATCCTCATTTGCAAAACCTTCACCAAGTGTTGTGCCTTATGAACCATTCATTAGAAAGCCCCTTAAGCTCATCAATTGATAAGTAGGAGATATTTTTCCACGGCAAGTCAAATTGTGATATTGCTATCAGGATTCAACTGTGTAGTTTTTGAGTCAAACTCATTGACCCATAATTCATGAGTAGTGGTTCATATGAACCCATCTCTCATGAGAATGAATGGAACACTTAGCACTCATTGGATCTAGGTGATGCTCACAGAGGTGAAGCACTGGGACTTCTCAGGAGGTCACCCATCCCAATACTACTACTACTCCAGCTTGAGTGCGCTTAACTACGGAGTTTCCTCCATGGTTAAACCCACTCTACTTGCATCCTCATTTGCAAAACCTTCACCAAGTGTTGTGCCTTATGAACCATTCATTAGAAAGCCCCTTAAGCTCATCAATTGATAAGTAGGAGATATTTTTCCACAACAAGTCAAATTGTGATATTGCTATCAGGATTCAACTGTGTAGTTTTTGAGTCAAACTCATTGACTCATAATTCATGAGTAGTGGTTCACACGAACCCATCTCTCATGAGAATGAATGGAACACTTAGCACTCATTGGATCTAGGTGATGCTCACATAGGTGAAGCACCAGACTTCCCGAGAGGTCACCCATCCCAGTACTACTCCAGCTCGAGCGCGCTTAACTACGGAGTTTCCTCCATGGTTAAAACCACTCTACTTGCATCCTCATTTGCAAAACCTTCACCAAGTGTTGTGCCTTATGAACCATTCATTAGAAATCCCCTTATCAATTGATGAGCTTAAGGGAATTGATGAGCTTAAGGGTCTTTATTAAGATCTCTAGGGGTGAATCTCAGCAGTTTAAATCTGAAGGGCTCAGAATTAAGAGGGGACCTGGCCTCCACTGATAGTGCAGAGGAGACTATTTTAAGTTCCTTATTTATCTATGACTTCAAACTACCTTGGGAGGAGGAAGTGGCTTTGAATAATGAGGAGTGGTCTAGAACGATGATGGGAGGCATTGAAAATTTACATATTGAAGGTCGTAATCTTGTAAGGAAGATTTTAATTACCGGCAATTGCTGTCAAGGCCTACAATCTCTCAAAATTTGTAAAATGGAAGATCTTGTTGAAACAGATTTAGCAAGGATAAAGACACTGAATTTCCTTCAAATTACAGACTGCAAAAAATTGAAAACATTGTCACTAACATCTGATCTTTCCAAGCTTGTAGAATTGAAGATTGATGGGTGTTCAGAGCTTCAGGAGTTGTCTTTTGTTCAGTTGATTTCCCTGGAAAGAATTGTAATGAAAACGTGTCAAAAACTGAAAACTGTCTCAGACATATGTAATATTACAAAGCTTGTAGAATTGAACATAAGTGAGTTAGATGAGCTTCAGGAGCTCTGTTTTGCCGGTCTAAGCAATCTTGACAGGATTCAAATTGAGAAGTGCTCGAGTTTGAAGAGATTTTCAGGGAGAACAGATCCTATAAAGATGACACGGTTGTCCATTAAAGAATGTCCTGAGCTTGAGGAGTTGCCGAGTCTTGACAGACTGAGTTGCCTAGAGAAAATTACAATCGACTCTTGTGACAAGTTGAAGAATATTACGTTGCCAACAATACTCTTCAGTCTGTCTGCACGCAGTTGCAGAGGTTTGCAAAGAGTAGCAGCTGTCAGTAATCTTACTAAGCTCACAAAGTTATACATTAATGATTGTCCTGAGCTTGTTGAGTTCCCAAGTCTTTGCAGAGTTAGCAGTTTGGAGAAAATTGAGATCGACTCTTGTGACAAGTTGAAGAATATTACACTGCCAACAACACTCATCAGCCTGTCTGCACGAACTTGCAAAGATTTGCAAAGAGTAACTGGTGATCTTACAAAGCTAACACGACTGATTATCAAAAACTGCCCCAACTTGAGCAGTTGCCAAGTCTTTACAGAGTAAGCTACTGCTTGGAGCAAATTGTGATTGATTCATGTGAGAAGCTACAGAACATTCCCCTGCCCGCAACAATCATCAATCTTTATGTAAAGAGGTGCAGAGATTTGCAGCGAATAGCAGGAAGGTGCAGAGATTTGCAACGAATAGCAGGAACTGGTGATATCACAATGCTTGAACGGCTGATTATTAAAGAGTGTCCTCAACTGGAGTAGTTGTTAAGTTTTTCCAGAGTGAGGTGGATGGAGAAAATTGAGATTTGCTCATGTGACAAGCTAGAGAACATCATATTGCCAGTAATACTCAACTATCTGTATGTACAGAGATGCAGAAATTTGCAGCGAGTAGCAGGAACTGTTGATCTTACAGAGCTGACACAGTTGTACGTTACAGAGTGTCCCGAGCTTGAGGAGTTGTCAAGTCTTGCCAGAGTCAGCTGCTTCACGTATTTTGTAATTGATCGCTGTGAGAAGTTGCAAAGTATATCAGGTATCGAAGAGTTGCATATGTCAACAGGCATGCAACTTAGTTATTGCAGCAATTCTTTAATAACGAATTGTATCTATAAGTTAAAGGTAATGATTTCATCACTTCGTTAAAATATTATTTCTATTATCAATCTCTAAATATAGTATGAAATTATTAGTTGATTCTTATAACTCTAATTTCCAAATTATCACACTAATTTTTCAAAAAAAACTCTAGTGTCTCGTCATTAATTTTTCATTTATATTTACAAGACTGTCTTAGGCCTTCTTTTGTCATCTATATTATCCTATGATGTTTGAAGTTATCTGTAAAAGAAGAAAAACTTAACATGGATGAACTAAACATATTTTGCATTTTATTTCAGAGTGAGTCAGAGAGCGTGAATATGATTGGAAGAGCAGCGAATGGAGCGGAGTCAACTTTAAACCAAAATCTGTTTGTGGAGGCTAATATTGGCATCAATGGAGTCACTGAAATTGGCACAGCCCATACTAATCTCAAATGGCCAGAATTGAGAGCAGTTATTAGATGCTTTCTGGTTGTCGTTGACAGCTCTGCTTCTTTAGAGGATATAAATAAATCCCTTGAACCGATCTATGGCTATGACTCTGGCTATTTCCCTAAAATGTGTCAAGGAGAATGGATAATTACAACACTAGAACCAGGATGGTTGGATGTCGACATTACGGAAGTATTAAGGAGGTGTGGAATAATGGAAAAGGGGTTTCGGATAGAGATGAAGATGGATGAAGAGGGGAGAAGTATGCAAGTGCTACGCACAATTGTTGATAGGCTTTATTTCTGAATTTATTGTATGTGGAAATTTAATGTTATTTATTGATTGTGTCCTTGATGATTCTCATGATGAGCCCTTGGTTATTACCTTGATGGGACTGATAATTCCTTTATGAATTCTACAAATGATTACTCTGATTCTTGAGGTAAGTAATCTCAGTGGACAACTTCTTCACTTGTTCAATCAAATCTTTCATCTCATCTCTTTCTTCTTGAGTCCTAATAGAAGTTTTCATGTTTTGAACATAGATGGGTTGCATGGGCAATGCTTGAGATATTAGAGCTCCTCGATGCGACACTAACTAATTGGAAGGAGAAGGAAGATGATTGAAAGAAGGAGCATAACTCAACATTCCTTGAGTCAATGTATTAAAATTCCCAAAGTAACTAGGTGCTCCAATAGAAGTTGTTCGTGACTGTAAATAACTCTTTCATCTTCAGCATATGCTTGAATAAAACTAGTAGGAGCTAGATGAGTCTTTTGAAAAAACATGTAAGTGAAACAATCCAAGGCCACATAGTAAGTAGGTCTCGTAGCATCATCATTTATGTGGAAAGGATCACATAATCTTGAATAATCTCTTTGTAATCTATTATTAAAAGTGCCAATTGGTTCATGTTCTTGTCTCCTTATCTCAATGAATCGCCTATACAATTCTGCAAGGGTGATAGGAAATCTAAAGTTTCCCAGTAATGCATCTTTCAATTCTTTCCATGTCCGTATTGAATTTACAGGTAAATTGATTTACTAGAGTAAAATGCTTCTCCTAGTGAATAAGGGAACTATCAGCATGCAACATCCTCATCTTGAACATTTCTCTTTTGAAAATCATCTTCAAAAATATTTATGTCTTCATTAGTATTGTAGTTGACATCATTCATAAAGAACTTGGAGCAGAAATGCTCAGGTTCTTCAGCATATTATTGTAAGTGGAAAATTTTGTAAGAGGTGATGTGTTCTGTGGATGCTATTGTTGTGCCATTGTTGGAACTTGTTGTTCAACTACCGCAGGTACAATTTCTTGTATAGGTATTTGTACTATTATTTGTTGAATCTATGTAGCTCCTTGAGTGGTCCCTTTTGTTCGACATTGTTGTGGTGGAGTTTGAAATAGTCTTGTAAGATTGGCTACTTGGTGAATTTTGACTTGTAGATGCTTCTTTCCTACCTCACCTAGGCTTTGGATCAAACTTTAATTCTTGTAGTTCTTTTACTCCCGAGGTGGATCTTAGGATCATATAATGTACCACAAGCAATAATGAATTAATATGCTCCAATATTGAAATCTTCTTTAATTTCTTCTTACACATGCTAGAGGTTGTTGATTCCTTTAAATGACCAATTCTCTTTGAATAGATACTTAAATTCTTTGAGGCTTCTCTTCTTCTTCTTCTAACACAAAGCTTACTAGAACATATATACTCAGATGCATTTGTCTTAACTTTCCAGGCAAGAGAGTTCAATCCTACGATGATGTCTTCTTGGTCATCTCCAAAGTTGAGATTAGGCTGCAAAATTGGTATGATGTCTCTATGCGGTAGCATCGTCTTACTTCATGATGTAGTATATTTCAATTCTTATGGATTGATTCCTTCCTTCTAGTGCTGGTTTCTGTTGATGTTCATTTTATGACTCTCCAAACAGTAGAACAAAATACCAAGGTATGTTATCCTCTCTTGATCAAAGTACCATGCGTAATAAGATTGCAAGAAAGATCATACGGGTTACTCCAAGGTTCCTTTCGTGTCAGGTCTTGATCGTGGATAATCTTGGTAGGTGATGTGATTTGTTGATTATCACAAGGGGCCTTGCATTTGTAAACTTGAAATTAATTTTAGATCATGATGGATGTGGGAGCTATCAATAGATTTTACAATTAAACACTTTTTTTTTTGTTTTAAAAAATATGTAAAAATTAAAAGGGATTAGGGTCCATAAATTCTACTCTACTCCAAAGGGTAATGAAAACAACAAATAGTAATTTGATGGCCAAGTTCTTGAATAACCGAGCTCTGCTTTGCTAAGTTAAACTACAACTATGCGTGAATTGGTGCAATCTTCAAGGGTTAGAGAAAATAATTTTCAGATCACCATGAACACCATCAGAATGAACAATGCCCATGAATGTCTGAAGTTAAGCATACATAGATGTGGGGTTCAGCCTAATTTTGCACAATGATTTACTAGATCAGTAAAATGTCAAAAGTATGAACTAAAGGGAATTCATCAACACATCATCATATTCTCTATTGTACTTGTTAGAGTAAAGTATTAATTATGTTAATTAATATTTGTACTACCTTCTTAAGATGTCAACTCTTTTATTTTTAGTTGTTTATATTTAAACACACATGCACTAGTTGATTTAAACTTATGCACTAGTTGTTTTAAATATAAACTTGCATGCATTAGTCTTGTAATAATTTAACTAATTATTACATGCACTTCTACTTTTTAGGTTTGCCTTTCAAGGCTTTTGATCTCCTTTATAAGGATGATCCATTGTACATTCAATTCATTCATTAATTGAGGATATTTTCTTCTTCATATTTTTGAGTCAAACCATTGCCCTCTTCTTGTCTCTACTTCCTTATAACAAGTTTTTGTATGCAAGTGATCTTTGGGTTTTATCGATTTGTATTGCTCAAATCCTACATGGTATCAGAGCCTAATCTGCTACAACTTGTTCGCATTTGAAGGATTCAAATTAGAGATTTTTTGGCAGATTTGAGAGGTTTTGGTTATAGTTTTTAGATTTGGTATTCTCTGTAGGACATTATTTTTTGTTTCCTTTTTGCCTGCAAAAAAGAATTTTTTTTTTGCACTTTTTAGGGCTTTTTTGCATTTTTTTTATTGAAATTAGGGGGACCCTAAATTTTGGTGCACTTTGAGCTCAAACGGACCTCACCGTTGAGCTCGCAGCACCCAAAAACCTCTATTTCAATATAAAACACATCCAATTTGGACAACGTTGCATGGAGGCAAATTTTTTTTGCCCCAGGGCCGTATAGTTATGCACGCACCTCGAAGCAATTAATTGTGTTAGCTTGTGGTGACTAATCAGGAAAGTACTATCCAGGAAAGTACTGTACACTTTTCCTCCCGACCTCGCCGGGGTTCGGGGCCGGGCCGGGCCCCGAGCGGGGGTTTGGGGGCGGCAGCCCCCAAGAGCAGGGGTTCGAGGGCGCAGCCCCCGAGGAAATTTTTTTTGAGGCCGACTACTTTTTTCGGTTATTTGGGCCGACTACTTATAACTCATTCTAACCCTAAAGCGGAAAAATATTGTATAATATGGCTTAGGGTTAGGGATTTTTTATGATGTATGATTTTAGTACTTGCGGCAGAGTTGGGCTGTAAGGGATTACAGATTGTAATCAGGTTGTAATCACTGGATAATAATAATATTGGACTTGCTGTTGGTGGACGTAGCCCAGGGATTGGGTGAACCACGTTAAATCTGTGTGCCATTGTGTTCTATTCTGTGTGGTTTATTATTTTCTGATATTAGTTATATTTGCACATAATTGTTATTTCTGCCTTGCTAATCCTAACAAATTGCACATTGTACAAGGTGTAAATGTCAAAAATTCTAAAAAAAATTGCGCGCCGCCCGTGCACCGCCCACACTCCACCACCGCCCGCGCACCACTGCACCACTGCCTGGCAAACCGTCGTGGTTAGGCTTGACCACTGACGACGAACTTAAACCACTAGTGGCAGGCCCAAACCGCTGACGACAAACCCAAACCGCCACTAGCTAGCCCTCACTGCCAATGCCTGGAGCTGCATGTGACTAGGGGCTAGTGCTTAGAGAAAATCCCTTTTGGAATTTTTTTTTCTCTTTTGGAGCATTTTTCACTAAAATCGGCGTTCTGGGAGCTCCAGGCATCATTTTTCAACAAATGAAATATCGCTAGAAAGATAGTTTGGAGCCCGATGCTCTTATGGAGGTTAATCTGGTATTTTTTGTCACCTAGCTTGTTATTTTTTTTGTCAATGCTAGATTATCCTTTTTGCATTCAAATTAGCTCCATTTTTCGATCTGGAAGAAGCGCTGGAAAGATTTTTTCGAGCACCATCCAGATTTTTGCCTATTTTCATCAAATTTTTTTTAAGGTACACAAGATTTAGATTTGAAGCTTTTTTTCTCTTCTCTTGATAAAGCATATCATTCTAGGCTTAGGGGTTCAATATTTGGATTGTGGGGGGGGTATTATTTTCTTGTTTCTATCAGTTCAACCAGATATTTATCAAAATAAAACCCCTTCTAAAAAATATGGCCGATACCTCTTCTTGTCTAGAACCTCTGACCCAACATAATTATCACACATGGAAAACCCTAATGACATGGCTTCTCCGGTCAAAAGGGCTCTGGTCTTGTCTAGATGCAGTGCAACTAGTATTACAGAGGCCCTTTGAGATCATGTAGCATCGAAACAATATGGATGAGGCTATGGGGTTGATTGCTTTACAGGTATCAAACAGCCTGCAGTTTCATCTTGATGGGTGCAATACCCCTTTAGCTATGTGGACCAAGCTTAACACCTTGTTTGGTATAGTGAATGAGTTCAGAGCACTTCAGATTGAGGTAGAGCTTACCTCTCTTGTACCTTATTCTTTTCCATCTATTGAGGACTTTCTGATGAAGTTCAAATAGTAGAGATCCTTTTTACATGGACGTGGAAAGAAAAAGACTGATAAAGAGTGCATTTATCTGATTCTGTCTAAGCTTAGGGGAAACTTTCAGATCTTCTCTTCTACCTTTCATTCTACCATGGATGCTTTGGGACCTACATTCACCATGCCCACTTTTGAGGTGTTCTGTGATCATTTGACTAGAGACTAGGCCAAGCTTACTCAGTTGGACTCTCTAACAGGATCAAAGAACCAAGCATTGGTTACCCAGCCATCCAAAGGAAAGCTGAAGTAGAAGCCAAAGCAGATATCAGATTCCTCTTCTTAGTAGATATCAGATTCCTCTTCTCAGCACTCTACTAGCCCACCATCTTCTTCTAAGAAGGAGAAACAGAAGATTGAGAGACGTACATGTTCCTATTGTAAGAAGGGACCTCATGATGAGTCACATTGTTTTTAGAAGAGATTTGATGGCTATGAGAAATAGATTGTAGATTTGCGAGCTCTTCTTTAGAAGAGCACCATTTCATCTCCATCCTCTTCTACCTCACAGGGGTTTGCTTTTCAGTCTTCCTCCACATCTTCGACATTTAGACAGGATTTTGGACAGGGTCATGCATTACAGGAATCCATTGCATCCCCTTCACAGGTCCCTTGGATACTAGATTCAGGTGCTTCTCACCATATGACATCTTCTCAAGGGGTCTTCTCTACTGTTGAGGCTTCTCCCATTCCTCATATTCTCATGGGGAATACACTGTCCTAACAGTTTGCGGGAAAGGTTTAGTAGGCATTCAGGATGACACATTCAATGATGTATTGTATGTATTGTATGTTCCATCTCTGTCTGTAAACCTTCTCTCGATTTATCAGATTACACACAGTGGATCAGGGAAGACAATTGAGTTCACTACAGATTTAGTCTTCATTCAGGATAGTGCTACAGGAGGCATTGTTTCTATAGGGACAGTTGATCATTCCACCCATCTCTACACCTTCTCACACTTTGGTCCACCATCTCCATTATCGGAGCACAACTCTCCTCTTTCGCGAGAGCCTCATGTGGTGCAGTCAAGTCGCTTGAACTTTTGTATTGTTCCTGAGATCACTGCTATGACTGCCACACCACATCTTGTTGAGGTCTTTTCTCTTCAACAGGATTCTTCTTCAGGACTGCCTGATCCTCCAGCTCCATTCATCAATCCACCAGGTGCACTTGTTGAGGATTCTACAGAGGACGTTCATCTCCTCTTTCATGACAATGTTAGCACACCTGTCACACCACCTACATTGGGGATTCCCTTTCAGGATCCTTGTGTTTTCTCCTTTGAGCATCAATTAGGCCTTCCAGTTTCACTTTTCATTCAGGGGTTTCCTTGTTCTGTGCCTTTGTTTCTTCCGCATTGGAGTTGCATTGGTTTGATCATTTCCACAGGGGTTCCATCATTTTGGGGGGGCTTTGGTGTCTCATCCCTCTCTCATGGGGGGGCTGGTTGTACTTATGGTTTTGAGAGAGTCTCTTGAGCCATTTCTTTTTCTGCATTTTTCTATCTCTTTTTGGAGTAGGGTTTTTTTCCCACTGGGTTTTCTCTATTTCTCCGTTTTACAGAGATTTAGTTGTGCTGGGTACCTCATTAGGCCATGTTGCCGGGACCCATTTTTATGCTTTCAACATTGTAGTTTTCTTTGCTTTCTTCTTGCATTGTTTGTAGCTGCATTATTGCTCATCTTAAGGGGGGGTGTTAGAGTAAAGTATTAATTATGTTAATTAATATTTACTCCCTTCTTAAGATGTCAACTCTTTTATTTTTAGTTGTTTATATTTAAACACACATGCACTAGTTGACTTAAACTTATGCACTAGTTGTTTTAAATATAAACTTGCATGCATTAGTCTTGTAATAATTTAACTAATTATTACATGCACTTCTTTTTAGGTTTGCCTTTCAAAGCTTTTGATCTCCTTTATAAGGATGATCTATTGTACATTCAATTCATTCATTAATTGAGGATATTTTCTTCTTCATATTTTTGAGTCAAACCCTTACCCTCTTCTTGTCTCTACTTCCTTGTAATAGGTTTTTGTATGCAGGTGATCTTCGAGTTTTGTGGAATTGTATTGCTCAAATCCTACAGTACTCACCACACTTTATCTAAAAAATATATTCTAAGTGAGGGAATTGAGAAACCAAGAAAGCTTCAAAATAAATCAAATAATCACCAAACTTTAATAAAAATGTTATTGTCTCAATAGCCCTTAGCAACAATCTCAAAATTCTCTCCCTTAAAAATGAGAAGTGAGGCCTTTATATAGGTCTCCAACTACAACGGATGGCCTGGATCAAAACCATAACTGATGGCCAAGATTTTGCCACCTCGACCCTAATTAGGGTTAGGAAAAACAAAGAAGAATCTACATTAATGCAAAAAGGAATCCACTACCATAGTGGGTAATAAATGCCTACAGTGCATGGAAGTTTAGGAAGAGAGTGGGGTGAGATGAATGCCACTATACATGACCACAACTCATTAAATGCATCTCATCCTAAAATAGCTTATGTCTAACTCTTTTCTTTGAATGCAGTGAAGTTTGACTTGGAGATCTTGGACTAGTTAATGAAGATGACTAGGTGTCACGCTAGCATACTAGGTGTTGGGAAATACTTCTAATTGCATCTTTTTACAACCTAGTTCCAACTTTGATCACTTCTTCTGAAATTATCTCTTCTTGAACATTTTCATCCTTCTGTGGACCTTCTATAAATTTATAGATTGAAATCCTTTGTTGATTATTACATCATTCTCCAGTTTCTTCACTTAGGATTTCTTGATCATGGCCTTGGATTTTCAAAGGAAAATCAAGATTTTACATTCTTTAGACTTCTTTATATTTGCACTTGAATTGTGATCTTTGAACCTTGGATGCCTTGAACTTGAGCACTTGGACGTAAAATTCTTCTTCAAGCGTTTGTAACTCGAACTCTTATTTGAATGTCCTTCTCAAATATCTTGAACCGAAATTCCTCCTCTTGCAAAATAAAATAATTGATGTAAGAATCGTGCATAGAATTAAAATGGAAGACATCTTACCTCTTGAATAAAACTTCTTGAAATCCAAATGTAAAACTTTTCCTTTTTCCAAAAAGAAAATTTCTTCCCAAAATTCCTTTGCCACCCACTGATTTCCAATTTATGACAGAATTACTTCTTTTGGGATTTCTCTCTAACTCTTCCATCCATCGGCAAATTTGTGTCTTTCTCCTTTCCTCTCTCTTTTCAAAATTTATGCACTTTTGTCAATTGTTATGCCCTTTTCCGTATTCAATGATTCTTTTCGCATTGTTCATCTTCATCAAGTACATTTTTGTCATAGGCTTGGAAGGAGTAGAATTTCTTCTCAAAATTCCAAAATCAACTTCAATTCACCTTCACCGCTTTTCCAAAAAGTCCAAAACTTTCAATCCAAATTGAATTCATTTTTTCCATTTTCCAATTTTTAAAACTTATTAATTAAATATTAAATATAAAATTCAATATCTAATTAGTTTTCAATTTTATTCCAAAAATCCATTATCTCCAAATCCTCATTTTTTTTTATTATTCTCCATTATAATTAATGACATCTTCATGAATCAACTTCGTAGTGATTTCATTTCATCTCACTTACCGGCCATTTACCATTCTTTTTGAAACACCCTTTCTACCATGAATGTTTTGTGAATTGAGTATAGTGAGAAAAAGATAAATTCAATTTTAACATCTAGATAGATGAAAACATTTTAATTCTTCAAATATTTCACGCGCACGAATCTTATATTCTCTTCCCCATGTTTGCATTTCTTGGTGAGCGTACTTTGACCAACTTGGAGAAAATCTATTATTTCTTGTAAAGTTCCTAAAGTCGAATTTAAAGTGACTACTGTTAGATACTTATGAATTTCAGGTGGATATTTGGTCTTTATTAGGATCTCTTAGAGTGAATCTTCTTAGTTTAAATGTGAACGGCTCGGAATTAAGGGAGAAGCTGGCGTCTAGTGATAGTGCACACTGCAGATGGAAGTGCTTTAGAGATTAAAAGCCGTAACCTTGTAACAAAGATTTTAATTAAGTATGGAAAGTTTTGCCTTGTAGTTTACATGTTTAATATTTGATTTTATATTTTTAAATTAAAATAAGATTTAATATAAAAAACTGAAGTAATATTAATCAAATAATTAATTTTATATTAGTTGTTTATTATAAATGAGTGTCATTTGTTGCTATATTATAGAGGTTTAATAGGCAAGATTGCAAGAAACTATATTTTTTCTATATTTAGTGGAGTAATAAATTGTCTTAGAGTAGCCAATATCACTTGCAAGAACAAACACACCTCACCAAATGAATGATAAGTAAATAAGAATAAATATAATAAGAAACATGTAAAATGTACAATAAAGTATAACATATAAAGGTAGGGATGAAGAGATGAATGTAGGAGTTCAACGTTGACTACTCGAATAGTTAAATACATGTGATAGTCAGTGGAAACTAAGTGATTAGGAAAAATGAAAGACCCAAATTCTTGATTTTTTATTCTATGAGGAGGACAATCATTTATACAAGGAAAAAGAAAAGCAAAGATGCAAGCAAATGTAATTGTAGTAACTACAATCTGAAGTGCTAACTTCAATACAATGTAATAACTAACTTATCTATATATTAACATTTTCTAGCATTTCCCACTTATTACACTCTTCATGCAAATGTATCCCTAAAACCAAAACTTTCATGTAGCCAACACAACACCACTCAAGGCCTACATCACAAATCTTGTCCATTACATAAAATGAATACACATATTTTTTAGAAGATATATTTTCTTGTTATCCTTGGAAAGGTGCAGCCTCAAACTCAATTCTTCAACTCTAAGAGAAAAAAGTTGACGTAGTGGAAAAACTATGTACTCTAATCTCAAGTGGATAATGCAATTTTATTTGATGATCTTCACTACAACTAAAAAGTCTAATGATAAATAATATGCATACTAGAATGAAATGATTGACATGGGAAAAACTTATATGAGAAAAACCCCACACCTAGAATCCATCCAATTTATTAATAAAAAATCAACTACAAATTACAATGTATTTACAAAGAAAGCTTCATGTAGGAACATCACCAACAAAATAATGGAGGCTAAAGCTATTATTGTTGATGTACGCATTTTATCCATGAACAATTTCTAAGAAATATTAGTTACAGCTGGATACAATTTTTGTTCTAAAATGGTTACACCTACTCTCTTTTTCTATTGAAGCATTTGTCTTTATCACTTGTACTATTCTCTCCCATTTTCATCTTTATAAGCACATGGTATGTGCAGTGTATAGCTTTTCTTGTGTCATTTTGCTTCGCTTTTATAAAAATTATTTTCGCTTTCAAGATATTCTCTGAATGCAATCAACATGATATTAGAGAAACTGTAACCCCTTCTTACTCATTTAGTATTCACAGAGCTTGAGATCTATGTTTCGATCAGGGGCAGGAGGTAAGCTTTTTTTGATGACCGATCTTCAATTTCTTTGAAGACGGCTTTATTGTGTTACAAACAGACTAATTTTGGCGGAACTCATTTCTTTTGCCCGCAGAATTGCTATTGTGGATCGGTATTTTTACTGTTATCTGGTGAGATATCAGTTTATTGCTGAGTCAATGTCTAAAGGGATTACAAGGCTCAATATTTAGGGGAGAGGGACCACTAGTTGTGAGGGGTCTAATCACTAGTAAATATATTATCAAGTCTTATACTATATTTTTACTATATGTTGTGATTAAATACTTTAAAAGTAAATAAAAAAAATTCCGAATATTGATAAAAAATGGACCAATACTTGAACACATGAGAACCTATAAATGTTATATTAAAATGGCATTATCAAGTGAAATAGATAATTTTTTTGTCTCAAATAAAATATTATACCTATCTATCATATGTGTGTCACTTAAAAAATAATATGCTCACTTAATAAAATAAGATGCCCACTTAAACAAGTATTATTGTCTTAGTGCACAAATACTATTCTTATGTGTACAACTATTGGGATAGCAAAGTACATGCATTAGAATATTTCATATTAATAATTTATTTTATCACAAATATAAAGGTGAAATAACCTAAATGCCTTGGATTTTACTATGAAATGTGTGAGATTGTCAAAAAGTTTTAATGTTCAACTATTGGTTCCTTTGTGTTGGATATAAGTTGTATTTTACATAATAATGTGTTATTTTTATAACAACAAATAATTATTTTGTGTTAAAGCATTGGTCCTTTTGTGTTGGATTTAAAAGTTAGATATAACAAATATTTATGATTACTAATAGGTATATGGTGCATTTAAGTTGCATATATGTCATATTTTGTATATAAATACAATCACCCACTAATAACAAATGATATTTTTAAATTCAACTACTAGAGATTTTTAGATTAAGTTTTGGTTGAATCTTTAAAATGCCATTTTTTGTACACATTTAACTAGGTGTGCTATTTTAACGAGTTGCATGATGAGCCACACCTTCAGACCTTAGTTATAAGTAGTTGAGTGTCCATTTTACATTTCTAAAAAAAAATGAAGGTCTTACGATATTCCATGCAACGGCTACATGTTGACGAAGTTAGCCCTCACGACTATTGGTCCCTCTCCCCTATTGGGGTTCACTATGAGTGTAGTCGAATGCTCCACTCAAAACACCATCCATCCGACAACATTGTTTTGGCAAACCCAATTTCTTTTGACAATGATGGCTCCTTGGAGACCGCGGGAGGGTCACAAGGCACTAAGCTTTTTCAGTTGGGCATCATCACCTCTCATTGGCTCAATGACTATGGACAAAACTTTAGAAATTCTGAAGTCTGTGAATAATTAATTTGCGGTGAATCAGGTTCATTGATCATATGAGCACATGGATGGATCCCATGGAGGGCAGCTGGACATTTTCAATGGGATACTATTGGTATGGTTGATTTGGCCAAGGTTGAGTTTCATGAGGAAGTAATTGTTTTTTTTTTAAAAGATCTTATAGTTGTTGTTGGACCATATTTATTTATGGGAAGGAGCCCAAAAAAAAGGTGTCAAAGAAGATGAAGCTATGACTTTGGCATTGCTATTTAGGGTGGCATTTAGAGTTGTGAAGGAGGTGACCAAATTTCAGACATTCTTGTATTAGGTGTTTCTCCTCTTAGCCTTGTTATTGAGATTGTTGGTAGAGTAATGATCAAACTTATTCCATGAAAATTGTCATACCAAAAAAAAATTCTCAAGTTTTGATCACTTATTAAGATCAACAATTTACTATCCCAATCAAACTGTAAGAATGAGAGTAGAATCTAACAAAGGATTTTCAAGAATTAGTCAAGTTTGATTCTTCAGGAATCCCACTAGCACGTCATGGTGTACTACAGATTGAGGTCACCTTTTAAGTACCTGCCAATGACTTTCTCAATTTAGAAGTTGAGGATAAGGGCAATTTTTGTTTGGGGAAGATTATTATTAAAAATGACAAGTATTGTAGTCTCATTGTTTCAAGGCAACATTAAATCTTTGTGGACATGCTTGTTCTTAGGTAAGCATCTTTTTCAAATTGTGATCTCGTTTAAATGTAACATTACTTAATTTAATACCATATCATTCATTTGTAAAATTATTGAAGATTGGAACTAGATGTGTTACTAAAATGTTCTTGATATGGTGACCAAATTATAAAAATTTCATTAGCAAGTATAAGATAAAAATCATTCAATAAAAGGTCTTTGTTATTTTCGGATATAGACTTTTTGCAAGGAAATAATGCAAGCAAATAGTAAGATGGAATTTGCAATTCTTTTCCATTTTCTAAAACAGATTCAAAGTGTTGATGTTTGTAGTTGCAAGAGATATCTTGATTACTTGCAATGGTGCTCTTTCATATACTAGCATTTGGAAATATGAAGAGACATGCATTTGGAAATATGAAGTGACACACATTTGGAAAATGGAGAGACTTCCAATTATAAAATGAAGAGTCTCTCGGTTCAAGTATTGAGATGTTACATTTTTTAAAGAGCCTCGACATTATATATATAATATATCATTGCTTTGTGTGATATGATTCTTTCTGATTTGGGTTATTGTATACAACAACTATAGATAGTCTATGGAGTCAATTTTGATATATGTAAAGAGTTGAAGAGTTTGCAGTATTCAGTTGGAAGTGTACACACAAAAGTAGTGCACTTCTATGAATCTTTACAATCAAGAACACTCAAGAATGAGGTCTCAAAAATTGATCCATAGCTCTCCATGTATGGAGTTGCAAGATTTTAAAATTGCTCTCAGCTAGAGCTATAAACTCATGACCTTGCTAGTCAACCACACAATGAGATATTCCAAATCAAAGACAAGGGCAAGAATGCCAATATCTCCAAGAATAAAATGAAATGCAAATGCAAGTAAACTAAGAATGAAGATGCAAGCTAAGCTAAATGATAACAATGCAATGCTTGAAAGGAAATCTAATCTATGAAAGGAAAGTACAAGCTAGACTATGAAAGGAAAGTACAAGTCTTACAATCCTTCCTAATTAAGCTATGTGAGACTAATCTATTGCATAAAGGAAATCTATACTAAGAATGCCATGATTATGCAACTATGAAAGTAAACTAAATGAGATGCAACAACAATGTCTTCAAAGCTTGGATGCAAGGATGTCTTCAAAGAGCTCCAAATGACCTAGAAAACTTGCAGCATAAAATTAGCATGAAAATGAATGGATATATGCAAATGAGGAAGAGAGCTCTTCTTTTATAGGAAATGAGAAGGAATGGACCATGGAGATTAAGAGGCAAAAGACTTAATCAATGGTGGAGCATCAAAGATGAGCAATCCATGTGCACAAATATCCTCCAATGAGAAAATAAGAGTTGACTTTTGTGTCCATATGAGACAAAAAGTGCTTTTTTCCCTTTTTATAAAATAAGAATAATGCTTTATTTGTGCAACTTAGGATAAGAGGAAAAGGTGGGGCTTTTTATTTATTAAAAGGGGAGGAAATATTCCTTTTAAATAAATAAAAACTTAGGATAAAATGGTTAGCCCAAGGAATAATCGAATAAATGATGAAATAAGACTTGATCAAGGAAATTGATATAATTGATAAAATGCTAATTTTTGAAAATATTGATTTAGAGATTTGATAAATTGCTGAATGGGGGCCCAAAGCCTAGGCGACCATTTTAGGGTGCATACATTTGCCCCTCTTTGACTAATTTGTGATCATTTCAGGAACACATCCTGTCAGAGAAGAATTGAAATGTTAGATCGATTTGGGATCACAAAACAACCCAGATGTGTGTTCATTTTGGGAACACATTAGGACAAAGATAAGAAAAAGACAAGACCAACACCATTGCTACTAGGTGCAAATCAAGCCTTAGACAAAACTATCGCCATCGCTGCTAGGGAATAATTGAGTCTGAAAAATAAGAGATAAAAATTGAAAGACAAAATCACCACCGTCGCTGCTAGGTGATAATCAAGTCTCAAAATAAAAATCTCAAGTTGAGCTGAATGATAAAGTTGAATCAAAGATTAAAGCTAATAGGTACTACCCCCTCAGAATCAAAATTGAAATTAGGTAGAGGAGAACAAGAAATTGATAAACTTGATCAGAGCACTAGAAATCATAATCAAAGATAAAGGGTAACAGGATAACCATTAGGTAGTGAAAACATGCCCTAGTTTGACCAAGTCAAACTTAGAAAAATGAAGCTAGTGAAAATGAATGATAGACTAGAAGGTCGAAAGAGATGAGGGTGAAGAAATGAAGATGCCCCAACAAAGATCAAAGGATCAGGCCTCAAATGGTCATCCAACTGCGTAGAAGAGGGTGAAAATTTGAAATGTGATTTTGACTATCAAGATGAACTTAGATTTTGATTTCGAGTCCAAAAATGGATCCAGGACGTCGAAATTAGCTAGGGGTGCAATTTTTGTGCAATTTTGAGGTATTTTGAAAATTAGGTCAAAAAGTCAAAATGCTATATAAGGGGCAAAAGTGTCATTTTTAAAATCATTTTTCATTTAGCCATTTTGAGAATTTTGAGAGCTTAGAGAGAGAAAATGGCCCAACAAGCAGTGATTCCCATCCACAGGCATTAGTTTGAGTGCAGTCAGTTGCACAACTGACCTCCACACTATGCTACCCCGATGAGTTTTCAGAAAAACTTTGCTTTTTTGAGTCATTAATGAGCATTTAATATATTTAGCACATTTTAAAATTTTTTTTTTTTTCAAGAATTTTCAAATTTTAAAAATTTCAATTTTCAAGAACTAGGTGATATATCGCGCAATACTTTAGAAGTATCACACCCTTTAGAGAGAAGCATCACGTGATACTTCACGGCTCCCAGATGTATCGCACGCGCGTAGAAACCAGTATCGCATGATAACTGGTGAACTATCACGTGATACCTCGTGAAGTATCACACAATCAAAGGTATATCACACTACTATAGGGAGAAGTATCGCATGATACTTGTTCCAAAAGCAGTATCGCCCAAGTTAGAAATTTGATATTTTAAAGTATTTTTGAGCAAAAAATGACATGGGTCTAGACAAGTTTACGTTGTATATGTCTTGTACTGATTTTTTAGACATTCATCATGATATGTACTGACATTTGGCTTGGTTTAATGGTTTGCAAGAGCATTTTTCAATGCTGCTCATCAGAGCACTGAAGGTGGTGGGACTGAAGTGCATCCGAGATCTTGATGATCTGGGCAAGGCTGACTTGAGAGCGATGGGATTTGGATATTTGGTACGATTCCCATATCTCTGGGCTGATCATGGGTTGTTGACTGATCTTGCCGAGAGATGGCACAGTGAGCACAACACCTTCCACCTGCCCACGGGAGAGGCATCCATCACACTGGAGGACGTCTATCAAATTCTCTAAGTACCATGTCATGGAGAGCCGATGAGTAAAATCATGCTTTAAGATATAATTGTTTAAATATAATGTTCCCATATGATGAAAAAACTAACATGATTGTTTGCTGGCATAGGTGTACTATGATCAGGATGCCACTGAGGGCTGACATGCTATCCAGGGCATGTTTCAGGATGTCACTATCATTGACAGACACGTCAGCTAGGAGCAACTAATTGATGATTTTGGTAGAGACTTCCCAGTGTCGTGCATTGTTGCGTCCATCATCTCACAGGCCCTAATGATTGATTGTAGTCAGAAGGGATTCCCTCTCAGATGGGGCAGACTATTGGTTGACTTGGTAGGTAGACCTCAACGTATGGCATGGGGACCTGCCATACTTGCAGAGATGTATCATGAGTTGCACGAGATTATCTACAGGGATGGTCAGACATGGGCTTGCAGTGCCATCCTGGCATAGGTGTGGGCTTGGGAGCACATCGTTGTGATGCGTCCCAGGGTTCAGCCGAGAGAGCGGAGATATCCCTATATATACATGTATGTAGGATTCATATCACATGCCCATACTGGGGATGTGACATATTATCGATGGGTTCTGGATGAGATGAGCTCCTTCACATGGAGGCCATATAGGGAGGTTGAAGGCTGGGGGGATGCAAAGGATGAGCTGAGCTACATGCTGTGCAACCGGCCATTAGTAGGATGACATGCAGAGATAGTCGAGAGATTCTACATCACTCAGGTATGGCGACAGTTCAGACGGTAGCAACGGGTCTCGACAAAGACCACTACTTATGCCAGGGCTAGGGACGAGGAGGGACATGGGTGCACTAGTAAATTTTACCTCAAATTTCGATGAGAATTGGTTGAATTTTTGACAATAATTGGTCGAATCCATGACCAAAACTTTCATCGTTCTTTTTTCATTGAATTTTCTATGTATTTCTTATTGGTCAAAATTTTGACTGCAGCTCTTGCTTGAAAGTGAAAGAATCACCGTCATTTTTTTTGTCCAATGGTCGAAATTGAGACCATGCAATGGTCACAATTGAGACCATGCATTGGTAGAAATTGAAACCATGAATTGGTCAAAATTGAGACCATGCATTGGTAGAAATTGAGACCATACTATTGGTCGAATGTATGGCTTTGTCGTCGATTGTTTTGGTCCAATGGTCTCAATTTTGACCATAGTGTTGGTCGAAATTGAGACCAATGCTAAATTTTTTTTATTAAAAAATGTCTATTAAAAAGTGGTATTGGTTTCTTATTTACAATAATTATTAATTAATTAAAAATTAGAAAACTAAAGAGGATGAAATTCCATTTCCAATTTGTTGGATGGACATAAACATGGAATTGACGTTATCTAGAATTAGATAATGCCAATTCCAGTCTAATATTCCCCTGAACATTAATGGGCATCTAATATTCCCCATCTGATGTGCAGAAAAAATCAAAACATAAATGCTAGGAATATTACGTTAATATATCATGCAATCAACACCCATATCTATATCATGTAGAAGAAGTTGAGAAATATCATTTAAATTTTTTTTTGGTACATGATAGTTAGAAAAGAAAATTGTCATGAAAAAAATAATTATTTGTTTTTTTATAATACTGATAGAAATAGTGATGCCATTATATAATTATACATCTTGACATAAAGAACATATTAGAAAGCTTAAAAAAACACCATTGTAATTCATCTGTTGTTTACTGGAAGCGTACAAGAATTGAAAAGAAAAATTCATAAGGAAATTTGAACCAGATCGATAAGATGAGTGAGTTCTCCAAGCTTTTTATTGGGTGGGGAAAATATTGGACATTTGATCTAAATTATCTACTAAACTGCACTTTTATTTAGCATTGAGACCAAAATTTATTTAAGAAATCACAAGATTTTTGAGATAAAGAAAGCATAATTTATTGAGCATTATATTATGATAAATTAGCATAAATTCATAAGCCAATGAAATGATACAATGCAGTCCTTGATCCGTAATAATCTCCTAAAAATTGGTAGCAGTATTGCCCCTCATATGAGTACCATCAGGGTTACTCCACCCATTGATTACATTGAGCTTTTAGAGAGATGAGAAGAGGCCCACGATAATTTCATGCTGAATGTATTTATGGCAATGTACATTAAAGAGTAATGCTGCCTAATTATTGGCCTGAAAATGCTTGTAAATGATGGACAACCTACACTCCAGACTCTGCAATGATTTCAAATTGATCAATCGTTGATGATGTACTGACTATTGGTTTTCTTCAACAATTTTGTTTGCATCAGTCTTTGATGTTCCCAATCCAGGTGGCATGAATCATGTTGAATATTTGTTGCACATAATTGGCAATATCTTCAGCCGAAAGCCTACAATCTTCTCCCACTTGATCACAGTCATAAGAAATAGAAAAACCCATGTTATGATTCAGTTATATCTAGGTAGTATTTAAATAATTTAAATGCAAAGAATATTCTAAGAGATATTAACTTGTAGACATAAATTTTATGTGCTATTTCTTTTGGAAATATTATGTTTGCACTAAATTTATGAATTATATTGGGGGTATAATTTTTTCATCGGTGTTTTCAATCATACTGTATAATCTATCATTAGAATAAGAATTAGAAATCTTATACTATATAATCTATCATTAGAATAAGAATTAGAAATCTGAAACACTGATGGGAAAAAATCTGCACACAGTGGAATTCATAAATCTACTACAAATTCTCATGAATTGTGGAAACTACATTAATTTTATATTATATTTATAATTAAATATTAAAACATGTAAATGCCTGTCAAATTTAAAATAAAACTAATATTTTTTTTTTTACACATTCATATCATTACGCTAAATTCCTTACTATCATTATAGAATGCCTCTCAGTTTCAATTATAAAAAATTTATAATAATGATCTACCACTCAAGCTAATTCAAGGAATATTTTTTAAGCGGTTATATAAAAATCAACAAATTCAATCATATATTGTACCTTAACATTGAAGGAATAGAGGACTGTCTGTTCTATGGTCGAGACTATAGTCTTAAAACTCAATGGCTTCTATAGTCTCGACTCTTCACAATCAGCTCTTTAAATGTTAATCATATTGATAAATCTGTAATATCTCAAGTATGCAACCATAAGAAAGATATGCCAAAACACAATATGCTCAAAAGGAAATAGCTATCAATCATATATTCAGATAAATAGTTTGAGTACAACTGAGAACAAATAATGCACCTTGGCCTACCAATATGATCATTTGTGTTGGAAAGCACAGAAGGATCAGTGATATTTGGATCAAAGGGAGCTTGAAATGCATGTCTGATCCTCTAATTTCTAATGCTGTCCTTTGTTTGTTGATGGAATGTCTTGTCCTTCTCCAAGCCTACTAATACCCAATGATGTTGAAGCAATGATGTCATAACCACCAGTGTGCACTGTTGATGTTGTGACTGCCACAGTCTCTGGTGTAGGTTGCAGCCAAGAAGAATAGGTGTCGCTGTAGTATGTTGATCACCAATCCAATATGGTATCGCGGAGTATGTATATCACAGCACAAACACAATAAATATAGCTGATAAAGATCACTACCTCAAATTTGTATTGCTACTGTAGATTGTAGCCCCAAACACCATTAATTATGTATGTATAGCAGGAATATATAGGCCATAGCCAAAACAATATGATCACTGCCTCAAACAATATGAAATTTGATGAAATAAACAGATCACAACCCAAACAATGTGAAATGCCGAAGGCACTGATGACTATCACCAAATATGACAATGTAGATCGATGTTTAATGTCTCCACCTTGAACCAATTTGGTTTCTATCAATGTATAATGTCTCCAAATTGAGATCAATAACAGACTAGGGAGGACATTCCACCTCCGAGACTGCAATCTCCCAATCGAACTCCAACTTGGAATCATAAATAAGCAAATAAGATGATTGATGATCGATGATGATAGAAGACCACCAAGAGGCCAATATATATATGAGGTTTTCCACCTCCTTAAGATCCAAGTTGGCCAAGTATTAATTAGAAAAGAGTGGCCAAAAGTTGGCACCACAAATAAAACAAGGAAGAGGCCAAAAGATGGCATGCATATAGAACTCACCCCAAACAATGATCCCCTTGCAAAGCAAGGTCAATGGTCCATGAGGATTAGATGGGCCACACCCAAATGCCACTAATGGAACCTTTAGGAAAGGGGGACGTGACATTCTAACAATTGAGTCTCTGGATTCTTAGCTAATTGTTAAGAGTCGAGACTATAGAAGCCCAGGCCACACAGGAAGCACTAGCTACAGAATCCAGAGACAAGTGACCATAAACACTATTTACCAATATGAAACCTCCCACTATTAAAACCAAGTGCTTCACACAATGTCTTTCCTATACCAAAGCATGTGATGCCCAACCTCATGATAATCTACCTCAAGCCTTGCAACTTCTTAACTAATCATAATGACTACAAGTCACTAAATTGCCCTATTCTTTTCTTTTAAGAAAGCTAAGTGAGCACAATTATTAACATCTATAATTTATAATAAGGAGAGGTCTTGAAGTAAAGCTCCTTGATTAACTGAGAATTTGGCCACCTGATTTGAATTCTATGACAATGAAAGATCTTAAAAAAGGAAAATTTCAAGTTCCAATCTCTACATTCTTCCAAAATCAGTTTTATTTTCCAACTTGGGTAGTGCTCTTTTAACACTACATTTATCATGACCTATGAGTTCACTTCAACTTCCACACTACAGTGGACAACCACATTAATAGCCTTGAGGCCCATTAGCAATTCTTTCAATTCCACATAGTTATTCATTTGCTTATCCTTATAAACTGAGGCACCTATCATGAAACGTCCTG
This sequence comes from Chamaecyparis obtusa, assembly GCA_027943335.1. Taxonomy (NCBI): domain Eukaryota; kingdom Viridiplantae; phylum Streptophyta; class Pinopsida; order Cupressales; family Cupressaceae; genus Chamaecyparis; species Chamaecyparis obtusa. The sequence continues at coordinate 143,845 of BSBK01004872.1, forward strand.
TATTCTCTCACAACACATACAAAGAACTATCAAAATTCAACTACACCTTTCCATGAGGACTTTTCTGTTTCACTTATTTTCTACACTTGAGTTTAACTTCACTCTCTTGTATGGGACATGGTGATAAAACTATGTTGTAGCTTTTCAAAAGAGTTCTAAGTCAATTTATGGTTGGCGGACATCATGAATTATTCATTGCACTGGAATATGGAGACTCTAAGTTTTTGATGTCACGTCTTACTCAAATATACTGTAAGAAGGACTAAATGTGTAGACACTTTTACTATCCTGCTAGAAAAGCTTCTGCACTGATAGCTTCAAATTGTGACTACCTCATATTTGACCTGCTCTTTAAATTGGCCTAGCACTTAACAATGTACAGGTGTTAGACAATTGGGAGGACTTTATTTCTTATAGTGAGGTTTTACTTGAATTTACTGCATAAAATTAGAAAATATGCATCAAGGAAATTTTTTTGATGAGCTGGTGGTTTGATAGGTTTTACTTTCATGAATAATAATATATATGCCAAGATATTCATTTAGTGTTTTGGGCATAATTGGAGTAAATGCAAACACATTATTTTGCAGATAAGAACAATCTGGTTTTCTTTCCCATGTGCTCAGTTTCAGTGAATGCATGGATGTGGGAAAATTTGGTAATAGGATTATCCATGTTTGTGGTGAGCAGCCTTGTATTGGAGGGTACCTCCAAGTTGAATTGAGCCTGGATTTTAGTGTAGTACATGTAAAGTGTAGGATGGAAGAACTGGGTGGACTTTCTGTTGGTGTTTGAGTTTCTCAATGTGCTACATTAGAAGAGTACTAGTTCACAAAGATCTAAATTTGAATTTTTCCTTTTTGATAATTGGTTTTAGCCTTTTGATTCCCGGTTTAATGTACTACCATGACAACTGTAGGGTGTTCTGGGTTTTGATGCTACAAATTTATGTGATTGGAAATCCTTTGTATATTTAAGTACTGCAATCTTGTGAGATACTAAGTAATTATCTGGTTTTCTAGAGGATACATCCATCAGATATAGTTGACTGTATTTTGTATCTCCCAGGGGTGCCAAGATTTAATCCTTAGATGAAAATATGACAAGTGCTTGAGCTCCAGAAAAGGATTTAATTACAATAATAATCAATGATCTCCTCTATCAATTCTCCCTCCTTTTATAAATTCATTTTAGTCCCTCATAAAGGAATAAACAAACAGGAAATATTTAGATGTAATTTATTTATTACATGGACAACTCAACATCATATTTTAATGAGTACCTGAATTTGTCAAGGAAATATTTTAGATGCTTCTAGATTAATCAATACAATAAACATTTAAATTGGAGAAGTGAATGAGACCTCAATAAGATGTACGAGGACATGAAAAATAAGTCTGACAAGGTGGATTTAAACATGGATCAGCATATGAAGAAGGAGAGGACAGTCATGAAGAGTTTCAAGGGAAAATAGGACACAAGGTGTATACAAGACAAGTAAAAATGCATGGGGAAGAAGCACACATTTCCAAAACATGGAGATACATTTTCTAATGCTTATTTTGTAGGTACATAGTTCCCTAGGGACTAGGAAACATTTGAAGTCAGGCAGTATGGTGCAGGGGCACCAAGTGGACACATGAAACTACAAGGTACACCAGGACCTATGAAGGAGACCATGAAGGTACCAAGGGAAATAAATGCCTAATGAAGATATGTAAAGTCATTTGATGGTGAACTATGGCTATTGAAGTCATCAAAATGTAAGGGAAGCATGAAATTGTCACATTTGTAATACATTGCCAAGGATGAGCAAATTTAGGCCAAAATGGCACAAGTGAGGTTTAAGGAGTTAAAATTCATTTAATGTTAATGTCATAGTCAAATGTAATGTATTTGGTTCATCAAAGTCATAGTATGGAGGAGTCATAGGTCATTCAAGGTTAAGATACAAGATATGCATAAATGTTGCACAAAAAGATGTAAATTGCAAAATTGACAAAATGTTATCAAGAATGCCAAAAATGGCTAAGAGAAAGGACTAATTGATATGTTTAGAGTTTTATAGTTTAAATAAGTTAAAGAGTCATTTATATGTCATTGTTGATAATAAGGAGTCTACAAGTTGTAGGTTGTCAAGTTGACAATATTTTTCTTATGTTAAGTTAGTGAACAATCAGTTTTGACTATTGCAGACAGTTATGAAGTAGTTGGTTAGTCATTTTGCAAAGTTAGGGTCTATTTTGTAGACATTGATGTGAGTGGAAAGAGAGATCAATGTGGTGGTGTATTGGTTTGAGTTTGTAAGACAATCAATCAATGAAAATGAAATTTTCTGCATTCTTATAGTTCATTGTTTTGTGGAACAGTCCTAGCAACAGAGATTTAATAAAGATATATCTAATGTGATTTGAGTTTGACTATGGTGTAGGACCATCTCTTAGCATTAATTTTTATTTATTTATGTGAGTACATTATTGTTTTATTTGTTTATAACACAAAGAACTTAAATGATATTCTGGAGACAGTGACTGGCATTCTAGGCACAGTTAGCATTTAGATTTGTAGTTAGCAACATGGAGTGACCCTCCCACCCCTGTGGTGACTATAAATTGGTGGGAGGGGGTTCATTAATGTAACAATACATTTTAATGGCATGTTCTATTGCAGGAAAATGAAGTAAGGGCCTTGGAGGATCATTGTTTGTTGATGTTTGCTGTAGAAACTAGTGCTTATTTTGATACTAGTCATGGCTGGGAATGATTGGATGATTGGAGAGGCTAGATAATGGTTGTAATGGTCTATTGAGATATATTTGAGGGTGTTTGAACCATATTTATGGTTTTGTATGGCTGGGAAGGGTCTTTTCTAGAAAGCCCTAGGTTATTAACACTTAAAATGAGGGTTTAGTGGAAGAGTGAATTGATATGCATGGATACTTAAACAAACTTAGGAATCCTTGTATTTAATACATTTCTTAAGACTTTTTCAGGGTTTGGGATCTTGTGGGTGAGTGCAAAGGGGAGTTGCTTTGTTAATGAAGGGCTAATTAGGCCTAAATGGGTGTGCAATCAGTCCTAGAAAAGTTCACCAGTCAAGGGATGAAGGATTGAGATTAACAAGGGGTTAAATAAATCTAAAAAGGGTATTTGAAAAGGTAAAGAAGTTAACAGGGTGTTTGGGAATATGTGGAGTTAAGTGAAAATTACTTACTGAACAAGGCTACTAGGATAGGCCTAGTGAAGACAGTTTGAGATTTGAGATAGAACTAATAGTTGGTGGAGGTTGGAACTTTGTAGTCATGCTATTTGAAGGGTGTTGAAGGAGCATAATGAGAAGTAACTATTAAATACTTTAAGGGTACCGGTTCAGACCAAGATAAAGAAAGGATTTCCCTAAATCTACAATGTATTGAAAGATTACTTATGATATCAATATCAAATATTACTGATGGGGATCATTATTTGGTGACATGCTCTATTAAATTTGGTTAGCATTCAAATGAGATTGTTGAGTTGTCAGAAGGCCTCTTTGTGATGGCATTAAGAGACCTTGAAGAAGATATAATGCTATTGAATGATACAAAAATGTTGATGTGAAGTTGGTTTTTACATAACTTTATTTGGCTATCCCATACTAGATTTAGCCATTCTATTTGAATATTTTCTCTTCATATTTTTTCCATTCACCATCTGCGTATTACAATTTTCAACAAATTAGGTTCCCACTTCTATGTATTTTTTCACTTGTGGTAGTTTTGTATGTAAATATTTGAAAAACCTATGTATTATTGAGTTCCCTTCCTAAATTTGGGGAGCACGCAAGAACTGCACAAACCACACCCATAGACAGATCCAGGCTACTGGTTGATGTACTTCTGATAATAAAAAAAATATGTTTCATAAGGTGCAATTTGCCATAGGAAAAGATTGCAGAACCAATATTTCATAGCAACAATGATATCCAATCATTCATCTTTTTGAGTAACACATAAAATATCAAAAATTACATGCTATCACAATGGAGACTATTGCTTTCCATTGACAAATTCAGGCATATGAAGTTCACCATGGATAATGTTTCTTACTACATTTCCTTCATTTGGGTATGTTTTGAACACATAATAGAGTGGAGCAAGGACCTCATTCATTCCTTGGATGTACTGAATTGAACGGTTCATCTTGGCAAATACGAACAGAATACGCTTCATGGCCTCCTGTTCCACAAACAATCAAGGAAGTTCTAGGAAATTTAATTTCCTTCTACATTATGTGCAAAATCCTTCCTTCTAAATAAATGCAATACATGACAATTGCAATACCTGATTCTCTAATGATGACACAGAATTTCCAGAGAAGAAAGGCATATCTGGATCTGTGCATTTAATATCACGTTCAATTTGATCTACTATCTCTATGTCCTGAGTGGACATACAATTCAAAATAGCAATGAGAAAGAGACTAACATTTATGTTTCTTTAGGCCTAATTGGTATACAAAATATATTGAACATCAAAGTGTATCTATTTATTTTGATAATTGTTCAAAAATTGGGTATGGGTGTACAACTAAAAAATAAATTAGTCAAGCATCATTTGACTGTTTAATGAACAAATCAAGAGCATTTATTACAAGGCAATGTCCAAGGAACTTGAAAGAACTAATTCTAGACACTACTTTCAACAAGGCTAAGTGGATGATCTCCATGACTAATTTCATGTCTCCTGAGCAGCCCCTTTTCATCATGGATGTTTAGGAAGTGTTGTAATTCTTAATAGCACGCATAGAATCTGATTTCTATCAATTCTTACTTTTCTTTCCGCTAAGTTGTAATTTTGTAAGCTATTTTCAGCAAAAAGATGGTATTGCAACTCAGATATGGTATTGTAAGCTATTTCTAGAGTGTCATCAATGTTTTTAAATGTAGAATGAAATGGTTGTAAGTATGCATTTTTTCCACATGCAAATGATTTTGAGATACAGACCTATGCAATCCAATCTCCCAAGGAATAGACAACACCACTTATCGCCATCTTTGCCAAAACAGGATTTGTCATAAAGTGATGTTAGAATAGTTACTAAAATGGTCATAAATTATGTTCTTATAGTAAAAGAATACTTTGACTTAAGAAAAAAACTACACAATATTAACACATGACATTGTGCTTTAAAAACTAAAAAGGTACCTGTAACAATGAACTTCATTTCAATTTGCTAATTGGTTGTCACTATTAACTCTAAGCTTGTCTTTAAAGTTTGAGCTTCACTTGGTTTCGAGAATAGTTTAACATTCTCTACTAAACAAGGCCAACCACATGAAGGTGGAAGCTCATTTGGCCCCTCCCCCCCCCTAACATCACTCTAAATTCCCCATTAACATTTAATAACATTCATTCATTCATTCATCCATTTTTGAAATATAACATTCAATCATTATAATCACATGATAACATTCATTAACACATAAAATTCATTAACACACAACATTCATGAAGAGTTCATTAACACATCATTCATCAACATTACTAGTACAAAATTACATCCATTAAGACAACATTCTTTCATTAGCAATAAATGTTAATTACAATCATTTCTTTTTGGGTTTCTTGCTATTTTTTTTTTCATGTAATTTCTAAGAGGAAGATCAATGTCCTCATCATTCCCCTCCTCTAGTGATTCTAATTCCAATGTGCATCTCCTCCTCATCTGTTCAGGAACACGAGGCCACTGCGCCAAAGGGGGGTCCATTGCAATAACAACTACTTCATGAGTTAAATTCACACCATTTTATATTAGTGAATTACAAGTATTTATGTAAGTAAAAGAACTATAAATCAAAAAATTAATTTAAAAAAACAAAACATAGATTTGCTTTACCTGAATGTGCCACATGATCTACATGGTGATCAGTCTGAACATCCTCCGGCACTCGTTCAACATGACATGATTCTATATCCTCTAAAATATACACAAAAATGTTACACCAAGTTCAATTTAAGATGTTAAATTGTATTAATAATTACATAATTAGTTTTAAATAGCAAATGAGCACCTCCTTGGACAGTACGATGCACATCAGGGGCTTCATGATGCGGCGTATGATCTGTGTCATGATTAAGAGGCTGCATTGCAATGTCATGCACATTATTAGCAAAATGATTGTTGCTCAAGTATTCAATTTCTAATATATTTTTTGGCATATTTACCTATGCACATGATGCAGGAGACTCTTTGGTTGGGCTAGTAGAAGCTTGCCGTAGGCATTCAGCCATGGCTTGATAGCCTTCCTTGAAGGCAATTTTTTTGTCTTCTCCCGTGGCCTCTAAATTAAAATCAGAGCCCTGCATTTTTTAATTAAACAAAATTATTTGCATTTTATAAATAATTTTTCTCTGCAATTCATTTACTGCTACTTACAATTCATGCTTTAATTTTTGAATATCCTCCAGCGCCAAGTCTGTGCTGCGCAATCTTTTGCAGCCTGGCCTTTGTTGTCTTTGAAGTGTCTCGCAACCTATGAAAAGTTTGAAATATGTTAGATGATATAGATGTAAAGATCACTAATTAGTGCATTATTACATTGTACTAGTAGTTAATACTATTGCATACCTTCTCACATTTGTTGGTGAAATTCCTCTTTGAGCATCCGCTTTCTCCTTTGCATCCAAAATGAATTCATTCCAATCCCTCACTGAAATAAAGGGAGGACGCTCGTACTTTGGGTTTTGGATGAGACTCTTTCTATATGCGTCCCTCACAGTCTTAAGATGTTTGCAAGCTCTTTCTAAAATTTTCTTCTCGTCAAAAATATTATTACCAAACTCATGCTCTAAATCTTTAATGAGCTGATCTTTTAATTTTTTTTTTGCAAATTCCACCTTTTAAGAAAAAACACAAAATTGTTAGATATAGCTACTAAAAGAAAAGACCCAAATGAAAGGAAAAATACTGTACCAATTAATGATATGAAAAAAAATAGTGGGATAAAGTTAGTTCACTTATGATGTTCCACCTTGTACGTATGGTGGGCCCGAATATATGCAGTGTGAGGTCATAAAGCTTCTTATAAAATGTATCATTTCCTGCAAAAAATGTCATGCGATAATCAATCCAAAACTTGTTATGAATAGGTAAATGTGTATTACAATATAAAAAATAATTATTTAAAGTACTAGGAATCTTAGGACATTTTAAAGGCATTGATTCATTATTGTCAATCAATAATGACGTTTGCATAACTCCTATGCTACTAACACGGGTAGATCCAGGAAATGGTGGTGAATTATCACCAATACATGTAGATTGATCTATATCTAGTGTACCAAACGGTACTGCTGGTGTATCTCCTACTCCAAAAAAATAATCCACTATGTGATGCACCCAAGATTAAAATATAAATTATCAAATCATAATTAACACAAAACCAAATATAGAAAAACAAGGATTTACCAGCTGCCATAGACCATGAAGACATTGATGTTTGCATGGCCCTTGTGGATGACATTGCACTTAGCAATCTTGTATGGATGTCCTAGCTAGGAGGAGTCTCCTTCAATTGATGACCTAAACAATACATTGTTAGCAAAGACATTTTGAAATAATAAAACTAAGAGTTAACTTAAGAAGTTTTTGAATGTTCCAAAGAAAAAATTCCTTGTAACTTGTCAACTAAAGGATTATTTTACCTGAGGCGGCCAAAGGTCTGCTAGTACCGGCCTCACCGCATTGTCCTTGACTAGGTACTAGAGATTCCATAAAATCCTGCAACAAGAACACATATTACATATTTTACTTCACAACATAAAAGAGTATAAAATATAAACCTTTATTGAAATTTTGTTATAACTAAAGATTCATTACTGCTTACTTGATACCGACGTGCAAGCGCTTTCAATTCAGATAGCCTCATCAGCATCTCCTCAGTTGGATTTGTTTCATACAAAATTCCAATTATTTCTAAATTGATTTGTTTCATTTTTTTCTTCAACATAATTGTTACATTAGGTGAATCTGCGAAATGATCATCATCATAGGGGGTAGCTGTTGCCTCTGTTGTTGAGGGTGCTTTTCCCTTATCCTGAACATCAAATTATGACAGGAATATCAGTAAAACTATCATAAAAACTCCAAAACCATAAATAAAATAACATAATAATATAACATTTTTCAACTATCTAATTTGTACAATTTCAATAAGGTTTACCCTTGCTGAAGAATGGGTGGAAGGAGCATCCTCGTGGCCTCTATCATGTGCGGGATCCATATCATCCTGTGACAAAGATTAAATATAAAAACTTTAGCGAACTGAAAGCAATAGACTTAGCAAAAAAAACTTATTAATAAAATGGTATATAGTACTTACCACCCTCATGATAGTAAATTTGTTTGTATCTATGCAATTTAAATGATAATCTATTAGCAGTTCTTCCCCTACACTTATTGATTTTATTGCACATACAAAAACTTGATTCCCCTCACGCGCCTCAAATATGCAATTGGGTTGCTTATTAGTTGAGGAAGGCCGTGTACTATTTATAAAACCCACAATATTACCTGTTGCTTTTGGTCTCCCATCAATGTACATTGCAAATCTTTTACTTTAATCATTTTCTTTCCTTTGTATATAATTAGCTGATAGTGCATACCTATGCATACTTTTTTTATATTGAAAAATCCGCATCCAATCATTGTAATTGTAACACGGACCGACATACTTGAATAATTGAACAACTCTGTTGTAACATACCTTTGTCCCCATCCATGGAAAATAGGCCCAAACCATGTAATGAGGATGGAGCAATGCGATATATCCTCTCATTAACACAAAAATTAGTGTTAATTGGAGGTAGCTCATTGGGTACCCATTCTTTCTCAATGTGTGTGTATCGAAAGGGCACCTTGATGTCGCCTTTGGTCTCATCATCATAAGAACATGATCCCCCATTAGCAAGGAAATATTGCATGTGTTTATTAAATTTTTTTCTAATCTTTTGACCTCTAGTTGATCTCCCTATTTTAGCCGTACTACATGTAAAACTTTCATCTAGCATTCCCTCATTTCCCTCATTTGATGTAGATAGATCTGACAAGTACCTATTTGGTGGGTGTTGCAATCCATCAAATGAGATATTGTCACATCAATATATATAGAATAATCAAGTCGTGACCCATACGTACAGTTCTTCTTTGACTATATATACATTATATGATTATATAATATGTCTATTTATAACATACATGCTCAGTGATAAACAAGAAGAATATAATAAAATTATGTCTATTTATTGACTTATACCTGCTGATCCATGTCACTGTGCATGATCCATGCCAAAGGGGTCAAATTTCTTGCATATGTTAATCATTTATCTTAAGTTAGCTAAAAATTACATGATACGTATGCTACAAATAACTTAGAAGATAACATGAACAATATGCAACATTGTAAACATGAACAAATTTACCTTATATATGGAATGTAAGATCGTCAATAGAAGGGGTGACGATGTCTATAGTCAATTGCCTGTTTGCAAAAAGGGTGATAATCAAACACAAATATACATGTATCAACAACAATTAATTGAGCATCATAAGCAAAACATTGGTAATTATAAATCACATATGTTGTAATCATTATAATTGAACACAATAAATATGTAATCATTACAATTGAAAGCAATACATAAATATGTAATCATTATAATTAAACATAATAAATATGTAATCATTACAATTTGAACACAATAAATATGTAATCATTTCAATTATGTCATTGATCATCTTCATCATCATCATCATCATCATCATCATCATCATCATCATCATCATCATCGCCATCATCACCATCATCACCATCACCATCATCATCATCGCCATGATCACCATCACCATCGTCATCAGCATCATCATCATCATCATCATCATCATCATCTTGATCTTCATTATCTACTTCTTCATCATCTTCAGTATCTTCTTCTTCCATAACATTATACTTTATCGGCCTTCCTCTTGGATCATGTCTAACAACAAATGACCAACCCTGTTTATGTGGAACCTCTGAGTAAAACACTTTCTCACACTGGTTTGGAAGAACATAGGGCTCATCTCCAACTGGCTCAAATGACCTTGTATTAATCATTGTAAATCTATTATCATGTTGAATAACAGTTCTATCTGGATCATTTTGATTTAGTCGTAGCCTGTACCATTTGACGACAAATAGAACTACTTTGAAGGAGTTAAAGTCGCACTCAATTATATCATCCAAGATGCCATAGTATTGATTTTGAGATTGTTGAAGATGTATGTCATTTCTAGATGATATATTGGTGACCTCGAAAACTGCACTTATCCCAAAATCACAAGTTTTCTTTGTGTCATCCAACTTTTTTATGCAAAATTTATGGCCATGATAGTACATAGCTTTGTGGTGCTTGACCTGTAATTTTTCAAGTGTGTAAATTATTTGCATCGTGAGTTGATACAAAACATACGAGTTGTGATCATTAATAAATTTGTACGTACCTTTCCACCTCTTAAACCATGTGCTAGATCAATTATCATTGGCGTAACATTGGAATCTCCATTACGATGAGCTTCTCTAACCAATGAAGCAACACCTTCCCATGTTAATGAGAAACCATTTTGTTGACATCGTTCAATCGATACCGTCATCCAATCAAGATTGTTCGCAATATACAAATGTATTACATCCCACTTTCAACCAGCTGTATAAAAAAAAATACACCAATTATAAATAGCTTATATTGAAGATTTATAAGAATTAATTAACTACAATAACATCTTAGATCTACCTCTCACTTTCCTCAATCTACCTTTTCCCATTAAGTACTCCCCTTCAAATTTGTTAATGGAGTTGGGATCCCAAATACGATCTACATGGATCTTTGCTGCAAACTTAGGAAGATATTCACTAATGTACACCATAGTTTGGTATACCATATATCTCTCCACCATAGAACCCTCAGGATGTGCTCTTTGTCAAACCAAGCCTTTCAAAAATTTTAAGTGCCTCTCAACCATCCACATTGACCTAGTTGGTACAGGTCCACACAATTCAATCTCCTCAACTTGATGTATGAGGTAGTGTTCTTGTGCATTGAAAAAAGTTGAAGGTAGACACTTTTGCATTTCACACATAAGAAGAGGAATTTTTCTCTTCCAATATTTTATATCTTCTTTATTGATTTCTTTAGATAACAACCACCTCATGTATTTTCCAAGATTATATATAACTTGTTTGACACCATTGGTGAAGTGGTGTGGAAGAGATAGAGGTAGAACGTACTATAATATTTGTAAAATGATCTTGTCAATATTTTATAAAAGAATACAATGAAAACCACATGCAGTATACAAATATATAGTGAATACAAAATAATATGAATTACCTTAATAAATATATGCCAATTGTGTGTTTTCATCCCTAGCCCAAATTCACTTTTCTTTGATATGAGATTGTTTATGTTCGCAGCAAATCCTGTGGGAAATCATATTTTTTTTATAATTTCTTTTCTAGCATTGCTCTGATGCTCTGACAATAACCATGTAAGGGCACTTTTATCAATATGGTCTCCATTGTTATTTGATTAAATGACATTTTTCATTGCATGGTTGGATTCTTCAATGTCACTACAAATTTTGACAATTTGGTCTTTGTCATGCCTTCCATTCAATATTTTCCATAATGTCTCTATTACATTCTTTCCAATATGTATAGGATGAAACAAATGCATGATTGGAAGTTTCTTGTAGTACGACAACCTAGTAAATTGTGTAGGATAACTTTTTAGTCCTTTTGGAAGTTGGTCATTGATGCCTTGACGACCTTCACAAGCATCAATTACATCATTAGTAAACAAAACATAATATCAAAATATAAATTTGAAACAAAAACCATCAGATGGAATGACATTACCTCGATGATTTATTTTATGGTATGCCAACTTCCATAGGCAAGGTGTCATTCTCCATGGCTTTGATGTAGTCTCTTCTTTCCTATTGAAAAGATATTTTTCAGTAATTTGGTACTTATGATTTTTGTGGAGAAAGTGTCTATTCTCATCGAAAACCTGCTTTCTTAAACTTTTTGAATGACAAGATTTCATCTTTGGACCACAAACTGGACATGCAAATTTTCCCTTTATCTGAAGACCTACAAGATTGTGTATAATCTGATTAAATGTGTTAACTTTGTGTTAGCACTATTACATACCAAAAAAGAGACGTTAAGAAGAGAACATACCACAAAAATGTGTTAGCCCAGGGGCATCATGTATTGTCCATACAAGCATTGCATGGAATTGAAATTGTCTTTGTCCTATTGGTCTAGAGATGTCATACATAGTGATCCCATTCCATAACACCATCAACTCGTCGATAAGGGGCTCAATATATACATTGATATCTTTAACTTGGTACTTACCTAGTTGAATGAACAAAAATATTACATAATTATTATGACCATTTTGATGGATTATTAATAATAAATTAATTTAGATGACCTTTAAAACAAAAAATACCTGCAACAATCAGTGCCAACATTATGTGCTCCCTCTTTATGGACAACCAAGGAGGAATGTTATTGTTGATAACAAAAATAGGCCACACCGAGTAAGTAGATCTCATCTCTCCAAACGGATTGACACTGTCCGCTGCCAATGAAAGCTTGAGATTACAAGGTTCTTTAAAGTGTGGACATTTTTCCTCTATTTCCTTAAATTTCAAACCATCTGCAGGCATTCGCATAATGTCATCTTGACTTCTATTGCGTGCATGGTAATCTATAAATTATGCCAAGCTATTGCACTTGAATAATCATTGCAGACGTGGAATAATGGGAATATGTTGAAGAACCTTGCGAGGCACCTTTTATGTTATTCAATCTAATTGATATCTACTAATATGACAAATAGGGTATTCTGTTGCAAATTCATGCTGTTTATGATATATAATATGATCGTTCGGACATGCATGTATTGTTTGATACTCCATTCCAATATCTTTCATAATGGCAGATAATTCTTGGTATGAGCAAGGTAGAATGTTTGATGGTGGTAACAAACACTCACCTATCAACCTACGACCAAAAATATAATTTATTAATTCACCCAATGTTAATTGTAAGGGAATTACGACTAAAATAATGAAAAAAGATGACATACCTTAACATACGTGTCATTGCTACGTTTGACTAAACCATTCATAACCTTCAAGTTCACCAACAACAATACAACGACAAGAAGAGTTGTTTTGGAGCCTTCATATAGGGGCTCATGTGCCTTCTCAAGTATAGGTACATCAAGCTCTACGTCAACATCATCATCATCATCATCATCTTGATCATCGTGATCATCTTGATCTTCTTCATCATCATGGCCTTCTTCCATGATATCATTACCTTCTACTTCTATATTCACACCTCCATGTTCCCTCATTTGGAAATCCACATTCTCCAGATTGTCATGGTCCATAACATGAAACTCAGGGACGTTGACCTATATGAAAATGATGACCTTATATTAACCATGACCATGTTGTCATCAGAAAATCATGTCTTATGTATTTTATAAAATATTAAAATACATACCAATACATGAAATTCGTTTCCCCCTTCAATGTGACCATGTTGCCTACAATGTTCCTTAGCTATTTTGATTAGATATCTTCGAGTCTTTAAGCCCTTGTAAAGTTTGCAAGGACAATAACATTTTCCATCACCTTTTCTTTTTAAGTTAGACCACAGTCTAGCAATTGTCTCCCTATTTTTTTGTGCGTTGATATCGTCAGACATGGTCTTTCTTGAATGGAATGACTCATTGGTGGAAGAAGGATTATTTGTTTGCAACCTGCAGATAAAAATCGTTACTGAACAACAATTTTCTCAACCATTTTAATATCGAAAACATCATATGAAATATCTTTATCATTTAGATTTTAATGGTATATTTTAACTTTTAATGAGAATTTTGTGTAATATAAGGACCCCTATTCAAAATTATGTCAATACCAACTAAGTGCTAGTAATTTTGAAAGATGGCATATATAATATCCTTTCATAAATAAAGTTGACGAGCCTAAAGAAATATATGCATTCAATTTCTTGAGTAAAATGACAAAAAATTGACATGCTCAGTCAATCAATCTCACAAGGATAGGATTATAGAACAAAATAATGTCTAATCTAAAATATTGAGGAATTCGACCTAAGTTTGAAACCTAATCTAGCTGCCCTCCTGATATTAATGGAGAAAGCATATTTAAGTTCGAGCAACTGTAATAGTAATACTTTGTATGATAAGTACAAAGTATTTTTTTCTTCTAATATAGGTACTCCACTGAGATTGTGATTTGTTTGTAAATTCTACGGTTCTCTTGTTCTTTAAAAGAGAACCAGGGCACATCATTGAAGTGAGAGAGTGTGTAATTCTTTCAGTTTTAATAAAAAGATACATGCAGTTTTTTCATATTTGTGGATATTCATTGCACATATTTCATTAATAGCCACTTCTAGCCAACCTAATTTTGTCCCATTCTAACCTATTAACTATGATCATATGCCCCTTACCATGCTACCATGCTTTACTTCAAAATATTATAACATCTCAAGAAACAATATTATAACATCTCAAATACTTATAAATTGTCATTTTAAATTAAAAATTTAAACAAATTTCATTGCCTTAAATAAAAAATGGAGGAAAAATTATCTTATATATATATATATATATATATATTTTAAAATAATACATTTTCAATAGTAGGCCAAAAGATAGAAAATGGAGGGAAGTGAATTTCTAACATGAATTTTATGTGAAAAAACTTTGGCCCTAATTCAATTCCTTATGTGTGCTTCCTGCTTTTATCATCAAGAGATGGAAGCACCCAACTGGGATACAGATATAGTCACTATATCAAGCAGCGCATCCAAAATATAATCTCGCACCTTGAAAATCATAGTACAAGGGTTCAACTCCAAGAACTTGTGGAAAAGGATAACTAAGATAGTTGTGTGCTTTTGTACATTGTTCACTTAAAACAATTATTCACACATTTCATGATTAGGGATCAAGTGCATATAATCACACACCCCAGCCTTGAATTTGCATTTCTGTTGGAGATCATTTGATGTGGATGCTACTAAGCTTCATTTTCATACTTCTCAACATCTCCAGATTTCTAAAAGATTATTAGTTTTATGCAAATCTGCATCAGTTTGTTTCAGTAATACTTTTGTACAATATTCATTTTAAGCTTCTAGTCACAAATTTCATGATTACAACTCAAATGGATGTACTAATATATGCTAACCTGAATTTTGTATTCTTTTGCAATGTTTTAATTCTAAGTGGATTTAACCTTGGAGAAAACTCTGTGGGTAAGCGCACTTGAGTTGGAGTCGTACTGGGATGGGTGACCTCCCAAGAAGGCCCGACGGTTCAGCTTTGTGAGCGTTAGCTAGATGTAACGAGTGCTAAGTGTTCCATTCATTCTCATAAGAGATGGGTTCTTGTGAACCACTCCTCATGAATCATGGGTCAATGACTTTGACTCGCAAACTAGATAGTTGAATCTTGATAGCAATATCACAATGATTTAATTCTGATTCCTGTTTGAGTTTTTTAATGGTTTCCAGCATCTCTAGGTACACTAATGGATGTTCTTGTTATAAATATCTGTGGTTACCAATTATCTCATTCTAAATATAAGAGCTATCAATATTTTCTGTCAATTTACATCCAAATTGGACTTTCATTGAACAATTTTTGTTAATGTCTTCGAGAATATATTGTTTTCAATTTACATCCAATCAGTCTTTCATTGAACATTTTTTGTTAATGCCTCTAGGAATAAGCAGGTTTTGGAAGCCCTCAAAGACTCAACATGTACGAGACCATCAATCTTTGTAATGTCAAACCCAACAAAAAATGGTCTTTTCCATTCCAAATTTGTCAGAAAGTTTGATGGTTTTCTCTTGTATATTTTAGTTACAACATATAAGACTGAGCTTTACTTATGGAAAAGTTCTCTGATTCTGGAATGACAGCTGAATGCATGGCTCAACAAGCTTTTGAGACTGTGGGGGATCATATAGTTTTCGCTAGTGGAAGCCCATTTCCTGATGTAGATCTTGGTTTGTAGCATTAACTAGAACTTTATGGGTGTTGATAAATTTAGAGCAACATTTTCTTACCTTGTCACTGTGATCTTGATGCCAATTCACCCGCTCATGTTATTGTGTTTTAGGAAATGGTAAAATAGGTCATTGCAACCAAGGCAACAATATGTACCTTTTCCCAGGGTTGGCTTCTCTCACTTGATTTACAAAGATTCTCATTACATAGAACTATCCACTTAATATCTACACTTTTTCCGTTGTGGTGCATCAGAATTGGGTTAGGTACACTTCCCTCTAGCTCTCGCATCATTTTAGATGGAATGCTTCAAGTTGCAACAGAATGGTAAATATATTTGTAGAATTGGACCACTTAACCTGCATCTAGTCGCCAACATTTAGTGTTATTGTTTTATTATCCAAACATGATTATTTTAATTTATGCCATGTTGAATTTCACAAACCCATTGATTGACTTCCCATAGGAGAATTGTTATTAGTCTCTGCCAGTGCCTGTGGAGACTAATGTTTTCAATTAACAGTTTTGGCATTAATCTTTATTGAAATTCATGCAACCTTAAATATGAAAGGGGAAGTCAAATGTTTCTCAATTTAATAAATTTGTAAAATTGTTACATAAGGCTAGAAAATATCATGATTAGCTTTTATTATTTTTGCTGGCGTTTCTCTGTTTGAAAAAACATTCATCCACCAATTGCATCACGTGAGATGCATTATGAAATATATATCCTAAGTTTCTTAGTCCAATGTTTTGGAAACTAGCACCAAAATAGTTGGTGATGCTAAATGACACACAAGTATACAGGTGTCTTCATAATGCGAGAGGTTCTATAGGTGGCCTTCTGTAAAGCAGTTCATGTGCCTTGTTTTTTTAATCACATTTTGCATATATGACTAATAGAATAGTTGCAGTGGGGTCTCTAAGTCTACTTTCCATATATGTATATATCTTGAAGTAGTATCTATAGAGAGATTGATTTTAATTCATCCCATTTTAAATCTTTTTTTCCCACTTTCCTCGTTGGGATTGTTAACTGCATGACTCAATTTGTGCAGAATCCTGAGGTAAGTCGCTCGCCATGGGTTCAACAAGTTGTCTGGTTTCAGACTATGCTTAAAAGTGGGTCAAGCTCTCTACTCAAACATGTGAGCCTCATACATGTCCTATTAAAAAATGATGAGCATTGAAGATGTCTCATCGCTAAATGATGGTAACTGATGCTAGCAAAATTTTAAAAAATGCAAACAAAATGTCTAAAGGAAGAATATGCAGAAGACTCCATTGCAAACACCGAAGTCCACAGACCAGACCACAATATCTATGTACCTTGAACTTTTGAACCTTATACTGCTCAATTCAAAAAATATATTTTTCTAGTCTTCACAAACACAAGTTCCAATAAGATTTTTTTCAATTTATAAAATAGAAAATAATGCCAACTACAAATTCAAGAAATGTTTAAGAACACTCACAGGACTAGTTTCAAGAACGTGTGAAATCAAATCAAATGCTAATGAAATGATGCGCTCCCACAAGGAATGAAATTTCTAGGGAAAAGAATGAAAAGGATTTTGAATCTGTCAGCAATGTAAATCATCTGAGCAAAAAATAAATACATTAAATTTACACTTCTATTAAATTGAATACAGTTCACACACTTGAGTATGCACCAATGATTGAATGTCTTAGGATAAATCATAAATGTATACAAAAAGCATCCAGCATGGAAAAAAACCAAAATGATACAAAGCCTCGTGCATAGTCACCAAATAGATTTTAAGAATCCAAACCTAATCCTTGGAAATATGGCGACACCCACAACTTAAAACTTAAGTTTCACTTTAAACAAAAATAACAACATGCCGGTGAATAATAAAAATTTGGGTCATATACCAAACTGGTGCCTCACTTGTGTGGTACCCTACAAACCACCTTTACTTTTATGTAACGGGCACATTATTTATTAACATGCTTATTTGGAGTGCAACTGACAAATTTGGTAATAGCTTATGCTTTTAAGCTTTTTAACTTTCACCAATGACTAACAACAAATAAGGTTTACTTCCTTAATAAACTTTAGAAGATAATAATTCAATTCTAATTTACTGTTTATCAAATATTCCACACTTTTTGCTTCATTGACCGAACAAATCTTCACATAGACTTTCACCACACAACAATATTTCAAGCTTAATACTATGCTGTTTCAAATAGTTTACTACTACTCTGTAACAGTACCCTTTTCCCGGTATCAACACTAGACCAGTATTTGAATGAAATTCACTATTTATCATGTCTGCTCATTCGACTCCTCTAATCCCCTGTGCAGACTCAACATCCTGTTCCAGCATCTTCAATGCCATCGAGACTCTATAGACTAATTGATCAGGCTAGCTATGGTCAATCGGGAGGCAGATGGCTGCTGTAAGAAGATCCTAGTAGGATCATTTGGATCCACGTAACTGCAAGATAAGAATATTTTCTAGTCAGGACAAGCCGAGAGGAATATGTTGTGTCCCCTTTCTGAGACCAGATAATAAGATCTTAAAATACATGGGCATGAAGCAGTCCCAAATTTTGAAGTGTCATTTTGAATTTCCCGAAATTTTAGCAAAAGACATGATAGGTCATAGTAATTTTGAACAAATTCAAAATAAGTCATTGGAGGCCATCTTTCCAAAGCGTGAATTAAGAGAGGTAGCTATTGGTTGTGACCAAAAATCTAGAAGTAGGTAGCTAATAATGTGCCAAGCAAAAATATCTCATTCTTGGGCTCGAGAAATAAACAATCAAAGGGCAAGACAGAAATCATGTCACTGTTCTCTAAAGCAGGATTTGGTGAAAATATTGTATCAAGCAAATAAGAATTGAACTTCTAGAGATGGAAAAGAAAATAACTTCACTACCAATACATATTAGATTAGCCTACTGGCACTTGTTGCTTTAAACATAAATTGCTCATTGTTTTTATTTCCCTCTGGCTGCCTGGGGTGAGCTAGTCAACCATCTCAGAGTGATCCAAGAAGCCAAAGCAAAAGATATTGCAATGCAATTTTCCATAGGTCAGTTGCTTAATTTGACATAGTCTAGATGACATATGCTTATATACTTAAAAGATAGAATTCATTCTGTTTACAAAGAACAAATCACATCATTGGTTGTCTAGTACCTATTCAAAATTTTGAATTAAGGAAGTTACCAATTTAGCTTTTGGTATTTTGATTTCACTTGGCAGCACTATGAAATTCTTGTGTGAAAGAGAATGCAAGATATTCTATATTCTGGCATGTTGAAAGGTTATAGTCCGCATCTGAATTTTTATGTAGCACTGAAGGTTATGACTTTTGATTGCTAAGTGTTTTTGACTGCTATTAGTTGACGAATCATAAGCATTGCTAATATCTAGGAATATAAAACTCTAGGCTGCATTGCACAACGATACATCCCCCGCCCTCAAACCCTGTCCCCAACCCTAGTGGAGTTTCAGGTACTACAGGCATAGATAACAATAGTCATCCCCTAGGGCCCAACCGTACCTAAAACTTGATTAACTGCTAAGACTTTTTGGAAATACAATGTATTAGAAGGAAACACCTAGAGGATATTTGGCCATCCCCAAGGTAGCTATGGATGTTGGAGATGTCTGTCAACCATCCTAGAGATATCAAACTTTTTTAAACTAATCAGTTGGCTAGGAAATCAATATTGAGTAATGGTTTTAAAAGGGGCGTGGTGTTCCCAAAACCCTCCCATGCCCCTTATTCATACCTAAATCACAAAAAATGAAAGACACCTCTTTCATGAGTAATTTGAGGACCCTTGTGGATATTTTAAAGCCCTGCTGCCAGTTTCAGATTCAAGAGCTACTGTGACAACCATTTAGTTGGATTTTAAGAAAATTCAGTTGGATTTCTGATCTTCAAAGTTCACAGTTACTGGTTCAGCTCTTAAGGTATTTATAATTTGACTGCTTTCTTTTTGGTATTATGATTTCTACATAAGAGTTAGGGTGTTAGCCTATTAGAGAGAATTCGTAATTGTTCATTTGCAATTTACTGTCACAAAGAAACTTAAATGTTTCACGGTTCAACAACACTACAAAGCTCTAAAGTATCATTGACATAAAGAAGGCCAGTAGCAACAACAATGACACTGTGAATGAAAAACGGTGAAAAAAAATAGAATGGAAGTTTGAGTGTCAGAAATTCTCATTCTTCTAAAAATCCAAACACAAGTTCTATTGAACTACACAAGTCCATTTTACATATCCTTCATCCTCTCTTTGAAGCTATGCAGAAGTCCCTTTCAACACCGAAAATCAAAATACCCTTGCTGCAATTTGTTACCAATTAAGCAATATAAGAGTAGAAATTCTAAAAGATGGTCTATGGGTGTAGAGATTCAGACTACCATAACTGGCATTGATAGACATTCTTATATATCTTTAAAGCACTATATATCTTAATAGACATTCCTTATGAGAAGTATAAACAACAAGTGTAACTGATGGATTCATACATAATATGGTCTGATTAATCTGGGTATAATGCAGGAGAGTGGTGATTATGTGATTCCTAGATCTCCATAACACCTAAATAACTAGCTGTAAATCCACTCAATGATTCAAGCCGGAATAATTAACATGTCTCACAAACTGTAACAGGGAACATACTTTGGGAAGACTTCCAAACTGTTCATGGAGGTTCCAAAACAGAGTGAGGGAAACAAAATAGGAACTATCCGACCACAACTATTATGGATTCAGACTGATCACTGAGATACTATACTATATGCATTATTCAAAACCAGACGACTCCACAAAATACCCTTCAATACTGTGTTTTGATTTCTTAATGCATTCGAATACTAGAACAGTAAGTTAATGACTCTGTTCGTATTGCCAGTGTACATAAAAAAAATCTCAGGTCCCAGACTATAATATTGTTTCCAATTACCACATAAACTTGTGAAATGAGTTCTAACAAGTATACGATGTTTGAAAACTTACAAAGAAAACCCGTCGACTCCCTAACACAACAATCAACCAATGTATATTGACTAATTGTAATCTTAATGAGTTCGACATTCAAATGCTCATATTTTGGTCTAAGGGTGCCAGTGAAAAGATTAATGGAATGTGTGTGCAATTAAAACTCAGGTTCTGAGTTTAGCATTACCTTCAGAACTCCCGTCTATTTGAGCACCAAGACTTGCGGCTAGGGCAGAGCTACAGTGTGTTTGCGGACAGAACAGGGACATCTTTTAGACTTTCCAACCATGGGTTGTTCGAATACGATGGTGTAGAGATCCATGCAGAGGTCCTCAAAGGCAGAAGAACCCTTATTTTTAGAATATATTGGCCCTCATTTTCATACTAATATAAATACAGGGAGAGACAAATTATTTAATTTTCCTAAAAAGGTAATGCAACTTATTCTTGGGATATTGAAGCATGTTCTACAGCCAGCCTTTTGGAAGGCCTTAATATTGGTTTGAACCACTACACCACCACAATAGTTGAACCACGTACAACTTTTCAAATATTGAATCTTTTTAGCATTTTTGGTTTAGATAATAGTCAAAATAATTCAATTACAAAATTCCACTTGTATAGTAGTATTAAAAGAGTATGCATAACGAATATTTAAAAAAAGACTTGAAAGTCAAAGTATTCTCTCTCTCTCTCTCTCTCTCTTATTCTTAGTTCCCTCATATTAAATGAGAAAAGTTAAAATCCAAGTCCTTGCTAAGTCTGATTTGGTAGTGCATGTATACCCAACAAATTCTTTGCACCACACTAAGCCAAGGAAGCAAATAGTTGTATGTAGGGAGTTCAAATAATACCCATGTGACTATTTTTGCACCGGTTCCAACTGGTCGAACCGAGCATGTGTCTGTTATTACCGTGTGCAATCGGAGGATTGGGACAGAAGACCTTGGAAGCATCATACAATTAAAAAAAAAACAAGTTTTGAGTATGTTTGATTTTGATTTGTTCTTTTTATATGTTCAGTGCCAATAAGTGATAGTTTGTTATTACCACAAATTCATTGTTTAATGCATCCACGACACAATACTCTATGAAAAGTGTTTATTGTTTGCCCAAAAATAGTGAAAGGGATATACAGTTTAAATGTTGAAATAAATTAATTGGTAGTTTACTGTGTTGGAATATCCCAATTCTGACTGTAGTAACCAATAATCAATACAATGCCCAGTTTAAATGTTGAAATAAATTAACCGGTAGTTTACTGTAGTTTATCCATATCATCCATACCCTTTTTAATTCTATTTATCTTCTCCCAAACAACTTTACATTTATCACACTTCTCATCAACAGGGGATATCCTTATCCTAAGTGGGTGACATTGTCATTCCCTCCATGACCACATTGTTCATTGGCCAAGATAGAGAAGACCCATCTATCTTCTGGGAAGAATTGAGATTAAACATAGGCATAGCCCTCTGCAATCTTCAACATAAATTGCTCTTAAAGATTGATATTGAAAATAAGTTCAGAATGCATGATCTAATTTGTAGCAGCTTATTTAGCTACAAATGTTACTATGAATTGCATAAAAGCTTGAATGAATTGACCTGTAAGTATTAATTAAGAATCCCATATATTTCGTAGATGCCCAAAAATCTGAGAGTTCTTCGGGTGAACAGAGGCTTCTTGATCTCTCAATTCCGAAATCAACCTTCTTTCGAATTTCCTCCATAATTTTTCTAAAAAGACACAAATGTTGGGTTCCCATGCTATTGGAGCTTTGTAAGTATAAATAAAAATCAACAAGCACATCTCTATGTTGGATTTCGTAAGTGGTGTCTGCAGACTAAGGTTTGCATACCTAGGAGAGTTAAGGACCCATGCTTGTTAATGAGAGTTTGGGCTCTTCATCTATCTCCTATATGTGAGATAGTTTTCCCCAATATGTATAGTAGAAAATTATACTACCAATATCAACCTTTAGCGACCTGTACTACTTAACAAATGATCTCAAAATAACCTTTTCAATGATTGAGAATGTAACTCACAATTTTATGCAACTCATACAGATTGGATGATTCATAATGAAGCACACACTTTTATATATTTCTAACATTTTGGGATATATATATATATATATATATATATATATATATATATATATATATAAAATTAAAATTATATTCATATGTCAACCCTAAAACATAGAAATAATGGACACAAGCTAGTCTCAAATGTATAACAAGTTATATCAAATAGCCCACGAACTACACAAAAGCATATGAAATGCCACATGAATCCTATTATAGGCACAAATTTTCCCAATGGTCACCCACATGCTACGTCTAGATGGCACACACCACAATCTATTGTTGCATCAGGTTAGCACAACAAACTAGTAAGTTCACTAGCATCATGATACTTATATTTCAAACTTGGTAACTGATACACATAAAATTTGAAAAATTTGGCTAATGACAAAATATGTGTAGACATTCTCCTTTCAAATTGTAGGAAATGAATCCCAAACATAAATAAATATGGATTATAAAGAGTTATAAGAACAAGCTCACTATCTAGGTAACTTTATCAAAACACTCTGAATCGAACTTCTAGATCACTTCCACCAACATGAATAAATGCAACATGATGTTATAGACTCATGCTAAATGATTTCACCAACACTGCAACTCATAATACTACTATTGTAACTCAAAATGTAACATAAACAAATCCGACATGACATGAAAAGTAATTTACTTAATTTGGATACCTTGTCATCAATGACTACTACTTTTTGACTCTTCTTAAAACTCATTTTTCAACACTCATTTGACATCAATGACAAAAAATGTCTAACAATCTCATCCTTTGTAAATGATGGAAAACAACAAAATATTGCTAGCTCATCAACACAACTTTGTAAATCTAATATGTCAAGAGCCTGAACTCCCCATGTCTGAAACAACTAAAACACCTCAAGTTCCACACACTTCCTATCTCCCCCATTGAATTGCTAGGATTCTAAGTCCATTTCTACCCCTTTGACATCAATAGAAAAACTGACACTTTAGACACTAATATAAAGTGATTTGGTTTTTTAGAGACACATGTGACACTTGTACAAATAAGATTTAGGACATTAAAGGAGCATCACATATAAGTTTCAAGGTCTCAAGGTCAAAAGATATATTCCAACTACATGAACATGGAACAAGAGAATTTGGAAGTCTTTTGGGCTATACTACCCAAGTTAAATGTCAATGTTGTTTTTGAGCTACCCCTTCAAACACAATTTTATAGGTTAATCACAAGAGGTGAAATATGCAAAGATTAGGTCCCTAGTCCTCCTTGAGCCATTTCTTCCATTAGAGTTAGTCTTCAACCATTTCTAGGGATGCATCTTCTCACCCTTTATTCATATACTAGCTCATGTCTCACTTTTCATTTTTAATTAGTTGAACTTGAAAAATATGATTATGTCTATGCTTATTATTAGTTTTATTAGAGTATCTCAACATTGTATTAGATTTGACATTGAAAGAAGGATTAGAAAAATAAATTGGATTAGCTTGAAACAATTACATTGTTTCAAATTTGTTTTACATGATACTTTGCCAGTTCGAACCTAATTCCATTGTGTCGGTTTGGCTATGAGATCATGCCCTAACTTGTAACTTCATTGCGGGACTTCAATGCCACAAGATGAGAGACAAGTTAGGGTAATTTTGTTACAAAATTTCATGCTCAGAGCCGCGGAAAGTGGTTAAACTTGCTTCACGGTTGTTGCCCTAATTGGGTGTATGCATTGTGTAGAACTAGTGAATTAGATGAAACATCACAATCATGATTGGAAAGTGGGAAGGTTTGAATTTTGTTAAGCTCGAGTCTATGAACATAACGAGGCCCTAACCGGGTAAAACACTTATGAAAATGAACAGACTCAAAGCCCTAAATTGGGAATAGTTGGATATTCAACAGTGAGATTAGATGAATAACCACAATAGTAGTGTGGGACAGAACACAGAAAATAAGGAATGATTCAGCATTTGGAAACCGAAATAGTAAACAGTCCATTGTTGAAAGGAGTAGAATTGCAATAGTAAGTAAATAGAGAAGTAGGGAACCTGTAACTTTGTAGTCAGAATTTCCCAAAGCATTAATCACTTATCCAATCTATTTGAATAACTCAAGTCAAACCATACCAAGCCCGATCAACTCTGGTCATCAGTTCCTGTGAACGTTCGAGAGCATTGAAGAAAGTATATTGATGTTTTATGGTTCAAAACTGGGAACCCGAAAGGTCTCTACAAAAGTCTAAGGTTGAAAACTTCAGTTATAAGAAACACAGTGAAGTCACTAAGTCATGTGCCTGCGTTCGTCTGCCCTGTTACCTCTTGTTCGCCTACGTTTTCCCACCCGCGCTAAAATGGTAAAGTTTGTGAAATGAAGTTTCATTTTCTTTTTTTTTACTTTTATGCACGTGTTGGTCTCAATTTCGACCAACGATGTGTTGGTCGAAATTGAGACCAACACGGACATAAAAGTAAAAAAAAGAAAAGTTTTCCTTTGTAATGCGACCAAGCCAAACATTTTTTTGATATGGTCAAATTTTAACGTCAAAATTTAAGGTGAAATGTACTAGTGGTGGCTACCCATGTTAGACTATCAGCTGGCCATGGTGGAGATAGATGGCATTAGGAGGGAGCCTTGGGAGTACCTTCCTAATATGGCTGATGCAGGATCTGATGTAGCATATAGGGCTGAGCGATGGAGGGCACCATTCCCTCATTTCATAGTACCTGATGCTCCAGTAGCAGCTCAGGGTGGGGATGGGGACGATGGGGGAGACAAAGGAGACGAAGGGAGAGGGAGAGGGAGAGTGATGGAGAGGGGGGAGGGATCAAGATCAGGTGGCTAGAAATAGCCATGGGGACAGAGATTAGTGACCCCTGAGGATGAGGTGAGACCAGCTCGCCGACAGGCAGAGGTATAGCAAGAGTAGCCTACAGGAGGAGATGACCTGAGAGCCAGGATCCAGGCTCTAGAGATGGAGATGCAAAAGCTACACATCACCATATAAGTGAGAGACCAATAGCTAGCTAACTTGAGGGCAGAGAGAGATTATTAGATCACTGATCTTAGGGTAGAGATAACATGCTGAGAGCAGGCGGCACAAGCTGATACAACAGAGATCTGAAGAGAGTCAGCATGAGCTACTTATTACCATGGACTCTACCTATAGGCTGTACCCAAGGGACAAAGAGTGCCATCTTACTCTTAGAGGGTAGGCAGATCAAATATGGTGCTAGACAAGGTAGCAGCACCACCTCCACCACCTCCACGTGATGGGGAGAGTTAGACCTAGGTTTAGGGCTTAGGTTTAGATGTTTTTAGACATATCTTGAGACTTGTGATCTAGATTTTGGGATCTCATATTGTATGTTGTATGATGACATTGATTTATATATGAGATTACTGGATGTTTGATATATCTTGTGTTTATGTCTCACTTGTGATGGATGTATCAATTTATATATTGTCTTGTCATTTTGCTCAAAATGTATGTTTATATGCTCATGTATATTCTCTCTCATAGGTGTATGTTTAATTCTCATGTGTATGATATAGACTCATGTTTCTGAAAATGACAGTTTTGAGATAGATGTGACGATAAGATTAACCCCTTGTGATGATAGGAACAGGTTGTGATGAAAGATAAGGAGCGAAAGATATGATTGAGAAAAGGGGAAATGAGTGCAGTTGACCGACAAGTACATGTGAGATGAAAAGGAGAACTCTCTCCATATGCAAGATGCAAAACTAAACTAATATGAACCTAAAAATGCAAGCTACTATGAAAAGTGGTTGACTTGCAAGGTCACAATGCTTATAGACATCTAATTATCATCATCGAGCGTTATTGGTAGCATCGTAAGATCATACAATACACTCTAGTATGACTATGGGTATATGAATATGATCTATATCAGATGAAATATGGAAATCCCACCTAGGCACCAAAGACATGTAGGTCAAGATGACTAGTGCAGTGAGATTACCTAAGTTTACTATAGTGAGATTATGCTTGCATCAGGACATAAGAAGGTCAAGATGGCTATAAGCATGCACTTGCAAAACAGTCAAGGATAATACCTTGTCAATCCCTAGTGTCAAGTAGGACCAGCATAAATGCTCATGATAGTTAGGATCAATGAAATATACCCACATGAAGATAAAGAAATAAAACATGTTCTCATACCCTCAGTCTTCTAGCTATGCATCATTGAAAACTTCTCAGGGAGAGACCACTCATCAAAGAAATCATCATAGACAACACACAAAATAAATAAAGTCAATATATCTCAACAAGTTGAGTGTTTAAGTGCGTGTGTGTTTGGTCATAGAGTCAAACTTTGAGTATCAAATTTGCTAATGAGTGATATCACATCATACTTAGACTATGGGTAAGACATCTGATAAGTGTTGAGAAACACTTGACGCTAGGGTAGTGTTGAAAAACACTATTTGGGGTGGTGTTGAAAAACACCTATTTGTGAAATGCCCCAAGAGACAAATGCACCTAAAGGACCTATGCGAACAGGTATGCCTCCTAGACAAAAATAAAGACCATTCTAGACCAAGTCAAATAAGGTCAAGGCATGATGAAGAATGGCTAAGTGTCGAGGATGCATGCTAAAAGACAAGGGTGCAAAGGCCTCAAGTAGCGCTTGTTTCCAGGTTTTCACCACTTGGAAGAAATTTTTTTTTTTGAGTTTTTCAATTTTTTTGTATTTTTGCTACCAAGGCATCTGTTTCTAGGTTTTCACCAAGGCACTTTTTCTATTTTTTGAACTTTTTGAATTTTTTACATTTTTTTTAGGACTTTATATGCTTTTAAGGATTTTTTCAGCATCATATATGAATTTTTTTGGTATTTTTTCAGGATCAATAAATATGTACAAAGGATGCCCCCAGATAGAATACGCATCATGGATAGAACTTCTTGAGGTGGAAAATATTAATAGGATTAGGGAGCTATTCCCCTTGTTCATTAGATAGCAGGTAAGCACCTGTCCCAAAAGCAACAGTAATAATGTATGGTCCAAGCCAATTAGGTTCAAATTTGCCCTTTTGTTCTCGATGTTGTTGGTTCTTAGGATTCTCACGCAAGACAAGATCTCCTACTTGAAATTATCTAGGGCGAACCTTCTTGTTGAATGCTTTGGACATACACTTTTGGTGGACTCTTATGTGATCAAAAGATGTTCTACATTTCTCATCAAGAAGTTCTAATTCTTGCAATCTCATGGCACGATAATCTTCATCTGTAATCAAACCTTTGAGAGAGACTCTAAGTGAGAGAATCTCAACTTCTAAAGGTAATATTGCTTCAGCACCATAAGTGAGGGAAAAAGGAGTAGCCCCTGTGGGAGTATGAATACTCGTTCTGTAAGCCCATAAGGCTGGATTGATCTGTAAGTGCCAGTCTCTACCATTCTTGTAAACTGTTCTATGGAGAATCTTAAGAATGGTTTTATTAGAGGCCTCTGCTTGTCCATTTCCTTGTGGGAAGTAAATGGAGGACCAATGTTGTTTTATCTTGAATTTCTTGCAGAGGTGTGTAAGGTCCTTGTTTTTGAACTGACCTCCATTGTCAGTGATTATCTCAGAAGGTATCCCAAATCGACAAATGATGTGATTCAATATGAACATAGAAATTGTCTTTCCTGAAGCAATAGATAGTGGAACGGCTTCTACCCATTTGGTAAAGTAGTCAGTAGTAGTAATAATGAATTTATGTCCACCTGATGAGTTGGGATGAATCTGCCCAACAAGGTCAAAGGCCTAGCACTGAAATGGCCAATGAGAAATAGAAGGAATAAGCTCCCTACTTGGAGCATGAATCAGGTTTCCATGTTTCTGACATTTTTCACAAGATTTGGCAAAAGCTATAGCATCCATCTACATTGTGGGCCAATAGTACCCTGCCCTAAGTAACCTTCGGGCCATGGAAAGACCATTGGAATGTCCTTCAAAAATGCCCTCGTGGATGTCAACTAACACTTGGTCGGACTCATCCTTTTCCAAGAACCTAAGAAGTGTCCCATCTAAACCCCTCCTATATAGATCACCAGAGATAAGGGTATGGTGAGAGGCATTACGGATAAGGTTTCTTCATTTAGATCGGTTAAATGATTCGGGAATGATCCCATCATGAAGGTATGAATAGATAGCACCATAACAGGAAGACTCGTGAGTGACCAAGGTACAAATGACATGGCTTTCAGAGGAGTCAAAGATGGGATGGTGTAGCTCTTCCACCAGGAATTCAAATCTTGATTCGTGTTGTTCCAATTGAAGGAGTGAAGCTAATGTAGCTATAGCATCTGCAGCCTTGTTTTCTATTCTAGGGATATGTTGAAATGTTACAAATGTGAAATAGCATCGCAATGAATCAACCATCTTTTTGTAAGGTATCGGCTTATCATCCTTAGTTTGGTACTCTTCATTTACTTGGTTGATAATTAATTGTGAATCCCCAAAGACATGCAGCTCTGTAATTCCCCATTCTATGGCCATCTTCAATCCATTGGTTAAGGCCTCATATTCAGGAATGTTGTTTG
Source organism: Chamaecyparis obtusa (assembly GCA_027943335.1). Lineage (NCBI taxonomy): Eukaryota > Viridiplantae > Streptophyta > Pinopsida > Cupressales > Cupressaceae > Chamaecyparis > Chamaecyparis obtusa. Next base: position 173,615 of record BSBK01004872.1, read on the forward strand.
TGCATGGGAACAATAATTTAGAGGACTTAGGAATAGTACACCCATGAGGGGAAATAAACAACACTCCAGCTCCTGATCCATTTTGCATATTTGAACCATCAAAGAACATTTTCCAAGTACGTGTGGTCATGTACATTATGTGCTCATTTGGGAACTTTACTTGAATCGGCATGCTATCCTTGACTGGGAAATCAACAAGTTGATCTACAATAGCTTTCCCTTTTATAACCTTACGCTCAATGTACTCTATATCAAATTCTAACAAAACCATCATCCACTTAGCAAGTCTACCCATGAGAGCAGCCTTGCTAAGCAAATACTTAAGAGGATCAAGTTTTGCAACAAGATGTATAGTATGGGCAACCATGTAGTGTCACAACTTTTGGGAAGCAAACACTACCGCAAGAAAAAACTTTTCAATACTATTATAATTGATCTCATAAGATACTAGAGTATGACTAATATAGTAGATGGCTCTTTCTTTTCCAGTATCATCAAGTTGAGCCAATAATGCCCCCAAGGAAGATTCTATCATTGAGATGTACAAAATCAATGGTTTTCCTGGGATAGGAGGCATCAAAATTGGAGGATTAGCCAAATATTGCTTTATTTGATCTAGGCTCTTTTGGAAATCCTCATTCCAAGCACATGTGGCTCCCTTATGCAATGTCTTGTTGAATGGTTGTGCTCTATCTACAAGCTGTGAAATAAACCTCTATATGGATTGGAGTCATCCTTGAAGATTTCTCATCTGAATAATGCTCTTAGGAGGTGGCATATCTAATATGGCTTGAACCTTTTTGGGATCCACCTCTATTCCTTTGGCTGAAATTATGAATCCTAGAAGTTTACCTGAGGTAGCCCCAAATGCACACTTTTTCAGATTCAATCTTAATTGAAACTGCTCCATTCAATCTAGAATTACTTCCAAATCTTGTAGGCATGTACCCCTTTGCTTAGACTTGGCCAAGGTGTCATCCACACAATCCTCCATGTTTTTATGCATCATATCATGAAATATTGTGGTCATAGCTCTTTGGTATGTGGCTCCTACATTTTTTAATCCAAATGGCATGACGTTCCAACAATAGGTTCCCCATGCACATGTGAAGGCTTTCTTTTCTTGATCCTAAGGAGCTATTTTTATTTGGTTATAACAAAAAAAACCATCCATTAAAGAGTATATCTCATAGCCCGCAGTCATATCCACTATCATGTCTATGTTAGGGAGTGGAAAGTCATCCTTTGGGCAAGCTTTGTTAAGATCTTCGAAGTCTGTGCATACACGAATGGACCCATCATGCTTTGAAACTGGAACAATATTTGAGATCCACTCGGCATAGTCGATAGCTCTAATAAACCCTACTCCTAAGAGCTTTTCTAATTCAGCCTTAACAAGGAGAGCTATGTGAGGATGCATTTTCCTCAACTTCTATTTTACTGGTTTAATTCCTGGAGCTATAGATAAGTGATGCATAATAAGATTAGTGTCAAGCCTTGGCATGTCTGAATATGTCCAAGCAAAATTGATTTTCTTCTTTTGTAAGAACTTTGTGTATGCCTCTTTTTCTTGCACTGACAAAGACTGAGCTAGATGAATCACCTATGGAGCCTCTTCTGTATTCAAATTTACTAGTTGTGTAGGCTCAATAAGAATTGATGACTTGTCTTGGAAATAACTCGGTAGGTTATTAAGTACCGCATCCTTAGGTGCCTCAAAGAGGTTTTCACCTTCGGATACGTTGTTTATTTTTACTTTTTGGGTTTTGACACCGCCACAAAGTGGTTTTTTCCATCAGAACCATTTCTCTTTTTTTTCTTTTCTTTTATTTTGCAAATGAGGTATTTAATATCTGACTCCGTCATACTTGTTGTAGGTTCATTGGTGGAAGAGATTATGGGTTCAAGAGCATTTAGGTAGCAAGCTATTTCGTAGTCATTGTGAAAAGTGAGGAGCTGAGGCTCTTGACAAAGTTGTGACCAATCAATCAAATGATGGTTTACAAGGGGTAGGTCAATGAATCATTCAACATTATTGATACAAAAGGTAGTATCCCTGGTGATCGCACAGTTAGGATCTGTCAAGTCTCCTTCTAAGACACCCAAATTAGGACTTGTCCTACCAAATGAAGCATCATCCACTAAGGCAATTCGAGGAGTCCAATCCTCTAGTCCTACACTAGGTTCATTGGTCACATCGGGTTGAGTACTATAGGTATGGACAACATCCATGTCCAAATCAATTGTTCCATCTGAAAGTGAGTCCCATTTAAACTCATGTGAGTCTGTCTCTAAATCAGTATTTGGGCCTCATGATGTAGAAGCCTCAAGGTCTGGAAGGATCTCCCCTCCTCTAGCACTAGCGTTGTTACCATCCGTCACAGCTAGGATAGAAACGCTTTCCATTTTCAATCTAGCATTCACATAGTCACTATCCATCGCAGCTAGGATAGGAGGACTGTCAATTGTCAAATCTTTTGAATCTCCCCAAAGGAGAGCTGTTGAAGGCACCCAATCATAAGACATGTCTTTCTGATTAGAAAGATTAGGTGTGTAGTCTGAGTCATTGTCACTATCCATCATAGCTAAGACATGGACGCTTGTTTCTTTCTCATTTTAAAAAACCTAAGCCAACAATTGACTTAGTCCTATGACCAAAAAGAGCATGGTTGAGTGGTTCAGCCATGGCATCTAACCTGTGATTGAGAGGGCCATGACCTGGATAGCCCATGTTGGTGACCAACGTGTATCCTCTCCCATAAGTCTTAGGAGATGGAGGTACTTTTCTTCTCTGTATATCCAATCTTTGATAGCCACCTCTTCTTTCTCATGTTGAATAGGTACTAAAGATTTTACAAAAGTATCGAACAAAGTCATGGTTGAAGATGAGGGGCACATCTCTTGTGACAGTTTACCAAATGACCTAGGTGAAATTGGCAATTTTGTAAAGGAGTCAATTTGATATCCTCCCATACCAAGGTCTATGGACTTGAATTTATCTTTATATTGCTCAAGAGTTGCCCCAAAATTGTCTGCTTCTCTATTTAAGGGAACATGGGCCCTTGCTAAAATGGCATTAACAGATAAGGTACTATCACCTGGTATGCAAACTTCTACACCATTGTATGGAAACTTGACACATTGGTGATAGGTAGACGGTAGTACTGCATGTCATGAATCCATGGTCTACCTAGTAGGATGTTGTATGCTAGAGGACCAGCATCAATGATTTGAAACGAAATGTCCTTTTCAATAGGATCAATTTTGACTGGAAGAACAACTAATCCTTCAGAAATTCTCTCAGCCTCATCATAGGCTTTGATAGTAATTTTCTTCTTGGTATCAATGGCATGCTCTGAGTAACCTAGGTTTTTCAAAAGATTCAAAGAACAAATATTGAGCCCAACACCCCCATCTATCAACACACACCTAACATGGGTTTTGTGGATCATGACTTCAATGTGAAGGGAAAGATTGTGCAGATGGCTCAAGGCTTTATCATCTTCTTCAAAAAATGTAAGGTAATGTGGGCTACCCAGGTGGTTGATCATGTTCTGGAATTGGTCGACATCTATATTATTAGGGACATTTGCTGCACGAAAAGCATCCTCAAGGACATGCTTGTGTCTAGGAGACAACTCTAAGAGCTCAAAAATAGAAATCTATGTTGGCGTTCGCTGTAACTAATCAACAAGATTGTAACTCATATCAGGACCAACTACAGACTTGGAAGGAACACTTTTGGACACTGGTTGCTTGGATTTGCTAGAGATAGGACCTCTAATGATAATAGGACCTTGAGACTGACCCCTAGTAATAGCATTGAGAGGCTAAGATGACCTTCGAGATTGAGGACCTCTAAGCACAACAACGGGTCCTTCATTAAAATATTGGAGGTGAGCTTACATCATAGTCATGGGGATCATTCCCTCTCATCATGTTGACATCATTGTCCACAACCTCAAGCATATTAATGACATTTTCTACAGCTGTATAGGTATAATTGATTGCGGCCTTGCCATTCTTGTTTTGAGAGGTCTCCCCCTTCTCATACTTAGGCAAGGGATCCTTAAAGGCCTTGTGGTTTGTGTTTGTGGTCAACCCATCAACTTGTAATTTCCCACTCTCAATAAGGTCTTGAACAAGATGTTTGAGTTTAAAACAACCTTCAATGTCATGTCCAATCCCATTGTGGTATACACAATAAGATTTCTCATTCCACCAATAAGGTTTAGGATCCGATATGTGAAACTATGTAGGATCCTGAGGTTGTGCCAAATTATGAGCAATCAAGGTCTTAAAAATGTCTTCATAAGAGTCTCCAAGCTTAGTGAATTGCCTCTTTCCTAACTTAGGTTTATTTTGATACTTGAGCTTTCTCTTGTTGGTCTAATGATGTCTGTAGCTTCATAGCTTGAACTGCATTAGATAAATTAAGAACTCCTTGTTCCTTAGGTTGTGGAGAGTCAACAACTCTGTCATTGACCACGTGCTTATTTTTGTTCCAATATGGGTTCTTTTTGTCCTTATTGTTGGTGTTATTGTTTTGGCCATTGTTGTTGTTACTCTGTTTGACCAAAATACCTTGTTCTTTTAGAACATCCTCGATGCAACATGCAATTTCTACCATAGTATCAAAAGAATTAAAGACCATTTTCCTAACTTCATATCTTAGTTCTGGCACTAGATTGCTCACGATGATATCAATCCTTTCTTCCTCAGGGATGGTCCTAGAATATTTGGAGCATAAGCATCTCCACCTTTGTAAAAATGTCACAAAGGGTTCCCCTTGATTCTATTTTAATTTACACAAATCAAGCATGGTGACCGACCTTGATAAATTATATGCAAAATGTTGCATGAACCTTTGGACCAATTCTTTGAATGTTTTAACAGGAGGGGTAATGTTAGTAAACCACTCCATAGCTTGGCCTTTAAGGCTCCTTGGGAATAATCTCATAAGGTAGGAGTCCTAATGATGAAATTCAAAGCTCATGATATAGAACTGTCGTACATGGTCATGGGGGTCACCACTACCATCATATTTGTCATATATGGGGATTTCAACTTTTCTAGGAAAATCTACCATAACCACACTTTTGTCAATGGGATTGGGACATATGGAGTCCAAGTTGAAGGAACTCTTAGGAGCCATCATTTTTTCCATATTCTTTTGCATCTACTTAATCACCTCATCAGTTGAAGGGTTTTTCTTCTTAATCTTTTGGTCCACATCAAAGTTGTATGGGAATTTTGCACCCTTGTTGATTAGACTTTCTAAGAATTGATCCTTATTTTGCTCCACATACTTCTCCACATATTGTTGGAAGGATGGTTTTTTTTTCATTGTCATGAAATCAATAGTATCAAAGTTGGCATTACTTCCTCCGTGTTGAGAGCCATGATGAGCTCATTGGGAGGGTTGTCTTGAATATCTAAGAGGTGATTGTCTCCTATGATGGTTATACCGAGAAGTCCTTCTTCCTCTAGGACTAGGTGATCTTGATGGGGTCCTTGACCTTCTTCTTTGACTTGGTGAGGGAGTAGATGGTGGAGAGTTGGTTCCACTATTGGTACCCCTATTGTTGAATTGATTATGGAGTTGTTGTGCTAGGAGCCTATCTTGTTCTTCTTGTGTGGCTCTTCTCCTTATGTCTAGCAAAGCTCGTTCCTCATCCTCCAATTGTTTGAACCTTTCTTTCTTAGCAGCTTGTTCATCTAAGAAAGCTTGTTTCTCCCTCTCAATGTGCTTCAACCTCTCACTTGTGTATCATGAGGTGTCTCTAAGTGGAGAAGGTTGTCTTGAATGTCTGGATACATTAGCTGCATTAATATGAGCATCACCAGATTGGCTATTTTGGTCTTCATGTTGCGACTGTGTATCTAAGTGAGCTTTCCTATGATGTCTCTCAGCTCATTGATGAGCATCTAGATACCTTGTGTTGATAGGAGGTGATCCAAGTGGACTATCAAAAGAAGACCCAACAGACATCGTGTTACCCCTATGTTGTTGGAACATGTCATTAAGAGTTTGATTCATTGATTCTCTTTGTTGTCTAGTGAAGGTGTAACTCATATCCATATTTGATGAACTAGGTGCTAAAGAAGTACTCAATCCATTAGGATTACTCTTTGGGTCAAAACCAACCTCAAACTCACTCTTAGGGGATTGATCAAAAATGGGTTCTTTTCCCTTTTGCTGTTGACGAGTCTTAACTAAGGGTAACTGATTAAAGACAACTGGGGGTCATTTTCCTTGATTCACTTGGTACCTTGTTGTAACTGACATGAAAGAAAAGGATTCTTGAAGATAAGACGATCTCTTAAAGTGTCAACACCAAACTAAGATAATTAAAGTTCTCTAATGTCCAAAAAGAGATGGAAATATAGAAATTGCAAATGGCGTTACCAACACTGTCAAAGAGGTGCTTAAATCAAAGGATCAATATCCTTGCACATTTGAACCAGGAGGATGGACTTAGCCAAATTGTATAATTAAAATTGAATTTGAATAGAAATGATTTGGACAAAAAGAGTACTAGAATTCTCCAAGAATGTTACTAACAACTCTAGAGATATACTTTCTCAACAGGAATAATCTTCTAACTTGACAATTCTTCCCAAGGTGACTTTGTAAATCAAATGACACTACCCCTAGAGGGCTAAAATAGAAATTCAAGGTAAAGACAGGCTTCCAACGGTAAGATAAGTTACCTTCCTAAAGACCCAACCAACTAAAAGCAACTACGAAATGACTAAAACTAGGTATACAATAGAAAATTCTTAGGTGACACTTTCCAGGCTAACTAGGTGATACTTCTCACTGAGGTGATATTTCACCTTTCACCAGGTGATAGATATCACAATAACCAAGCGATACACTCTAGGCAGGTCAGGCGATAAACCAGAGGAAACAAACTATCGCGTGATATTTCTTCTCAAAGTAGGTGATACTATTGCTAGTTTGCATGACACTTGACCAAAATTGTGTGAAATGTGCATTTTTGGGTCTGTTTGATCAAAATTTTTAGTTTGAGTGTTGATGTTTTCTATCTCAATCACAATATCAGTAGAAATTTGATAGGTTTTCAAATAGTAGGGGATCAAACATGTCTTAAAACACTTGAAACAAGGGCAAAAGAAACCTTGCCAAGAAAAACACTTGTGATATCAAAATAGGAAAGCACCCTAGGAATATTACTGATTGTTTGAATGTTTAAGAACATTAATACTGGTATTACACAATCAAAGACACTTCAAGCAATATCTATCCTAGAAAGTCAAGGCTCAATACTTAACAACTTGGCCCACACTTGATGCTCCCTTGCCTCACACAAAGTGGTTGCCCACAATAGATATTGGCTTTGTCATGGAAGTGCCAAAGACATGACCAAAGGAACACATATGGTGAGTAATCTTGAGGTGATCTGGGTTATTCCACTTGGATCAATCCTTGCACCAAGAAGCTAAGCGACAAAATAGGGTGGCCCCTAACTATGGTTCTTAATAAGGGCTTCCGTTCGTAGTACCCATCTTGCTCCTCATAAAGGACTGGGACCTCGCGACCTCAAGAGTACCTTATGCATTCTTTGCTCAATACTTTCCTCATGGTCACAATCCCACAAGTACTCACATCAAGCAAAGACAAGTACTACATCTACCAAGGTTTTGTGTCCTTGATAGCCTTGAGTTTATAGTGGGTCAGAATATTTGGCAATAAGCTTGTCCCCACTTGGGTCATTCCTCTTGATTGCTCAAGAGCAGGCCTGCTAAAGGATTCTAACAATCTAAACAAAAATGGATCAACTTATGAGGTTCAAGGATTTTGTTTCACCACAAGGGTGAAGAACATACTCCTTTATCTGAAAGCCTTCTCCCAAACAAACCAAGAAAAGGTTCAATTACCCTCTTGCTTTCAAAATCCAAAGATGGGTCAAGATTTTCTAGTTCACCACAGGAGTGAAGAGCATACTTCTCCTACCACCTCAAAATCTCTTCTACAAGATATTAAGTGCGTATGAAATGAAACAACTAGTATATGCCACACTCAATAAAGAAAGCAATCAAACAAGCACTTGATTTGGGTTTTTATGCTTTGAGTAGCCCTACAAAAACTGTTAGTAGCCCTTGTGCATTTGAAGCTTTGACATGCGTGCTTTTAGCAAAATATTTCAAGCAAATGCACCTACAACCACAACTTGTTAGGCCAACAAGGTTAGAACAATCCAAAATCCAATTAGCTCTAAGCAATCCACTATCAAAAGTATTTAAAGCACTAAAGGTGGAACACTTAACTCACCAAGTAAGTGTGAAGTGAGTCCAAAAATAGGAACATTTAACTCTTCACACAAAATCAAAGCAAGTCAACACCTTAGAAAACTAATGAGATCAAGTAAGCATAAAAGGGAGAACTTTGTGGAACACTTAACACTATTTTCAAGTAGACCCCTCCCCTATGTATGAATGTTGACCTTCCATCCAAAGGGTGGAAATGAGGGGTGATTAGAAATAAGTGAGTCCAACACCTAATGTAGCCAACAAGATCAATCAAAAGTACTCCTTAAGTGAGTGTGAAGTGAGTCCAAAAAAGTGGAACATTTAACTCCTCACACAAACTCAAGGTGAGTCCACACCTTAGAAAACTAATGAGATCAAGAAAGCATAAAAAGGGGAAAACTTTGTGGAACACTTAACGCTCTTTTCAAGTAGACCCCTCCCCTATGTATGATTGCTGACCTTGCATCCAAAGGGTAGAAATGAGGGGTGATTAGAAATAAGTGAGTCCAACAACCCAATTTAGCTAAGAAGATCAATCAAAAGTACTCTAAAGTTGCTTATCAATACTAACAAATGAAAAAGGGTTGAATCAATGAAATATTTAACTTTCCAAGAAAATATAGAGTGAGTCCACAAAGTGGTGCATTTAACTCCCTCTTTAAACAAGGAATGAATCCATGCCCCCAATCACTCAATGAGATATTTGATATTGGAAACCAAGAAGCATTCACTTATACAAACTTGTAAAAACAAATCTATGTTCTTTCATTCACTATTAATAGCATAAAAGAGATGTGCCTATGAAAGCAAGTAAATATTCAAGCCAAACACATGAGAGGTTCCTTTTAAATCCAAAGACCAAAATCCAAATGAAGGTGCAAGAAACTAAGTACAACTATGCAAATTAATTCTGTCTAAGTGCAGGAAATAGAAACAACAAGCTAACTAAATCAAGATTTGGCCAAAAAACCTCAAAAAGGATCACTGTCGGGTACAAAAATAGACTGTAGACACCAGAATTATCATGCGACACTTCTCAATGTGCTGGGGCAACAATATTAGTCTGAGTGATACTCTGCTCTATACCTAGGCGATACTTTGTCAGAGACCAGGCGACAGTTCTTGAAACAGGTGGGCGATACTTCCGACAGGTGAAGTATCACTCGTGTATACAGAGAACTATCACACAATATTCCTAGAATTATCATGCGATACACTGAGATAGAAAACCCAGAGACCATGAATAATGTCCAAAAATCACCAAAAATATGACAGAAATGCAAAATCTAAAGGACAAAGCTAATCTACTCTGCCCCACGGTGGGTGCCAGAAATGTACACACAAAAGTAGTGCACTTCTATGAATCCTTACAATCAAGAACACTCAAGAATGAGGTCTCAAAAATTGATCCATAACTCTCTATGTATGGAGTTGTAAGATTGTAAAATGCTCTCAGCTAGAGCTATAAACTTATGACCTTGCTAGTCAACCACACAATGAGAGATTCCAAATCAAAGACAAGGGCAAGAATGCCAATATCTCTAGGAATCAAATGAAATGAAAATGCAAGTAAACTAAGAATGAAGATGCAAGCTAAGCTAAATGATAACAATGCAATGCTTGAAAGGAAATCTAATCTATGAAAGGAAAGTACAAGCTAGACTATGAAAGGAAAGTACAAGTCTTACAATCCTTCCTAATTAAGCTATGTGAGACTAATCTATTGCATAAAGGAAATCTATACTAAGAATTCCATGATTATGCAACTATGAAAGAAAACTAAATGAGATGCAACAAAAATGTCTTCAAAGCTTGGATGCAAGGATGTCTTCAAAGAGCTCCAAATGACCTAGAAAACCTGTAGCATAAAATTAGCATGAAAATGAATGGATATATGCAAATGAGGAAGAGAGCTCTTCTTTTATAGGAAATGAGAAGGAATGGACCATGGAGATTAAGAGGCAAAAGAATTAATCAACGGTGGAGCATCAAAGAGGAGCAATCCATGTGCACAAATATCCTCAAATGAGAAAATAAGAGTTGACTTTTGTGTCCATATGAGACAAAAAGTGTTTTTTTGCCTTTTTATAAAATAAGAAAAAGGTGGGGGCTTTTTATTTATTAAAAGGGGAGGAAATATTCCTTTTAAATAAATAAAGACTTAGGATAAAATGGTTAGCCCAAGGAATAATCAAATAAATGATGAAATAAGACTTGATCAAGGAAATTGATATAATTGATAAAATGCTAATTTTTGAAAATATTGATTCAAAGATTTGATAAATTGCTGAATGGGGGCCCAAAGCCTAGGCAACCATTTTAGGGTGCATACAGGAAGTATCATAATTAGACCTTTATTGTATAATAAAAGAGATATTTTTTTTGTTGTGGATGGGTTTTTCCCATAAAGTTGGAGGGTTTTCCCAGAATATTTATACTATGTTTTGTTATTTCTTTTATGATGTTTTGTTTCTTATTCTCATCCTGGTCTAAAACATTAACATGGTATGAGAGCTAGCTTAAGCAATGGAAATATATACTGTTAGCCATCAAGTTTTGAAAATGGCTAGGAAATGTTAGAGAGCCATTCTTATTTTGGGTAATCTCAATGAATTGGTAAAATGAGGTGTAACTATTGTGCATGGTGGGGATTGGAATGAGGGGACTGAAATCTCTTTCATGCCTTCTAAGAAGGAATCTATTGTCATGTGTTGGTTCTTGGAAGATTCTATGAGATATATTTTTATGGGAAAACAATGCTCAGTGGTGGTGATTGCATACCACTTCGCTATTGTTATCATAAAATATAAATTTCTAAGTATGCTTGAGTAGGCAGTCTGAGCAATAGTTTCTAGTTGTATGCGATCTATGGGTGAATACTAATGGAACTTGTTCTATGATTCACTCACTAGTTTATATTTTGTATTTTTATATGATGTATGACCTACAATTCCTAGGATAAGGTATGAATGCCCATTGTTGTAGCACTCAGGTCCGCTGAGCCATAAGGGATATGAAAATCAAAATATGAAAGGGCATTGCTAAATTGATCTATAATAAAGAGATAAACTTTATTTTTTGATTATACCTTTGAATATTGATCATTAATTTTATGTAATTAATTCATGCAATAACATAGGGAATAATGAGTTGTGTATGCTTTTAGCATTAGTCTATATATTTCTCTTTGGGACATAGGTTTCAGTTCTATTACCAATCTCTCCAAAATGCTTCTAGGATGGATTGAAAAGACACAAGATGATGAAAGGTTATATAAGGAATTCAAAAAAGTAGGAGCTTTATGCATCTAGTAAGAAAGTCATGCAAGTTGTAGAAATGAACAAACATGAGAACACTATTTGTAGCTATGGGACTGAGTTGATGGCACATAACTTCATTGAAGAGGAAGAAGTTATACAAATTATCTTTTCATTCAGCTTCTTCGAAGAGGAGGAAATGACATTAAGAGGGATTTGAATTTTGAGAATTCAAGGTGACCTATCAAAGGGTTAATGCACTAGTGATGAAGTTGAGACTTGACAATATTTATTACATAAAGGGAAAGCTTGATGAGATGAAGAGGGAGGACTTCATTAGGATTAATAAAATTCAGAGGGAGCTTGTGTGGAAAAGGGAGAGTGCCAAGTCCTTTGTAGAGGACCAGCAAACTTGAGAAGTAGTGGTGTCAAAAGCTTATTTCATGGTCAAACATTGGAGGCAATTGTAATTTATTATGATATTCAAAGTTTTGAGAATGTTTCCTTTTCTGAGAGAGTGTCTCTATTGAGAAGGAGTCTTAGCATTCAATTTTTCTTATTATAATCTTAATGCATTTTATCTCTAAGAGTGATAAATTTGAGGTGAACACCCTTGTAATGCATTTTTCTCTAAGAGAGATAAATTTGAGGTGAAAGCCCTTGTAATGAATTTTTCTCTAAGAGGGAGAAATTTGAGGTGAAAGCCCATGTAATGAGTTTTTCTCTGAGATAGGGGAATTTGAGGTGAAAGCACTTATTATGCACTTTTTGTGAGATGAAGAAATTTGAGGTGAAAGCCCTTGTTTCTCTTTACTTTCATGGGAGTATCTATAGTGGATGTCATGTGGAATATATCACGTTGAGTGAATCAGTGATGAGCAATTATATTTTCACACATGTGAGTAGCCATAGTGAACATCATGTTGAGTGACTACATGATGCTATCATGTTGAGAGACTCCCTGATAAATTTTTGTTTCCTCACTGTAAATGTGTGTAGCCATTGTGAGTGTCATGTTGAGAGATTCCATGACATGCATAATTAAAAGGATATCTCCTTTTCTAAGAGGAAATATTTATGTTTGTAGCAATAGGAGATATTCTGATTACCTGCGATGGTGCTCTTTCATATACTCAGATTTATAAAAATGAAGAGGCATGCATTTGGAAACATGAAGAGACATGCATTTGGATATATGAAGTAACACACATTTAAAAAATGGAGAGACTTCTAGTTATATTTGAAGAGTCTCTCAGTTAAAGTCTTGAGAAGTTACATTTTTTGAAGAGCCTCAACATTGTAAATATAATATATCATTGGTTTGTGTGATATGATTCTTATTGAGTTGGGTTATTCTATACAAAAATTATACATATTATCTATGGAGTCAATTATGATATGTGTAATAAGTTGAAGAGTTTATAGTATTCAGTTGGAATTATTATACTCAAACCTCTATTATTTAATGAAAGATAACTTTTTTGTGTGGCTAGGTTTTTCCCCTCAAATTGGAGGGTTTTTCCAAGATAAATACTATGCCTTATTGTTTCTTTTATGATATTTTTCTTCTTATTTTCATTCCTAGTTTACATAATTAACAAAAAGTAGGTGTGTTAGTGATCGTGTAATGTGGGAAATAGGGTTCACTAGAATTCACAACTGAACTAGGAAGCTTAATCCTATCTTGTCTTATATTGGAAGGAAGATGATACATTAGGCATCAAGAGGGATGAAACATTAGGTTGATGCAATAATATTTTTATTCTATTAATTCAAAGTTGTAATATAATTCTGGTTGTAAGAATATAAGATTGAGGGATAAAGGGAGGGAATTGTAGGCTCTTTGTGTATATAGGGAGATTGAGAATAGCAAAACAATTTTGGAGAGGATGTGGAACATGTAGAGTACAACTGACAAATGATTTTAACATGAGGATGAAATGGAAGGAATAGGTCTATGGTCAACCACTTCCCACAAAAAAATGCCTAAATTGTTTGGTTCTGAATAATTTAGATGATAAAATGAATTGTATACTATAGATCTCTAGCTAATCTCTTGATAGCTTTTTTGTGCTTTTTCCACTTGTTCTTGCACACATAAAAGAGGGAAAATATTTTGTCCAAAGGATTTTTCCTAAGTGAAATCTAGGCTTTTAAATTAACCTTAAATTGAAAGGAAATATACATTAGATATGGAAATATATATTATAACCTAGTGATGCAATAATCTTTGAATATAATCACAAGTGTTGGTCAGTTAAGATGAATCCAAAAGAACCTAAAAGGAAATCATAAAAAGACCTAGTTTTATGAATGCTATTGAAGCTTTCCATAATGAAGAATAAAATGTATTGAATGTTAAAAATTTTATCCTTGAATTTTAAAATGCAAAATTGTAGTCAAGAACTTCAATTGTACTTTGCATATCTCCCAAGTAAATGAGGGAGATAGAAAATTAGACCATGGAATCAACAATAGGATAATGTAAGAATCGGAAGAGGACTAGGTAGACAAAGAAGAAGATGAATCCATCACAGCTAGTTTGAAAAGGTGAATAAAAATCAAGATAATGTAGAAATTGCAAAAAATTTAGAAGGTATAGAACAACCTATATGTGGAAAATAAGGAAGAAAATGAGTTAAGACATCTTTAGCTGAACGCAGAGCAACAACAGGTATGGATGGAAAAAAAAGATTAATAATTTACTTCATGTGGGTATGTGCAGGATCATGGTATGCCAAACTAGGCCCTTAAGTGGTAATGAAAATTTAGAAGATCAAGTTTAGGGAAGTTGACATAAAGATTTGAACAAGTTATAAATATTATATAAAAAATATGTAAGAAGAGAATCTGTAGAAAATTGAATTTAGTTTCTAAGATACTAGGCTTTGTTGGAAAAATAATTATTCTATATTTTGAAAATTTTAAATTTAAATGTAGTGGTACGAAAATTTCAAGAAAAAAATTAGTAGGTGTATGTCTGACCACCTTAAACACCATCAAGTGATTATATTTTTTTACAAGATTATGGATATAAGTAGTAGACTCATGTCCGGATGTGACACATATTGTTTTGTAATTTTTTTCCAAGTAAATAATGAATTATGATTTTTCTTCTACAACTTTTCTAGAATACAAAAACTCATGTTTGACCATGTTAACTTAGTCTAAAATTTATCAAATTGATTTTTATTTTTATTTTTCTTGTAGTACGAAAAGCATAGAATGTGGAAAATATTTTGGATTTCAAAAATGTTATACATTTTGAAAGTTATAGCTATTTTCAATAAGTCTATCAATCATGACTAGAAAGATAATAAGAAGGTGTATGTCTGACCACATTAAACAAAATCAAATGAGAATATTTTTTTGTAATATTCTAGATAATAGTAGTAGATTGATGTCTAGATGTGATGTATATTTTTTTGTATTTTTTTCCAAGTAAATAGTTAATTATGATTTTCCTGTTACAAATTTTCTTGAATATAAAAACTCCCATGTCTGACCACCTTAACTTAGTCTAAACTTCATCAAATTGAAAAAATTGTTTATTATTATTGTATTAGGTGAAGCATAGAATGTGATGTATATTTCATATTTCAAAAATGTTATATTGTTTGAAAGTTATAATTGTTTTTCAAAGTCTATCAATTAGGACTTCTTTTTCACATCACCACTTTTTGGCATACCATGATCCTGCACATACCCATGTAGGGAAGAGGAAGTTCATTCCCAAGGAGACATGAATATCATCACATGGAATGTTAGGGGATTTAATGCCCCTAAAAAATGCACTTAAGCACAATTTATCACGTTTTGAATCTAATGTAATTTTAATTCAAGAAACTAAACTTAATAAAATAGAGGGAAATTCAAAAGAAAATTAGGAATATGGAAGGCTGAATTAGTAGAATCCACAGGGGAATATGGTGGGATATGGATTCTTTGGGGTCATAGGAAGATCAACTAATTACCTCCGGTATCAAGTAGTAATTGGATGAGTTAGTAGTTTCTAGAGTGAAGCATGCTTTTCACTCATTAATGTTTATGGACCTATCCCAATAACAAAAAAGAAAGTAGTTTGGAATGAGATTAGTAAGTTTATGGAGGCAAATCCAAGGGAGAATTTCTTCTTGGGAGGAAATTTTAATGCTCTCTTGAATTTAGAGGAAAAATTAGGAGGTTCCAAATCAATTTTATAGGTAATGTTAGACTTCAAGAATTAGTTTACAAATAATAATCTATTAGATATACCAACCTCTATTGGTATGTTTGTACATGGAATAATAGAGATTTGATTTCTGTAATATTGAATAAATATTACATAGATTCATCTTCAAAGGAGACTTAATTATCTTTGATTTCTCATTCAATACTATCATCCTCCCCAGTGTGGGATTTGATCATTTTTCGATAAGGCTAGAGATAGGAGAACCACCCAAACCCTCTAGGAATCCTTTCAAATGAAAGAAGATGTGCATTTTAGATGAAAAATTCCATAAAAAGATAGATCATTGGTGGCAATAGGATACATTCAAAGGCTCGAAAATGTTTTTTTTGTTGCAAAAATGAAAATGTTAAAAGAAAAAATACTTAAATGGAATAAAGATCATTTTAATAATATCTTCAAAGAAAAACTTGATAATGAAGAAGAGTTGAACAAAATTAATGAAGAAGTTATTAGATGGGGTAAGGATAATGTCAAATATCTCAGAGAGAATGAATTAATTACTAAACAAGAGAATATTTTAGCAAAAGAAGAGACATATTGGAAATAGAAATCACGTGAGACTTGGCTCTCTGAAGGAGATAGAAATACAAAAATTTTCCATAACATCACTCTTAATAAAAGATACATTAACAAAATTTCAAAATTTAAGTATAGAAAAGGGGTTTATACTAAAAATCCAAGAAAAATAGAAGAAGTCTTTGTAAGATATTACAAAGATATTCTAAATAACTTTTAATCTTCAAATTTAATTACACAGAATAAGATGAACTAAGCACTATTCCTAGGATAATAATAGCAGAAGATATCTAGTATTTAAACAAGAAATTTTCAATTGAATAAATCAAAGAAACTCTTTTCCAACTAAAACCAGACAAGTCACCGGGTTCGGATGCCTTCCAAGACTTCTTCAAAAATTTTTTTGGGATATTTTAGGGAATGATTTATTCAAGATTCTTTTAACTGCAACCATATGTGAATCTTTAGGATTGGCAAAAAATCTTGCCACAATCCCAATTGCATGTGCAATATCAAGCCTATTGTGTACACCACACATCATTTCCAATCATAGATCGGTACAATGTCTGATTTACATTTGTAGATTCATCATCCTTTATCAACTTAAATCTAGTTACCATCGATGTTCTTATTGGTTTAGAATCTTCCATGCCAAAATTATTCAATACTTCTTTAATGTATTTTGATTGAGTGATGAAAATCCTATCATTCTATTCATGTATAATCTACAAACCTGGAAAGAATTTAATCTCTCCAAACATTGACATCTCAAATTCCTTTCTCATTTCATCAGCAAAATATTTTCAAATCAGATAATGTCCACCAAAGATTATATCATCAAAAAATATTTCAACAATCAAAATGTTATCATCAGATTCTCCTTTCATGTACCAATTACTATTTTCACTAGTTCTTAGAAAACCAATATTGATAAGATAAACATGGAGTTTTTCATGCTATGCCCTCAATGCGTGATTTAGTCCATATAAAGCTTTGTACAATTTACATACCATGTTCTTCTACTTCAGATCAACGAACCCTTTTGGTTGTTCTATGTAGACCTCCTCGTCAAGAATTCCATTCAGAAAATCTGATTTCACATCCATTTGATATATTTTAAATCCCTTATGTGCAGCATATACAAGTAGTATACAGACTCCTTCTAGTCTAGCAATAGTTGTAAAGGTTTCACCATAATCAATACATTCTTCTTGTGCATATCCCTTGCATACAAGTCTTGCCTTATTCCTAGCGACCTCTCCATTTTCATTTAACTTGTTTCTAAATATCCATTTAGTACCAATTACATTTTCATCTTTCAGTATAGGTACCAATGTCCATGTCTTATTCTTCTCAATATGTTCAATTTCCTCCATAGCATTGATCCATTTCTCATTTTCAAGTGCATTCCTAACATTCTTAGGTTCGAAACCACAAACTAAGCATGTGTTTTATCTTAACTTACTTCAGGTCATCATGCTAGCTTTCTTATCTCCAATGATTTGATTCTTTGGATGGTATCTTCTAACAAATCTTGCTAGCACTTGATCTCTTCTTTGCTCATCATTTAGTTCAAGTTCATTTTCCTGCTCGGTAGCTTCTTCCTGATTCCCGGTTTCCATTTGATGATTCTTGGTAACATTTTCTTGATGCTCGATAGACTCAGCCTGTGGCTTCGGTAGATATCTTGGATCTTCAATATAAGTAAACCTACCATAGTCTTTTAGTTCCTTCATGCTTTCTTCATCATTCTTTTCAACAAACTCATCAAATTTTAGATAAGCACTTTCTACCATTTTATTAGTAGCCTTGTTCAAATATTTATAAGCTTTACTCTTAGTATAATATCCCAAAAATATTCCTTCATCACCTTTAGAGTCAAATTTACCATTCCTATCATATTTTAGAATATAACACTTACTATTAAAGATTCTGAAATAACTTACATTTAGTGTATATCCAAAGCATAACTCGTAAGGTTCCTTGTTTGTGTCTTTCTCCAGTTGAACTTGGTTCAGGGTGTATACTGCAGTGCTAACTACTTCTCTCCAGTATAGTTGTGCAACATTTTTCTCAATCATCAATGTTCTATCACAATCAACAATAGATTTGTTCCTCCTTTCAGCAATTCCATTCTGTTGTGGTGTCCTAGGTGCAGAAACCTACCTTTTGATTCCATGCTCATTACAGAAATTAGTAAGTCATCAAAAACAAACTCACCTCCTCTATTAGACCTTAAGCATTTCAATTCTTTTTTGGTTTCTTTTTCACCTTTATCCTTATACTATTTAAACAGTTTGAATGCATCATATTTTTCTTTCAAAAACATTTCTATCATCAGTCTAGAATAGTCATCAATAAATAAAATAAAGTATCTATCACCATAGTTGCTTTGAGTTCTCATAGGACCACATAAGTCAGTGTGAACCAACTGCAAAATACCTTTAGATGAATAGTCCTTACTATTAAAACTAGATTTGGTCATCTTTCCTTTCTGACATTGTTAAAACATAACATGATCAGGTTTGGTTAGACTCGACAATCCTCTAACTTTTCTCTTTCTACTTATCTTAATCATGTTATTTTCTAGTAAATAGATTTGTCCCTTTTGTAAATATTCACAAAATGATTGACAAATGCCCAAATAACAAGAAAAAATTTGGAACTAACAATTGAGTCACTTGCAATGGTTATGTGCAAGTGCTCTCTAAGTTTTTTTGTATGAAGGCTCAGTTCCCTTCTTCAGATTTTCAATGAATAAAAGAACTTGATGTCTTTAACCAGAAGACATGAAGGCATACTTACATTCACCCATTAATATGAAATGAATGTGATTATAAAATTTATAACTTAGGAGAGAAATAAATTAATAGCCAATAGACCACTCATTCAATCTTCCCAATAGCAGAGAAATGAAGAGAAGACTTACTACTCTATATTGCATATATGAATGCATAAATCTAATAGATTTCATAACATGCACACACTTGACATAATGAGACATGACTGCATCTAAAAAAATAAATGAAGAAAATATTGGCAAGTTGACTATACTAGTGTATATGACTTAATATAGTGTTTTCATTATGGCAACAAAGTCATATGATGTTTTGGAGTCAGCGCTTATGATAAGAAGATCAGAAATTGGCTAAGTGTTGAAGACTAGATAGTATACAAAGTACATGAAGGTCAGAGTGTCAACGCACATGCATATGATAAAATTATGGTATGCTCCCTAGAAATTAAGTTGGTAAAATCATATTCATGCTACATCTAAGAGCGCATGATCATAAGATTCAATATGAGGAAGATACAAAGAGCTTAAGTTGCATAGACAGTGAATGCCAAAGAAGAACAAAGCAAGCAACCAATTGTTGGTATTTTGGTTAGCGGTTATATTATTATGTTGTAAAGGCTATGCACATATTTTAATTATGTTGTAGACATATAACTATGTTTTTTTGTAAACATGCTTGAGCCAATTCAATTGGAAGCATTGTATGTAATCAGTTAAAGGGCTGACCTAGTTAATTATTTTGTATGTGCATATAAATATTAGATGCACCATTATAATTAAGCATGAGAGTTTTTATAGAATTGAAAAAAGTAGAGAAGAAGTATGTGAAGAGTTGTTGAGATGTAGTAGAGATTTGTAAGAGGTTAAAGAATCAATGCATCAAAGGAATTGATCAGATAAGAAGTGTCATAGTGATAGTTCATCCAGCAAATATAGTGTGTATCTAAGATCAGAAGGTTGTAGCCTTCACTACTTGAGTAGTGAGCTCTAGGACAATGTGCCCACACCCCTAATAGGGTTATTTTAAAAGACTCCTAATAGGGTCTGACCCTTGACAAGGTCACCGTACTAAATACATTATAAAGAAACTCCTAAAAGGGTTAAGGATCTTCTAACAAGGATCATAAAACACTAGTACATAATATTAGTGGGTGTCAATTCCCATTAGGGTTTTTACCTATTTGGGTTTCCCTGTAACTATATTAGTGTTATGTGTTGTGTTCTATCTTGTTTATGTTAATTTTCATTTCAGTACTTAAGCATTCAAGTTAAGATTAAAGAGCTAAGGAAAAATATTTAATATAGTGAACACTGATTCACCCCCCTCGCTGCTCTCAGTGTTCCCATTCCTAACAATTGGTATTAGAGCTCTGGTCCTCAGAAAAGAAGTTTAACCACTTGAGGAGATCATGGATAAAAAAGAAATGAAACATCTAAAAAGAAATCTTGAAGCTGCTCTTGAAGACTTGGATAGATCTGAAAAAGAAATTGAATAACTAAAAGAAAAATTTAGTGATGCTCAAGCAATCATCAAAAGGCTAAGAAAGGATTTGAAAGAATGCTCTACCGATGATTTAGGGATAATGATCAAGAAGCTAGATAAAGAAAATTCATCCCTAAAATAATAGATTGAAGAATTGGATGATAAGATAACTAACAATCAGGAAGGCTATGATGAACAGATCAAAGAGAACCTTCAACTGAATGAAGAATTGAGGCAAGCAAACATGGAAATCTTGGAGCTAAAAAACAACAAAGAAAACTTGGAATCTGAATTGAAAGAGGATAAGAATCACATTGATAAATTACACATAAGCAAGGATCTAAGTGAATCTCAGTTGTATGCTCAAAATCTTAAAGGAGATACTAGCGGCATTGGATTCAATGAAG
The DNA here is from genome assembly GCA_027943335.1 of Chamaecyparis obtusa. NCBI lineage: Eukaryota > Viridiplantae > Streptophyta > Pinopsida > Cupressales > Cupressaceae > Chamaecyparis > Chamaecyparis obtusa. Next base: position 194,583 of record BSBK01004872.1, read on the forward strand.
CACAAAATTAGATTAACAAAATGTGAGCAAGAATGAAAGCACCAGAAGACACCTTAGATGCTAAGGATACTGGAAGTCAGAATAAAGATCATATTGAACCATCCAAGAATGAGGGCAAGCCAGTAGATCAAACTTGTTATGCATGTAACAAGCATGGACATATAGCAAGGAACTATACAAAGGTAAGACTTTTCAATGGTTACTATTATTCATGCAATAAATTTGGTTATAGAGCTATGAATTATAAGACAAGTTAGAAGAACAAGACTCAACATAATCAAAGAAATCATAATCAGCCAAATGTAAGTAGTTCTCAGAATGTTACATGTCAAATATGTAACTATAATGGTCACTCAGCTAGATAGTGTAAAATGGTAACCCATGTCAATGTGCTGAGGAATATAAGGCCTCCAATTATTTGTCACTCATGTAACAAAGCTGGACACATCTCAAAGTTCTGTAGATCAAGGACACAAAGTCAAGAAAGCCCTAAAAAGCTAGAAGAATCAATTCTGGATACTAAAGGAGAAGTCAAGTTTGTGAAAGCTTTAGAAGATGTGAGCATGATTTGGTTAGAGGAAAAGAAGGATAAGGTTGATGAGCATGTATTTGATGCATCCATAGTGGACACACCCTCTACATCTGGATGAATGGCCCTCAGGGTCATAGGGGGAGCTAATTTAGCTATAAACCCCTGTGTGACTGGTATACTCACCCTCAGAGTATGCACCTTTGGACTTAACCTTTTGGAGACTAGCATAACCTATGTGCAAGAGCACACTAGCTGATTAAATACATAATGAAAGTTGGAAATTATTAGTGATATCTTGGTTTACATGACAAGCATTAATGGATAAATTTTTACTTTAAAGTACATAGAAGCTTTTAGATCTCTCATTGCATTTGAACTTAGAGTGATTGGAGAGCAGAGGAGCCCTAGCATTTGATAGTAAATATTGCAGTTTGATTCACCAATGATTAAGTAGTGCATTTGATCAGCTATAGAATCCCTAATCCTTCGCTTCGATTTAGAAATCTTTGAGATCATTTGGAAATCGATATACAAGTAATGGCTACTCCCATTTTATTTGATGTGGTGGAGAAGAAGAGATACGTGTTTAAAAGACATCCATTCAAGTCCACACTAGATGACCTAGAAGGTGCATTCTCCTGCACTCCCATGGGTGTTATGCATGTGGAAGATATTAGGGCATACATATACTGCAAGAAAGAATCAGTAGGTTTGGATAGAATAAAAGAGCACATGGAAACAATGATGAAACCTGCTAAAACCTTCATGGATGAGTATGTGTAGTTGGATAATCATCCTATAGTAGAATATGCTATGATATATGAGTTCTATGAGTTGGAATGGATCAAGATCCTACTCAAAAAAATCCATGATGACCTATTTTGGATAGGTGAAGTATTAGTTAGGGTAATAGGACATCTAATTAATGAGATGACAAGACTTTGAAAGACAAGTGTTGTTCTTCTAGCAGGCAAAGACACCATAAAACTTGTAGAATAGGCTTGCAAATCAAGAAGTGATAGGCGTAGAATGACAATAGAGCCTATAGAGGAGAAATACATCAAATTGATGTCCATGATACTGGGATATAGGTTCCAACACACTAGAAGAGTAAATAGTGTTTCAACAGCCACCATTCTTGCAGCAATAAGGTTGGTAAGAGAGAATGGAGAGTTTAATCTGTGTGAAATCTTGCACACAGCTGATAGACAACATAAGAGCCATCAAGCATGACAAGACCAAGATATTTAGGTTCAGGTCTTTAATAATCTATATGTACTTCCATATTCTTGGAAAGGTGTCTAATTTATATCTAGACAAATCTATTCCCACAATGCCATAGATATCTTTCAAGGCATGTACTAAAAGTACATTGAAGGATTACATAACACTGGAATTGAAGACATTTAGGGCCAAAATATAGATACCCAAACCAAGGCACAAAAGTTAAAAATTTTCATCAAATTGATTCCCAGTTACAACATGCATGGAGGCTATTGAACCAAGAACAAAGTTGATTCATCCACTGGGATATGAAGTTGAAGAGGCTATTCTAGAGGCTTATGTTCAAGTTCTATTGTTAGAACCTAAGGACCCCAATGAACCTAGATGTGAGACTTATGAAGAGAAAACAAGAGAAGTAGATGTTGTATCGAACAACGTAGCAACAAAAAGAAAAGTTTCCAAGGTTACTTTAGAGATTTTGAAAATTCATGGAGTATCTCAAGAAGACCTAGAAAAAGTGAGGCAAGAGAAGATTGCTTTGGAAATAGAGAGCGCAGCTACAACAAAGACAAATTCTAATGATCCAAAGATGAAGAGGGTCAAATTGAGAAATCTAATGATCCAAATGATACCCCTTATGCACCCAAGGAAACCATTTCCCTTATTGCTCCTCTTGAGTATAAGGCAATGCCTAAGAGGAAGAAAGAGATTAGCACCAGTCATCCATCCTCACAGGTAACAAGAAATAGGAAGAATACTCAGGCACCTCCAGAAGTAGGTTTCAAACCTAGTCTCAGTGTGTTGAGTTCAAGGATTATTGATGAAGGCAAGATAGATCAAGTATGGAAGTTCTATGAGAAGTATAGTGAAATTGACAAATCAAAAATTCATGGAATGATTGTCAAACATATGCTGAAGCTCAAAAAGATAGTCCTAGAACTGAAGACTATGATTCTGGATAATGTTTGGAACATATTAGAATTCCTAAAGAGACAGGCTATTAAAGAGGATCTAAGGATAAGAGAAAAGACTTTAGATGATACCCTCCTAGTATGCTCTCTAGAAGAGAAGACTTTATTATTAGATCTGGTGAAGCCACATCTTAGAACCAAGTCAAGGACTTTGCATACAATGGACAAGAATTATGAATTGGTTGCTAAGGAAACATAGAAAGCATTTGAGAAGGTTTTTATGAACAAACACATGTATCCACCTACTGGGCCCAAAATTAAAGTACCCTCCAAGGAAGTCAAGATGGAAGAACCCACTAATGCACTAGTAACAGGTCCTCAGGACTCAACACCTACAATTGTAGCACCCACAAAGGCAAAGAAGCTTGCACCTATCACAAAAGCACACAAGGATGAAACAATTTTCATTGACAATGTTGAAATTGCAATGGTGGCCTTAGATATTGATCTAAACAAGTTTGAAGAAGATTTTGTAAGCACTCAAGAGGTTGAAACTCTATGTGGTAATACTCCTCCCAATCAACAAGAAGAAGTATTGATTGAGGATATAACAAATGAAAAAGAAGAAAAGGAGATAGAAAAAGAAACAAAGAAAGAGAAAGAAAAGATAGAAGAGGAGAAAGGAGAAGAAGAAGCAAAAGGAAGTGATCTAATAGATAATCCATCTATTGAAATGCTAATCAAAGTAAAACAAGAAGTAATGGATAACACTCCTATCAGTCTGATACCCTCAACAACATTGTTGTCAAGTTTGACACCTGACACAACTAGTTTGGATTCATTGGGAGAAGAAGACCTAATTAAGTTTAGTGTCTTAGCTATAGAAAAGGCCAAGGAGAAATAGGTAATGAGGAATCCCCTCTTTGTAGAATTAGTAAATATCTTGAACAACTTGTTACTAGCAGATAAGAAAGTGTCCAAGGTACACTCTGTTGATGATGTAAGTACAATTATTTCACAGTTCAAGAGTAATTTCTCTAACTTGGAAGAATCCACATCATTAGTTGCAGAGAAGTATATGAAGAAAAGAATAAATGAGTTGGTCAGTAACTTCTCACTAGACCTTAGTTTACTCAAAGTTGGACAAGCAACTTTGAAAGAGTTTGCAGTAAAAGGAAGGAAAATTATTGTTGACTATATGAATCAAGATAAGTTGACAGTCGATCACTACAAGAAGATTCAAGAAGTAGAGGACATGATTGAAAAGGTGAGGAAGTCAGTAGAGGATCCCTCTACTAATGTAAACATGTGTAACAATGTATACTAGGGACAGATTGACAAAATTGAGAAGGCAGAAAAGGAGATGTTAAAGATAAGGGCTAGGTAGACTCAGCTTAGAAATGCTCTTGCACCCTCCCTAGATGTGTTGAATTAGAATATCAAGGAGATTGATGCCACCATGGTGACATATGATCAAGGTCCTAGTTTAGACTTGGAGAAGATGGAGAAGCTATGGTATGCATTATGCGCCCATCTCCACATTGTTAATTCATTGATTACATTTTGGAAGAAAGAGATCCACAACTTACAGATAGCATATCCAGATGTTCTCACACTATAAGTACTTGTATAGATTCAGTTTTGTGACACCTTTTTCATTAATGTCAAAAGGGGAGTATGTATAGAATATAGAGCTATAGCTATGCAAAGAAAATCTATAGTAAGAAGATATAAGGGAGATATAAGATAAAGTATGATTAAGTGTTTTTTGTATTAAGGGACAGTTAGTCACTTTGCCATATTCCTTTGTTGCCATCAATGACAAAGGGGGAGATTGTTGGCAAGTTGACTATACTAGTGTATATGACTTAATATAGTGTTTTCATTATAGAAACAAAGTCATATGATATTTTGGAGTTAGCGCTTATGATAAGAAGATCAGAAATTGGCAAAGTGTTGAAGACTGGACAATATACAGAGTACCTGAAGGTCAAAGTGTCAACGCATATGTATATGACAAAATTATGGTATGTGCCCTAGAAGTTAAGTTGGTAACATCATATTCATGCTACATCTAAGAGCGCATGATCAAAAGGTTTAGTATGAGGAAGATACAGAGAGTTTAAGTTGCACAGACAGTGAATGCCAGAGAAGAACAAAGCAAGTAGCCGACTGTTGGTATTTTGGTTAGCGGTTATATTATTATGTTGTAAAGGCTATGCACCTATTGTAATTAGGTTGTAGACATATAATTATGTTTTTTTATAAACACACTTGAGCCAATTCAATTGGAAGCATTTTATGTAATTAGTTAAATGGCCGACCTAGTTAATTGTTTTGTATGCGCATATAAATATTAGATGCATCATTTTAATTAAGTATGAGATTTGTTATAGAATTGAAAGAAGCAAAGAATAAGTATGCAAAGATTTTTTGAGATGTAGTAGAGCTTTGCAAGAGGTCAAAGCATCAACACATCAAAGGAACTGATTAGACAAGTAGTGTCATAGTGATAGTTCATCCAACAAATATAGTGTGTATCTGAGATCAGAAGGTTGTAGCCTTCACTACCTAAATAGTGAGTTCTAGGACACTATGTCCACACCCCTAACAGGGTTATTTTAAAAGACTCCTAACAGGGTCTAACCCTTAACAAGGTCACTATACTAAATACATTGTAAAGAAACTCCTAATAGGGTTAAGGATCTTCTAACATGGATCATAAAACACTAGTACAAAATATTAATGGGTGTCAATTCTTGTTAGGGTTTTTACCTATTTAGGTTTCCCCGTAATCATATTGGTGTTATGTGTTGTGATCTTATATCTTGTTTATGTTAATTTTCATTTCAGTACTTAAGCATTCAAGTTAAGATTAAAGAGCTAAGCAAAAAGATTTAATATAGTGAACACTGATTCATCCCCTCCCCTCTCAGTGTTCCCATTCCTAACAAAACCAATAGATTAACTTCATTTAGAAAATTACATTTCTAGACGAGAAGATCTGAAGACACACTTCTCTTTATTTTCAAATGCATAGAAAAATAACCAATAGATCACTTTATCCCCTATCATTAAACAAGTTGCAAAAATAATAAATATATCTCCTCTCTCCCTATTACAATACTGCTCAGACAATGATCTCCCTTCCTATAGCCAATAGCCTTTCTAGAAAAGAAGGCCAAAGAACCCTGATTATGCCAAGTCTTTTAAAATATATAATTTCTTGCATATATATTGTAACTGATTCTTGGAAACTGACTTTTTTACATTTGACTTCTCATAACCTTTTCAGTTTTTAGAACTGATTCTTGGAAACTAAATCTTTTCCACTAGGAAGCAACTGCCAAGTGTCCTCGGTTATCTTTTATATTCCTCATTTCATTAAAACACATACTCCAAACTTATCATTAATATTTTACGTGTGACATGGCCTTAATAACTCTTTCATTCTGTTCTTTGAAGATATTCTTTTGCAAAATGGATACTTGTTGGATTTCCATGTAGACCTATGCACAGTCCTCCATACCTTTTGGACCAAGAAATATTTTCTCCATCACTCCATTGGAAAGCTTGGAAACTTGGCTATTAACAACATATCCAAAACATGGCCAAATCCAATGGTGGAGTAAAAAGTTATGGCCCCCGCATTGAGACTCATTTTCCCATCATTAGAAATAAATCTGGAAATATGATTCATTTTACAAAAGTGTATTCTATTATTCATATCTTTCAAAGAAGATATAATTTTTGAAATCCCTCTAGTGAAAATCTAAAAAAATAGGTTTTCTAAAACATATCCAAAAATTGGCTAGATCCAACAATGGAGTTGAAAGTTATGACCCCTGGAACATGATTGGTTTTCTATCATCTATGAATCTGTGATTACCAGTTGTTGAAGAAATCTTTTTAAAAGGTTATCATCTGTTATCCTACACAAGTGCCTTTGTAATGTATTATGGGGTTGCAAATGATTTGATATCCTGAATTATTTTTTTCCTTAAGGTATTTGCACAACAAACCCCTCCAAAGGATGACTAGCTTCCATGCTTGGGTCAACATTATGTCAAATAGTTTACATGCATTGTCTATACTCTTCTCCTAACTATATTAATTTCTCTAAAGTGCTACCCATTTTTTTCAATGTTTGAATGCATTTTAATTTTACAAGAAAACATTAACCACTGGAATGCTCTGGGTTGGGAATTGTTTTACGAGGCCATACTTTACATTTTCTTTGCATCGGTGCCTTTGTCAATTCATTTATTTTACTGCTGAATTAACCTTTGTCCCAATGGCACACAGTTGAAAGTATTTGGCTAAAATTCAATGCTCTTATTTTTTTTACTAGATACCTATATACTCATGCAAAAACATATTTTTGAAAAATCTTCCCAATATTTTTCTTTATATTATCAACTTCTCCATCAATGCAGTATATCCACTAGACACTTCCTTTCTGGTGATGGCACTTCTGTAATACTCTTCAAAAAGAGTGTCCACCATTGTCACTATTCAACCTCGATGCCATTTTTGAATTGTAACTTCAAACTTTGAACTATACCTTTTGAATATTGAACCTTGAACTTTGAACTTTAGGTTCAAGATTCAAAATTCAATCCACCGAGTGCAAATTACACTGAGAAAATACAAATACTAGCATCTTATTGCTTGAGACCAAATGCATTTTGAATCTCGAACCTTTAACTTTAAAATTTTTAGTTCAAATTTCAAGATTGACAATGCATATTGTACTTTTGAGTTTGAACTTGCATTTTGAACCTTGAACATTGAACTTTGTACTTGTAGTTCAAGATTCAAGTTCAAGAAATCCTCTTGCAATGCTACCCTTTTACAAAATGTCAACTTTAAAAAGACATTGTTAAAAAAAAGATATAAGATATGGGAAAATTAAGAATATTTTTCCCTTGGGATTGATTTTAAATTTTAAAAAGTTGGATGCCAAAGGCAAGCCAACATTATCAAAATTTACATAACACAACCTCTTATGCCATAACCAAGCATTTTCATTTTTCATCAGTAAACAAGAAGATTCAACATTGTCTAGATAAAATAAATTACCTTTTGATTGTCCTTTAGTTCCGACAAGTTTTCCATTTTCATCATAGATTTTCACTTTTGTTCTTTCAAATGCAACTCAGTGACCTAAGTTATTCATTTGTGCTACACTCAACAAATTGTAGTTAAGTCTTTTTACCCAATATGCATTATCACATCTAATTTTGTCATTCAATAAAATAGATCCTTTTCCTTTTACCATACAAGGTGTTTCATTTCCCATTTTCACTGATCGTCCATTATAATGCTCAAGATACTCAAACTTATCTTCATCACCAGTCATGTGATGTGTACAACCACTATCAATGATCCAAGTACCATTCTTACTAACTTTAGAAATAAGGGTTGTTTCTGCATACCTTTCCTCCTATTCTGAATCATCTTTCATTGCAACAAATACTAATTCAATTTCATCATTGGTGTCAATGTCGGTGTCATCATTTTCTCCAACAAGGTAACAAGCCTTTTCTGCTTTATCTTTATAATCTCTTTTGTCTCTATTGTACTGTCAGTTTCCTCTGTTATTCCTTCTGCCAAACTTTCTATCACCAGATCGGTCTTTATCTTCCTCTTTCCTATTAGGACATCTAGCAGCAATATGGCCAGCCTCTTTATAGTTAAAACAAGCTAAAGGTAACTTTCCCTTATATCTTCCTTTACCTTTTTGCAATCTTTAGGCCGTTAGTGCTTCAAGCTCCTCAAACTCATCATCAGTATTACTATCACTTTCAATCTTTATATTATGCTTACTACTAGATTTACCAATCTTAAGAGATGACATAAAAGTAGACTCAACACTCAGTACAACACTATTGTCATAATTATTCAGCTCAAAAGTTGTTAACTTTCCAATTAGACTATCAAGATTTAGGGAAAACTTTAAGAAACCCCCTCCCTAGAAAAAGTGTAAAATCCTACATTATTTTGGCTGGAAAAAAATAATATTGTTGGTGAATTTTTTTTTTTGAAAGGAAAAAATATCAATTTAACTGGTGATTTTTTTCAATTATTTGAAAATTCTATAAAATCCTAGCGAATCTTTCATTGTTGAAGAAAATCATGGATAAAAGTACACATACCTAGAAACCATCATTTAATCATTATTTTTATATGGATCCTAATTAATTATCATACTTGAAGCTTAAATTTAATACTTCTAAATTACCTCTGAAAGCTCAAATGACTTTTAATATTTTAGCAAGGTGTCCTAATTTAGCTTTATATCATCTGACATATAGTAAACCTATTTTTTATAACTGTTGGATGATCCTAAATCAATAGCATAAATCCTATTTCAGGCCAAACTTTTAAAGGACACCAAGTTCCAGAGAAAGTATTTGAAATAATGACATGTGTCCACAATGAAATTTATTCCAGGCCAAAGTTTGAAAGGATAAAAAGTTTAATGAAAAGTCTCCAAAATAGAGACACATGTCAAATCTCTATACTTAACCATACTCTAACTTAAATTTTGACCATATATTGGCGAATATGACCATCAATTAATACAAGCTTTGGAAATTGTAGGCAAAAGTATTTAATTTATTGTGTGGAAAAATTAGATTCTATTGGTGAATTAATCAATGAAATACAAATAATTCCATATCACTACTGGCGATTGGCCTATGCATGGGACCCAATTTTTATAAAGTGTAGGCGACATGGCCACCTAGAAAGTCCAATATTTTTTGCCAAATTCTAGGCCCCGATGAGTGAAATTTGCCAATTGGCGAATATTCACCACTAAAGTTTTCCCTGTTAAGAGTAAGAGTGCTATTAGGTGCAGACCTCATTTCATGAATAGTAGATATTCTAATTGCATAGATAGGAAATAAGGTTCTCAGTATCTTACTTACCACGGTATCTTCATCAATAGTACCTCCTGCTCCTTAGATAGCATTGACTACCTCTTTGATTTGGTTTGAATATTGTGTGATTTTCTCTCCTTTCATCTTGATGTCATTAAATCTACCTCTCAAGCTTTCAACTCTGGCTCTCATCACATTCACATCTCCACCATGAACTAGAGCAAGTTTATTGCACATTGGCTTCACTGTAGTGCAATCCTTGACATCCTCAAATTCAGCATCAGATAGAGCAACAATAATCTCTATCATAGTAATATTATGTTCATGTCAGTCTCTCAACTGATCAAGGGTCCAAGGTCCAACAGTCGGTTGTAAGTAGCCATTGTCAAGTAGAGTTATAGAAGATTCTCCAATTTCAAATATGTGAAGTCTCATTCGGCTTTTCCATGTGGTGAAGTTATCTTTGTTCAACTTCGAGACTTCCCTTTTATATATCTTGTGATCTTTTGGCTCAAGTCCTTAAAACTTTCTTCCAAGAAACTAATACTGCTCAGATACCAATTGTTAGAATAACTCAAAGGGGAGGTGAATCAGTTAAATCAGTTATCCCTCAATCCCATACCCAAAGATGTATCTCATAAAACAATTTCAATAAATTATGCAGCTCGATAACATAAAATATCAATATGTTTATTCACTTTACCAATTACCAGTAATTATCCAACTATGATTATTGACTAAATCAACTATGTAGTATGTAAAGTATGATAGAAAAAAAATAATAACAAATAACACATAACACATAACACAATGATTTAATGTAGAAACTTTGCTAAGGGAAAACCACCTGAGACTGGTAACCCAAAATAATTCACTCTTCTGAAGTGAGCTTAGTAAAGAGCCAACCCTGTTAAAGGTTACAATACACACTACTTTGATAAAGTAAAAATAGGTTTTGAAAGGACCCAAAACCTTGTACAAAGAGCAAAGAAAGATAGAACATTGAAGGACCATAAAACAAATGTGGAGCACCACCCAACAAACCAGAGGAACTAACCATAGTTGCCATCAAAGGGACCAAAAACTAGCCCAACAAAACACAACAAAGCACCATCAAGATTTACATTTTGGCCCATCCTTATGAGAACATAAAGACATATCAAATAAAGGTTTAGATAATTTCACTTTTTTCCTTTAACTGATGTCCATCCATCCTCCACCTTCTCAGCAACCTTCTGCCAATCCAAAGATAAACCTGAAGAGCCCACTAAAGGGTAGGCAACATCAGCATCCATAGAAGGGACAGAGGTCGCACCACAACCAACCCCCAAAACCTAGCTTCTGGTCAAAACATGAGCATAAAAAGGTATGTGCAATATCACGAGGTGCCAAACTATGCCCTTAAGTGGCAATGAAAAATCAAAAAATTAGGGTTAGTCAACTTGACATGAAAATTTCAATGAGCTATCAACCTAATATCAAAAAGTTGTAAGAATAGAATATGTAGAAAATTGAATTTTGTTTCTAAACTACTAGGCCTTTTTTGAAAAAAAGTAAGTATGATTAGTGAAAAGTATAGATTTCAATGCAGTAGTACAAACATTTGTGGGAAAAAATAAGAAGTAGGTGTATGTTTGACCACCTTAATCATAATCTTTTATATATAAGTAGTAGACTCATGCTTGGATGTGACACATATTTTTTTTGTAATTTTATTACAAAAAAAAAAATAATTATGAATTTTCTACTACAACATTTTCAGAATAAAAGAAATCACATGTCTGATCAACATAACTCATTCAAAACTTTACAAAATTCAAAAAAAAAAAATTCCTTATAGTAGACGAAGAATAGAATGTGATACATTTTTCAGATTTCAAAAATGTTATACCGTCTGAAAGTTATAGTCATTTTTCAATCAGTATATAAATCAACACTTCAGAGGTAACTCAATTAGAAAATAACTAATAATTACTTACTGAATTCAAAATTTGATAGAAATTATATTGATAGAAAGCTGATAATCTCCTTAAGATACCCTTTTCGTTTCATCAAATTCGGGTGAAAAAAAAGTCGTCAACTACATGGTCGAAGTCTAGAACTCAGAGAAATAGGGGAAAAACATGTTTTTGAGACATTTCAATAGTTGACCATGTAGGTTTGGTGCACAAAGCAATACCGAGCCTAATCGGGTACCCGAAAATTCTGGCAGAATTTTGATTTTTAACTTTTCCCTCCCCTTTCTCTTCTTAATTTCCCCAACCTCTTTCTCCCTCCCATTTCTCCATCCTTCGTATGATATATTATATAACAAAATATATATATTAGATTATATATTATATATATTAAATATTATATAATATCAATTATATAATAAATATTATTTAATATACATTTTACATTAAATATTATTTAATATATATTAATATTAACTGTTACATTATATATCATAAATTATAAATTATTTTATATGTATAATATATTAATATGTATTTTACAACTACATATGAAAGGTTGGAAGATTGCATAAAAATCATGGATGGTCATTGAAAGAAGCAAAGGAAATCAATCAGCCATTTAAAAAATTCATGGGCGGCCATTGAGGAAGAGAGTGAGAAGGTGAGAAGGATAGAAAGAGAGAGAGACCTTTTAACCTCTCTCTCTCTCTCTCTCTCTCACACACACACACACACACACACACACACAAATATCACCCTCTCTCTCCTCCTTATCTCCTCTCACTTTCTTATCACCCTCTCTCTCCCACTTATCTCTCTCTCTCTCTCACACACACACACATATGATCTCTCTCACCTTCCTAACCACTGTATTTCCCTTCTTACCCTCTTTCTCCCCAAATATCTCTCTCTCTCTCACACACACACATGTTCTATCTCCCACCCTCCTACCATCTATATTCCTCTCTCTCTCTCTCTCTCTCTCTCTCTCTCTCTCTCTCTCTCTCTCTCTCTCTCTCTCTCCCTCCAATACTCTCTCCCCCTGATGCTGAGTGCAACAGTGGAAGGTTCAAATTTCAAGATTATTGTATATCTTGATCCAAACTTCTAAGTTTCAAGTACTTAGTCAAAGAAAGGGAATCAAATAGTAATTCCCCTTCTATTAATCAACTTATAGATACTTCTTAGGATTCCTTAAAGATCTAACTCACAACAAATCAATCTAGACTCTAAGACAAACTCCTCCAAATAGAGTACTCTAAGGATCCTAGCACACTTCTTTGGAACTTCAAAAATTTATAGATGATAGACCAACTAAACATGAAGGATTTATATTATTTAGACATGTCTAACTATCCACCTTAAGATAGATTGCAGATCTACTGCAGCACTCCAAACTTCTTCCTAAGTACATAGTCCTAATCAAGCCTAATTAGGCTTGGTTTTCAAAGGAAGTCCTAAGAAATGGGTACAAAGACTCAAACCAACCTTATGGACACTTAGAAGGATGTCAAATTACTCCAAATCCACCATTCACTTGGTCGCTTTCTTCATACAAATTGCTCCACACTCAAACTCCTACAATTCAAGACCAAATACATAGAGATATTTGTGTTACCCAAAATTTCCTAATTCCATGCAATTTTGGTCATAGGTTGAGCTTTATTCAGCAATTTTCATTAAATCCTGTTGAACACCTTGATAAATTTTTATGGTCTTGTGCCTTTTCCTCTGGTCTCTGTAATTATTTTAACTATCTGATCTGATAGCCTTTTAATTTAAAAATATGACCATTAGAGGCAAAACCTTAAAAACCCTATAGCCTTTTCTATTTTGTCATTACCTTTTTCATCCACTTAAGTCTCTATTTCCCATGTGTGCTTTATAAGCTAAGGCCAGTCACAAGATCTCTAAAGCTCAAAATAATATGCCTTCTATCTCTCGATCCCATGACTACCTTATATCTCTTAATCTCCCGATCAGAAAGCATATTCCATTTTCATTTAGTGACTTGGCGATGGTCTCTTTAGTTGGGTAATCTCGAGGATTAACTGTAGTCAGCCAAAACTTCATGAGACTTCAAGTTTCACTTAGTTGGGAGGTCACCAAATTTGATCATGGTCAAGGGATGGTCAGCTCAAGGTAAAGACAATGACAAATGACATAGTGACAACTTTCCGAGCGGGCCCAATTCTTCAAAGATACAGTCACTAGGTCTCCAGTTCTTTGAGGTAGTTAAGTTTTTATTTAGCGACTGAGCGTCTATGTGTTCATGAGGTCTCTTGTTTCTAGTGGTCAAGTCCTTAGCATTCAGCGATCTGGCGAAGCAATTAAAATTTTGTCTGGTGGTCTCATCTCTAAAGTAATTAAAATTCAGTCATAATATACGGTTATCGCATAACCGCAAGGAAAAAGTGCTTGAGAGATATTCTTCCAGATCATGTGACAACCATTGATCCTTTCTCCAGCTCAGCACTCCTATTAGGTGGGTCTATTTCCAGCCGTGCACATGTGGATATTTATGATTGGTTGAAACAAAGTGGGGCCAAATTATAAAGGCATCAGCAATAAAGAGAAGATCTCACGGTTGTCTTATAATCACATGGAATCTTTTAGGCTTATGCGATCATGCGAATGGTCATCGATCTGGTATCAAGGATGCAAAGCTGTATTTTGTGGGTCCTTTATCTGAGGTGCCTATCAGTAAAAGGCCAATAATATGATGAAAAGTGTCAAGATGGGCCTAGGTTTGTAGCTTAGTTGGGTTATCGCCCAATGAAAAAGGGAATATTCCAATTTATCTGGCGATTACAAGATTACCTTTAGTTGGGTGATCTCCTACTGAGAAAGAATATGCTGAAGACATCAGGAGACTAAGCGACTATTGTCAGATTAAATAAGGATCAATGATTATCATGTGATCGCTAGACCAAGCCAAAGTTAGTGAAAAGGTCAGGAGATTCAGTGCCTAAAGAGAAATGAGAATCTAAGGTGAAGGCAGAGTTAAGGTTAAGATCAGATACGATGCTTGGGTAAAATGGAAAGATCTGATGGCTATGTTTTATAGATAGATCAAGTTTAAATATTAGTCATTGATAAAATAAATCTTGGTGCCACCTGTGACTATTTATATTTTTAAATTCAAATATCTAAGAAGTACTAGATTTGAACAGTTATGGTGAGCCCAAGTTACAGAGAGATAGATGGATCAAGGTGGCTCAAATGCAGGTAGATATAGTAATAAAATGGACATGCAAATAGATATCTGATTGATCAGGATATTTTCAAGGATGCATTTATGATCAGAAATGACATAATTAGGGTTTCTATTATTCTATGAAAATCTATGTAACCCTAATTAGATATTTTTCTCCTACTTGTGTGCAATAAAAAATATGTATATAATAGTTTTTTAGAGCTTTTAGAGCTAAAGGAGTTTACAATTGTAAAAGAGAGTTTTATTTCTTAGGAGTTATCCAAGGCATTCTTTCTGCCCTCTAGCTTCTACAGTTTGTAACCTTTCATTGAGGTTTAGATATTGCAAAGGTATTTTGTGACATTCTTTCTATCCCTATGCTTTCTTGTCTAAATTTTCTCTTAATGGATTAAGCATATGTATTTTTTTAGTAATATCTTAGGGTTCCTGATCCCTCTTTCTTTCTATAATTCATGTGTATTCCTGTGGATGATTTAATTTGAATGATCTTGTGGGTATACTTCAACCCCCTGATAATTTGTCTCATTCCCATACCTAGTTGCAGAGGTGAATGTTTGTTTGTAGGTTATAGATTGTGTCTAAATTCTTAGGAATTCTATTTTTTGTGAAATTCTCTCTTTCCATGAATAGCCTCTTTCTACTACAAACCCTTCTATGAAATATTGATGCAAACCTATTTAGTGAGTTGTGATCTCCTAGACCTAAGTTTATGCACTGATTTCATACTCTATACTGTAATTCATACCATCTTTTTGGTGTATCACCTAGTAGGATAGTTTTCTTTGAGTCATTTCCCTTTCATGCATTCCTTCTATCCCTTTTCCCTTGAGAGTTTACTTTCATGTCAAGAAGATAAAATTAAGGTGATTATCCAAGAGGAACTAGCCTAGAACCTGGAGGTCTCATCTTAGTTAGCATAGGTCCCACACCTAGAGATGATTCCCATGTTATACTAAGTTATGAAGACCAAGAGAGCTTGAAACAAGGGTGCAAACTTAGTGTATAATAATTATGGCATGCCCGGTGGGACTACAAGTTTAGATTTATGTTCGAAGGTGCTCCTATATGTTCAAAATCTCAGATTCAAAGACATCTCACCTTGGGCATAACATTTTTGACATCAAAAGAAGTTCATCATTGAAAAATTATGTTATCTCTGATATACTAATTGCATAATACAAACTTTTCAAAGGTTGATATTTAAGTATATCTGGCGACTCCACTCATTTCATAGATTCAGGTTAACCTTGTTCAAAGTTTATGAGAAAGATTGAGACTAGGAGCTCAAAGCCCACTGAATTTACAGAGTGTCCCTTAAAAAGAGGCTACAAAGGTAGATCAACCCAAAGAACATCCCTTGCAAGGAGAGTACAGTCTACACCACCTAATACTTCAGAAAGGAGACCTTTTCCCTTTCATCTCAGAGGAAGAGGAAGATCTCTAACCAGAGATCTAGAAGAAGATTCAGATCCAATATCCAATAAAACTCACACAGTTGCTATTTAGAAAATTTCAGCTCCTACAATGGCTAGGCAGTTTTCTTTTGCACCTTTCAACTAGGGAAGTCCATTAAACTTTTCTCAACATCATGATGTGCCCTTGGTGGCACTAAAGAGCTTACCTAATTTCATAGGTGAAGGACAAACTACAAGTTTTGAACATATAAGAGATGTGACCACTATCTGCAACATACATAATATAACTCAAGAAGATGTGGCCTCCAAGTTATTAGTAGCCTCCCTCAAGGGTAAGGTTCTTGAATGGTTTAGAACTCTAGCTGTTGGTTCCATTAATTCATGGGATGGATTAGGGAATGCATTGAGTAAACATTTTGAGGATAAATTAGATAACTTATCTTTGGTTGAGTAGTTGACAACCATTAAAAGAGACCCTCAAGAACAAATGATAGATTATAACAATAGATTCCTCAAGACATGGAATAGAATTCTAGTCTCGGTGAGGCCATCAGTTGATCATGCTTTCCTATACTTCTTGCAAAGTTTGAATAGTCAGATCTCTGTCATGGTCCAATCTATTGGAGGTACCTCTTTACCCCAAGCTTTTGACATAGCTGTTAGAGCTGAAAATTGTTTAATCTAGGTAGGCATGATAGCAAGAAGGCCACCCATGCCCATCTTTCCTAACCTTCAACCCACTACACCTCTAAAAATACCTCCTTTTACCCCTATTCCCACCATATTAGCACCTTAGGCTAGTACTAGTGGTGAGGATTCAAAGGCAAGTTTCTCTCAGGAACTGCAAGAGATGAAGAATAGTCAACAAAGTAGTCAGCAAGAAATGACAAATTTTCTGTAGACTTTAACTAAAGAGGTCACAAACCTAAAGAAGCAAGGGAAAGGAATCAGACCCCCTTTTCAGCCACAAGGCCAAGGTCCTAATCAACAATATTAGAATCAAGGACAACCTTATCAGTAAAATAGGCCACCCTACCAAGGAGGTTATCAAGGATCTTATCAAAAATTTTAATCAAAGAGCTTTCCAACCATACAACCTTGCACCTCTTAATTCTACAAATCCAGTTAGGGACATGGTTCCTAGTCAAAATAATATGGCCTTGGACAATGAATGGTGTTTCCCTTGTAATCAGTCTCACAATCAGGCCTCATGTTCAATGGATGGGTGAACCAAGCTCTAATGGTCTAGAATGCCTCACATACTCAATCAGAGGCCTCTTCCATTGGATCAATTCCTCAAGAAGAATCACAAGTTAATGAGACTGCTCTTTTCAATTGGGAGCAACAAGACTTCAATGGAGTTAATGGTGAATTTTGCATTGCTACCAACACAAGGTCAAAGAGAAGAGCTCAAGACATGGAGCGAGAAAATTCTAGGACTAAAGCTACTAAATCTAAAGAACCACTGTAGCATGCTACTCCCATCATATTGAAGAAGGCTCCTATCATTACAAGCAAAGAAGGCCAAACTCTCAATGAAGTGGAACCCATCATAGTAAAAGAACAACAAAGAGTACACACTGTGACACCTTTCAAGATTGTAGACAACATGAAGAAGGTGAATGTTACTATGTCTATGTGGGACTCTTTGGCTATTCCAGGACAACCTGACCTTTTGAAGAAAGCCATGACTAAATAACAACTCCTCAACCTACAAAAGAGACTGCAAAGCTAGTGTTGGTCAACATTGATCAAGAAAAGGAGGCTCCAAGTTGCAACTCCAAAGCCAATACCATTCAAGGTAGGAACTCAAAACCCCCTCCCTTTTATGTATGTTTAATTATTAGAAAATCTTTAGTACATTATTGTATGGTAGATAGTGGAGCTACTAGTACTATAATGCCCAAAAAGGTGGCTGACCAACTAGAACTTAAATATGAACCATTCCAAAAGAAGGTTACACAACTTGATGGATCCTCAGTTAATACAATAGGTGTGGCCAAGGATACCATTCTAAATCTTCATGCAAGTCATAATTTATCCATCCTACTTGATATATATATCATAGATCTCCCTGCTTTATTTTCCATATGTCTGTCAAGGGAGTTTACAACCAAAATAGGAGGCTACCTTTCCTTTGACTAGTCTCACATGCTCTTCCACACAAGATATGGTACCAAGGTCACCATCAAATCTGAATCATTGGCAACTCACCATATATAACCATATATATCCAATACAATCAATGCAAACTACCTTGCATTTGATAGTAATGACTTCCCAACTATTAGAGAAGCAAACACTAAGATAGAAAATATCCTTGATATTTTACTAGATGAACTAGAATTAGAAAAGGCTTTAGAAGCCCAAGAAAATGTTATTTGGGATACTAGTTTGGGGAGCTATTTGATACAAGAGAATGGATCCATAGAGCCAAACCTTCTCAAAGAGGACATTGATTCAGAGAATCAGAGTAATAAGGGTTGAGAATTGTTTTTGATGGTGCTAGAAGTAGACATGGCTCTGGTGGTGGTGCTATGCTAGTGTCCCCAAAGGGGAAAATATACTATATGGCTTTCAGATTTAGTTTCTCCTGCACTAGTAATACTGCAGAGTATGAAAGTCTTGTGAATGGACTGGAGTGGGCTAGGAAAAGAGGGCTCAAAGCCCTAAAAGTTTATGGTGACAATGAGTTAGTAGTCAGCCAAGTGAGAGGGATAAGTGCAACCAAAAATGACACCATGAAAGCATACAAACATATAGTTTGGGATGCAATTGAAGATTTCCACGCTTTCAATATTGTTGCCATCCCTAGGAAGCTAAATCAAAATGTAGATAGATTAGTTGCTTTTGGATCTTAGTATGACATTCCTAGTAGTATTTCAAAGGAAGAGACCTAACAACATATCAAAGTAATTGTCAAACCTTCTATCCCTGATAATGATACTAATTGGAAAATGTTTGACAATGGTGAGAAAATTTTGTAGTTCTTGTTTGAAAAGGATGTCTTCTCAGAGCATAAACAAGATAGACTATTGCAGAGCTATGGTGACCAAGTGATACAACTTAAGTCTAATAAGATTCCTAGAGGTCTTGTCACCTTAGAACCTATCTTCAACAAGGATGATCAAGTTAAGAAGAGCAAAGGTAGCCTAGTGGTTCAACAAGAACATTGTGTTGAATTAGAGTTGGAACTAGGTAAAAGATTACAATTTGGTAAAGTAAATACTGATTTAGAAAATTAGGCTTACACCCAATTATGTAAAGAGTTTAGTGATGTATTTTCATGGCAATATGAAGACCTTAAAGGTTTTAATCCAGCCCTTGCTTAGAACACTATTGAAATAGAGCCTAATGCCAAGCCAGTAAGGCAAAAACAAAGGTCTGTTAATCCCAAGCTTGAGCTACTTATGCATAGAGAAGTGCTCAAATTGATAGAAAGTGGTATCATCTACCCCATCAAGCATACTAGTTGGGTTTCCAACCTTGTTCCTGTTAGGAAGAAGATGTGTTGACTTCAGGGATGTCAACAAAACTTCTTTAAAAGACTGCCATCCATTACCCTCTATGGAGAAAATCTTACAATGTGTCTCTGGATTCGAGAGATTTTCATTATTGGATGGCTATTCAGGATACAATCAGATCCTAGTTAATGAGGAGGATTAATACAAGACTACATTTACAACCAAGTGGGGAACCATGGCTTATCAAAAGATCCCATTTGGTTTGTCAAATGCAGGTGCTACTTTTCAAAAGGCAATGGATATGGCCTTTAAAAGCCTCATGTACAAGTTTTTACTGGTCTACTTAGATGACATAACTATTTATTCCAAACATGCAACAGATCATATCAAACATCTGAGGAAGATCTTTGAAAGGTGTAGAGAGTTTGGGATATCTCTTAATCCCAAGAAATGTATGTTTGCAGTTCATGAAGAGAAATTGTTAGGATGTATAGTGTCCAAGGAAGGAATCACAGTAGACCCTAAAAGGATTGTAGCCATCCTAGAGTTACCCTTGCCACATCATAAGAAAAGCATTCAATCTTTCATAGGAAGGATTAATTTTGTTAGGCATTTCTTGCCTAATATTGTAGATTTACTGAAGCCTTTGACAACCATGTTAAAGAAGGGTTCAACCTTCAACTGGACTAAAGAAAGGAAAGCCAATTTCCAAGCTATCAAAGAAGCCTCAGAAAAAGCTCCTACTCTATTAAACCCAAATTTTAGTAAGGATTTTATCCTTTATACTTATGGAGGTCATGAGGCTATATCTGCAATTTTGACTCAAGAAAATTCAGATGGATTGGAGTAGCCTATTGCTTTCTTCAGCAAAGGTTTAGAAGAGTATGAACAAAGATACTCTTTTGTGGAAAAATATGTACTTGCTATGGTAAAAATTCTTAAATTTTTTAGATATCTATTAACCCATAGCAAGGTACACTTGAAGGTTACTCATCTAAGTGTCAAAGAATTTTTTCTTTCTAAGGACCTAAATGAGAAAAGAGCTGGTTGGATTACCAAAGTGATGGAGTATGGCATTAATATCCAAACCACCAAGCTGGTTAAAGGAAGAGGTCTTTATGAGCATTTGGTAGAGGATGAAATTTCAAAGAAATCAGAGCAAACAAATGCATCTCTAGTTGTGCATTCTATAGAAGAACATGCCAAGGCAGTAGGTTGGTTGCCCAACATGATTCATTTTTTGGAGATAGGAGAATGTCCTATAGACCTAGATATAGCAAGAGGAAGATATTATAGATTACAATCTATTCCCTTTGTGCTGATAGATGAAGTTCTTTTTAGAAAGGATCACAATGGTGTCCTTTTGAGATGTATTGATTCAGAAAAGATAGCTGATGTCCTATTTGAATTTCACAATGGACCTTCTGGAGGAAATTTTTCTCCTAGGACTACTATTTTTAAAATCATGAGGGCCGAATACTATTGGCCATCTATCTTCAAGGATAGTCATGATTATGTGAGAAAATGCATCAAATGTGCCATGTTTGTAGGAAAAGAAAGGCTTGAAACTCTACCCCTTCAGCTAACCAAAACAGAACAACATTTCATGAGATGGGGCATATACTTTATTGGCATGATTAATCCTCCATCTAGTGTAGGCCACAAGTGGATAATCACTACAATAGATTATTTCACTAGATGGACAGAGGCAGTTTCCTTGAAAGAATCAAATGAGAGTGCTATCTTAAGTTTTTATGATGATATAATTCATAGATTTGACACTCCAGACTCCATAATATCAGATAATGCATTGGCATTCACAGGCCTTAAAGTCTCAGAATAGGCAATCAGAAATGGCATTTATCTGAACAAAAGTTCAAATTACTACCCTTAGGGAAATGGTTTGGTAGAATAAACTAACAAGAACTTGATTAGGATAATCAAGAAGACTCTGCAGGATAACCAAAGGGATTGGCATACTAAATTGAAATCTGCCTTATGGTTGGACATGATAACCCCAAAGAAGAACATTGAGAATTATCCTTATATGTTAGTATATGGAAGGGAGGCTAAGCTATCCATTTCAATTGAACTGCCAGCTTTGGACTTGGCCACTCAATATGTCCTATTTGAAGAAGGAGATCCCTTACAAATCAGGTATGCTCAACTGATGGAGTTAGAGGAACTCAGAGATAAATCCATGAAAGATATGGAGTTCCATCAGATACAAACAAAGAAAAGTTTTGATAAAAGAGCCAGGGCTAGAAATTTTAAGATTGGAGATGTAGTCCTCAAGTGGGATGAGTTCAGATCAAAACCTGGTAGACATACAAAGTTTTATTCCTTTTGGGGTGGACCATTTGTTATTACAAAATGCAGGGGGGCTAATGCTTTTCAGCTATCAAATCTTGAAGGAGATTCCTTGCCTATATCAGTTAATGGATTCTATTTGAAGCCTTGTTTTGAGGTCAATCCCTCCTTGTAAATGTCTGTAAATATGTTTCCTTTCTTTTTGTCCCTATTTTCTAGGTTAGTTTTCTTGCTTTTCAAGAAGTGCTCGTGTATATTTTTGTTCCTCCCAGTTCCAGGTCTGTCTCTCTGTCAAAAATTTTTATGCTCAAGAGATGACTCCATGCCCAATGAATTACATCTAAGGCCACTGATCTAATGTCTAGCAGGCTGACATCCAGCAAAAATTGCTAAAATGTTACCCAAAATTTCCTAATTCCATGCAATTTTGGTCACAGGTTGAGCTTTATCCAACAATTTTCATTAAATCCTATTGAACACCTTGAGAAATTTTTATGGTCTTGTGCATTTGCCTCTAGTCTTGTGCATTTAACTCTCTGGTCTGATAGCCTTTTAATTTAAAAATATGACCGTTAGAGGTAAAAAACCCTAAAAACCCTATGGCCTTTTCTATTTTGTCATTATCTTTTTTGGCCACTTAAGTCTCTATTTCCCATGTGCACTTTATAAGCTAAGGCTAGTCATGAGATCTCTAAAGCTCAAAATAATATGCCTTCTATTGCCTGATCCCATGACTACCTTATATCTCTTAATCTCCTGATTGGAAAGCAAATTCCATTTTCATTCGGCGACTTGGAGACGGTCTCTTTAGTCAGGTAATCTTGAGGATTAACTATAGTTAGCCAAAAATTCATGAGACTTAAAGTTTCACTCAATCAGGAGGTCACCAAATTTGATCATGGTCAAAGGATGGTCAGCTCAAGGTAAAGACAATGACAAATGACATAGTGACAATTGGCAGGGCGGGCCCAATTCTTCAAAGATGCAGTCACTAGGTCTCCAGTTCTTTGAGGCGGTTAAGTTTTTATTCAGCGAATGAGTGACTATGTGTTCGCGAGGTCTCTTGTTTCTAGTGGTCAAGTCCTTAGCATTCGGCAATCCAGTGAAGTGGTTAACATTTTGTCTAGCGGTCTCAGCTCTGAAGTAATTAAAATTTGGTGATGATTTACGGTTATCGCATAACCACAAGAAAAAAGTGCTCGAGAGATATTCTTCAAGATCATGTGACAACCGTCAATCCTCTTTCTAGCTCAGTGCTCCTATCAGGTGGGTCCATTTCCAACTATGTGCACGTGGATATTTCTGATTGGTTGGGGCCAGATTCTAAAGGCATTGGAAATAAAGAGAAGGTCTGATGATTGTCTTATAATCACATGGACTCTTTTAGGCTTATGCAATCATGCAACTAGCCATCGATCTGGTATCAACGATGTAGAGTTGTATTTTGTGGGTCCTTTGTCCAAGGGGCTTGTTAGTAAAAGGATAGTAGTATGATGACAAGTGGTGGGATGGGCCCAGGTTTGTAGTTCAGTCGGGTTATCGCCTAATGAAAAAGGGAATATTCCAATTTATCTGGCGATTACAAGATTACCTTCAGTTAGGTGATCTCCTGCCAAGAAAGAATATGCCGAAGACATTAGGAGACTAAGCGACCACTGTCAGATCAAATAAGGGTCAATGATTATCATGTGATCACTAGACCAAGCCAGAGTTAGTGAAAAGGTCAGGAGATTCAGTGACTAAAGAGAAAAGAGAATATGAGGTGAAGGCAGAGTTAAGGTTAAGATCAGATACGGTGCCCAGGTAAAATGGAAAGATCTGACGGCCACATTTTAAAGATAGATCAAGTTTAAATATTAGCCATTGATAAAAGAAACCTTGGCACCACCTGTGACCATTTATATTTTTAAATTCAAATATCTGAGAAGTACCAAATTTGAACAGTTATGGTGAGCCCGAGTTGTAGAGAGGTAGATGGATCAAGGTGGCTCAAATGCAGGTAGATATAGTAATAAAATAGACATGCAAATAGATATCTAATCGATCAAGATATTTTCAAGGATGTATTTATGATCAGAAATGACAAAATTAGGGTTTCTATTATTCTATGAAAATCTATGTAACCCTAATTAGATATTTTTCTCCTGCCTATGTGCAATAAAGGAGATGTATATAATAGTTTTTTGGAGCTTTTAGAGCTAAAGGAGTTTACAATTATAAAAGAGAGTTTTCTTTCTTAGGAGTTATTCGAGGCATTCTTTCTGCCCTCTAGCTTCTATAGTTTGTAACCTTTCATTAAGGTTTAGATATTGCAAAGGTATTTTGTGACATTCTTTCTATCCCTATGCTTTCTTGTCTAAATTTTCTCTTAATGGATTAAGCATATGTATGTTTTCAGTAATATCTTAGGGTTCATGATCCCTGTTTCTTTTTATAATTTATGTGTATTCATGTGGATGATTTGATTTCAATGATCTTGTGGGTATACTTCAACCCCCTGATAATTTGTCTCATTCCCATACCTAGTTGTAGAGGTGAATGTTTATTTGCAGGTTATAGATTGTGTCTAAATTCTTAGGAATGCTATTGTTTGTGAAATTGTCTCTTTCCTTGAATAGCCTCTTTCTATTGCAGACCCTTTTATGAAATATTGGTGCAAACCTATTCAGCGAGTTGTGATCTCCTAGACCTAAGTTTATGCACTGATTTCATCCTCTATACTACAATTCATACCATCTTTTCAGTGTATCACCTAGTAGGATAGTTTGCTTTGAGTCATTTCCCTTTCATGCATTCCTTCTATGCCTTTTCCCTCAAGAGTTTACTTTCATGTCAGGAAGAGAAAATTAAGGTGATTATCCAAGAGGAACCAGCCTAGAACTTGAAGGTCTCATCTCAGTTAGCATAGGTCCCACACCTAGAGATGATTCCCATGTTATACTAAGTTATCAAGACCAAGAGAGCTTGAAACAAGGGTGCAAATTAGTGTATAACAATTTGGTCTAGGGCTCACTTGGAAAATGAGTAAACCTCATCCATTTATTTCCTCCTTATGGAATCTTTGAAAGAATTCAAATACCATTCATTTTCATTGGGTTTCATGCAATTTGGATAGTAGAGTCATGAGCTATACCTCCATTTTCACAAAATCCTATTGGAGCAAGGGTTTCTGGACTGGTTATGAAGATTTGATCACAACATGAGTTTGGAGTCACCAATTGGAATCATAATTATTGTATTAGTAAGTTAATTGGATGAGATTTCAACACAAGTCATTCATCCACTCCTTCCAATCTATATAGATTGTACACACTACAATTAATAGGGAATTTATAAGAGAAAACTAGAGAATTTTATTGATTCTTACAAATAGAGCCATACAAAAATGAACCTATTTTGTTGGGAAGGTTGTTAGATACATCTATAAACTTCCTCCACTGAGTAACTACCCTTGGACTAGTTGGAGTCAGTTAAAACTTTGAATTAGCCATAACCTAGCAATTTTGACAACTTTTTAAGAAAGTTGTAAAGTTGCTTAGGAACTTTTGTTGCACTTTTCAAATCTTGCAAAGATGTCTTAAACTAAGACTCTTACTCTATCCTAAAGACTTGGTTAGACTTTTCATTGGTCTAACCTATTATTTTAAGACTTAAAACCAAAAAACATCCTATGCCATGTCCTTTAGGACTTAAGGAACTCAAGGTTTATAAAACACCTATGAGTCCTTAGCCTTTACAAATGGAGTAGATGAAACTAGAACCTATAAGAAACTACTACATAATCCTAAGTTGATCTTTTGAAATACCAAGGATAAATCCAAGGTGTAATGATTCAAGGTATAGTGTCTATGTTGGGCCAGTGCCCTGCATCATACTGCCCACCTCAAAGGAACTCAAGTCCCTTGAGTTGGAATGTCTTCAAGTTTGTACCCTGCCTTCTCTATCTCTGACTCATTCATCCAAGTGGCATCCTCTACTGGATAATCTTTCCATTTGACCAATTATCTATAGTAAGTGCTTCTCATCATTTTTTTGGATACCTTCCTATATAAAATACATTCTATCTTTGGAGTGACTATTCTTGGAAGTTGTTCTACATCTGCATCACCTAGATGACCTGTTTCTACAACATTCACATCACTAGAAGATTTATAAGAATAAATGTTAGCCACATTGAAGATAGGTGAAAGTCCTATGTCTGGTGGTAGGTCTATTTTTAAAGCATTATTGCCACATTTCTTTAGGATTTTGAAAGGGCCAACCTTCTTCATCATAAGTTTGGTGTATTGGCCTTTTGGAAATCTCTCTTTCTTCAAGTGAATCATCACTAAGTCCCCAACTCTAAATTGCAAATCTCTCATTTTCCTATCTACCTGGTGTTTGTATTTCTCTATGGTATGTTTCAATATGTCCCTGACTTGTTCTTGAATGTCTTTCATTACTTGGGAAAATTCTTTTGCTAGAGCAATCGTCTTGTCCATATCCTTCACATCTCTTAACTCTAAGACTCCCCTTGGATGGATCCATAGACAATTTGAAAAGGTGTTAGGCCTGTACTCCGATTCAGTGAATCATTATATGAGAATTCTGCCTATGGAAGAATTGTCTCCCATGAACCTCCATGTTATTGAGTAAGGCATCTTAGAAGATTTCCTAAGGATCTATTAATGAATTTTGTCTCATATTATTGTGGGTGATAGGCTGAGGAAAATGAGAGGTTTTTTCCCAACTTCTTCCATAGGGTCCTCCAAAAATGTCCTAAGAATTTGGGATCTTTGTTTGAAACTATGGACATAGGTAAACCATGTAGTCTAACAATTTCCTTGAAGAACAGTCTTGCAATGTGGGATGCATCATGTGTTGTCCTACAAGGGATGAAATGGGCCATCTTGGAAAACCTATCAACTACTACAAAGATGCTATCATGTCCTGCCTTAGTTTTTGGAAGGCCTAGTACAAAGTCCATACCAGTGGAGTCCCAAGGTTTGCAGGGTATGGGCGGAGGGTTATATAGACCTACATTTGAAGTGTGTCCTTTGGATTTTTGACAAATAAGACAATTTTGGATAAATTTTCTAATATCTATCTGCATTTTTGGCCAATGATAAAACCTTCTTACCTGCTCAAGTATTTTGTCTATCCCAAAGTGTCCCGACAAGCTTCCACAATGTTTCTCTTTGATGATATTTTCTTTGAAATATCCTCTTGGCACACAAAGTTTCCCTCCTTTAAATAGAAGACCTTCTTGTATCATATATTCTACAAATTTGGTATGGTACTTGTCTCCCATCTCTTGGCATACTTGATATATCTCATTGAAGTCTTCATCATTTACATTAATGTCCTTCATGACTGATATACCCACACTTTCCAACTCAATGTTTTGAATCATCAATTTACTCCTACTAAGGGCATCTGCCAGACTGCCACTTTATTCACTATCCCCTTCTTATGCTTGATTGAGAAGGTGTAGGACTGCATGAATTCCATCCATTTAATGTGCCTCTGACTGATTTTTATCATATCTATTCAGAAAATTTAATGCTTGGTTGTCAGTAAACACAATAAATTCCCTAGGTAATAAGTAATGCCTCCATCTTTTAAGAGATTGTACCATTGCATACAGTTCAAGGTCATAAACTAAATATTTTTGTTTGGCATCATTTAACTTTTCACTAAGGAAGGCCATAGGCCTACCTTCCTAACTTAATACTCCACCTATAGCTTTAGTGCTATCATTACACTCCACAATAAAGATCTTGGTGAAATTAGGGAACCTTAGGATAGGTTCTTGTGCTATTTTCTGTTTCAGAATCTGAAATGCATCTGCTACTTCATTTTTCCAAATAAAATGACATTTTCTACCTCCCTTAATGATGTCTATCATATGTGCACACACCACACTAAAATACTTAATAAATTTCCTATAGAAATTGTAAAGACCATGGACGCTCTTTACCTCTGATGGACAAGTAGGAGGTGGCCAATTGATGATGGCTTCTATTTTTTGATTGATCCATTTTTGAGATAGTCTCTTGAAATGACAAAGCCCAACAATATAAGTTCCTCCTTCATGAAAGTGCACTTCTCTAGATTTATTTTCAACTCCTCTTCATGTAGCCTCTTAAAGACTTGATCTAGGTTCTTTAGGTGTTCCTCCTCATCCTTGCTGAAAACTAGGATGTCATCAAGGTAGAAAACCACAAACTTGTTAAGGAAGGGCTTGAGGATGTCATTCATGAGCCTCATAAAAGTACTTGGGGCATTAGATAACCCAAATGGCATTACAAGTCATTCATAGAGCCTTTTGTGGTCTTGAAGGTGGTCTTCCATTCATCCCCCTCTCTTATTATGATTTGGTGGTAGCCACTTTTAAGTTCCACCTTTGAATAGTGATTTACATCACCTAGACAATCCAAAAGGTCTTCCATCCTAGGCATGGGGAATCTATATTTGATTGTAATCCTAGTGATTGCCCTAGAGTCAGTGCAAAGCCTCCAAGTTCCTTCTTTCTTAGGAGCTAGGACAACAAGTATGACACAAGGACTGATACTCTTTCTTATAAATTCCTTGGACAATAAATCTTCAATTTGTCTTATAATCTCTACATTTTGTTCAAGGGTTAATTTTTAGGTAGCCTTGTTTGGTAAGGTGGCTCCTAGGATTAGGTCTATGCAATGATTGACCTCTCGCTTAGGTGGTAGACAATCTGGTGTACTTATTGCAACTATGCCATGGTATTTCCCTAAGAGATCTTTGAATGCCTTGGGACCAACATTTTCCCACCATTGTTCCTTCTTAGGCTTTCCTATGGGCTTCACCAAGACTTCCTTTCTAGGTCTTGCCACTATAGAAAAGCAAGGTGTGTTTTTCTCTTTTATGGTTTGCATAAATTCTTTCTCTCCTACCAAAGTGATACTACTCACAACATGGTCTTGTTTCCCATCATCAGGAAAAGGTTTCATTGTATAGTTTCTACCCCCTTTTGTTATAGAATAGATATTGGTCTCCCCATCATGCTTAGATTTAACATCATATTGCCATGGTCTCCCCAATAGAAAATGACAAGAATCAATGTTAGTTACGTCACGTAAAATCTTATCAACACACTCTCCTAGAGTAAACTCTACCCACAGTTGTTCATTTACAAGGGTCTCCTTATTTTTTAGCCTTGAGGCTTTGTATGGAAAGAGATGGGGTATCTTCTACAATTTCAACTTATCAACTAGTTCCTTAGAAGCAATATTGTCAGTAGAGCCAGAATCAACAATAATTTTGCATATCTTTCCTTTGATTTTGCAGGTGGTTTTGAATAGAGCCTTTCTTTGAGGTAGTTCTGTAGGGTTGGGTACCTTCAAAAGAGTCCTTTGCATCATAAGAAACTCTCCTTGTTTAGGATCTGTAGGTCTTGATGCCGTGGAGTTGTAGGAGGAAGTGCTTTGCCCATCTTCTTCTTCCTAGAGTAGTTGAACTCTCATATCTCCTCCTTGCCTTGTATTGTCTCCTATCTTCTGAGGGAATCTAAAGGACTAGTGTCCTATTTGGTTGCAGGTAAAACACTTGCCAATGAATACACTATTTCCTCTTCCTCCTGATCTCCCATTACCATTTCCTCTATTGTTTTCTCTTCTCCCTCTAAAAGTACCCTTGCTACTAGATTCATTCTTAGATGTTTGACTCCCCATGTCATTTTGATTTATAAAGAAAGTCCCTCTCCCTTGGAACCTCCCTCTTCCTCTAAAGTTATTCCCCTTTCCTCTATTATAGTTAGAATCTCCCTTCCTTCTCTGCTTTTCCTCAATTTTCAAAGCCAAATTAAACACTGATGGACTGAGCCTAAGGTGACTAGAGTTAGTTCATCTTGAATACTAAAATTTAGACCACTTACATACCTTGCAAACTTTTGTTTGTTGGTTTCATATACCTTGGCTCTGAGGGTCAGATTGTGGAATTCTTGGGTGTATGTGCTAACATATATATCCTTTTTCTTTAGATTATGTAACTTCTGATGTGTTAGGACTTCATAGTCTTCTGGCACAATTTGTTTCCTAACTTTTGCCTTCATCCTTTTCCAAGTGGAGATCTCTTTGCTTCCATCAACCCTCTCACTTTGTAGAAAGTTCCACCAATTGAGAGCATGACCTTTCAACTTTTCCATGGCTATCTTAATTCTTTGACTTGCAGGGATCCCATCACATTCAAAATAACTATATAAGGCCTCTAGCCAGTCCATGCATTCATCAGGGTTTAACTTACCTTGAAAGATTGGTAAGTCTGCTCCACCTTTTGTTCCCACTCTTTCCAATGCCTGTAAGAGGGGCCTTTGATCTGTAGGGATCTCCTCTTCATATTCTTCCCTCTCCAACTCTTCTTTTGACTCATCATTGTCTCCTCTTTGCATTTTTCCTTTGAGTTTGTCCAACTCCATCTTCAAGTTTCTATTCTCCTCCCTGACTACTCTTCTTTTAGCCATTTGTTCCTTAACTAGCTTTGCTAGTTCCACATTGGTTATCCTCAATGGGATTTACCTTTCACCTTCTTCTCCTTCTGACATCATGTCTTCTATGTCTTTCCTCAAGACCAAAATTGCTCTGATACCACTTGATGCAGAGTGCAACAGTGGAAGGTTCAAATTTCAAGATTATTGTATATCTTGATCCAAACTTCTAAGTTTCAAGTACTTAGTCAAAGGAAGGGAATAAAATAGTAATTCCCCTTCTTAAACTCATCTTATAGACACTTCTTAGGATTCCTTAAAGATATGACTCGCAACAAATCGATCTAGACTCTAAGGCAAACTCCTCCAAATATAGTACTTTAACTATCCTAGCACACTTCTTTGGAACTTCACAACTTTATAGATGATAGACCAAGTAAACATGAAGGATTTATATTATTTAGACATGTCTAACTATCCACCTTAAGATAGATTTCAGATCTACTCCATCACTCCAAACTTCTTCCTAAGTAAACAATCCTAATCAGGCCTAATTAGGCTTGGTTTTCAAAGGAAGTCCTAAGAAATGGGTACATAGACTAAAAACAACCTTATGGAAACTTAGAAGGATGTAAAATTACTCCAAATCCACCATTCACTTAGTCACTTTCTTCATACAAATTGCTGCACACTCAAACTCCTACAATTTAGGACCAAATACATAGAGATATTTAGTCTAGGGCTGGCTTGAAAAATTAGTAAACCTCATCCCCTCATTTCCTCCTTCTAGAATCTTTGAAATAATTTGAATAAATTTAGTTTTCATTGGGTTTCATGCAATTTGGCTAGTAGATTTGTGATCTATACCTCCATTTGCACAAAACCCTATTGGAGCAAGGGCTTCTGGATTGGTTATGAAGATTCAATCACAACTTGAGTTTGGAGTCACCAATTGAAATCATAATTGTTGCATTATCAAGTTAATTGGATGAGATTTCAACACAAGTCATTCATCCAATCCTTCCAATTCATACAAATCGTACAGACTATAATTAATAGGGAATTTATAAGAGAAAACTAGAGAATTTTATTGATTCTTCAAAATAGAGTCGTACAAAACTAAACCTGTTCTATTGGGAAGGTTCTTAGACACATTTATAAACTTCCTCCACTGATTAACTACCCTTGGATCAGTTGGAGTCAGTTAAAACTTTGAATTAGCCATAACCTAGCAATTTTGACAACTTTTTGAAAAAGTTGTAAAAGTTGCTTATCAACTTTTGTTGCACTTTTCAAATCTTGCAAAGATGTATTAAACTAAGACTCTTACTCTATCCTAAAGACTTGGTTAGCCTTTTCATTATTCTAACCTATTATTTTAAAACTTAAAACCAGAAAAAATCCTATGCCATGTCCTTTAGGACTTAAGAGGAACTCAAGGTTTATAAAACACCTATAAGTCCTTAGCCTTCACAAATGGACTAGATGAAATTAGAACCTATAAGAAACTACTACATAATCCTAAGTTGATCTTTTAAAATACCAAGGATAAATCCAAGGTGTAATGCTTCAAGGTATAGTGTCTTTGTTGGGCTAGTGCCCTACACCACCTCCCTCCCTCTCTCTCTCTCTCACACACACACACACATCACCCTCTCTCTCTCTCTCTCTCTCTTATCTCTCTCTCTCTCTATTATAATACATTATATATATATATTATATATATAATACATATTTAAACCTCTTTTTATATATAAAAGTTCAATTTTTTCATTTACCCCCGCCATTTTTTCATGTACCCAAAAATATTAGGTACCCAATTATGGACTGGTGTAACTTTGACCAAAATATTCCCTGGCCCCACAGACCAGAAAAATCATGGGATTTCAGACTTTTTTCACGGGTTGCAGAAAAAAAAAAAAGTGATTTGGGGCCCATTTTTTGAAAGTTCATTAAATTAAGTTATTTTTTGTCAACTTGTGCTCTCTCTCTCTCTCTCTCTCTCTCTCTCTCCATATATATATATATATGAGATACAATTTAAAACCCCTAAGTTATTATTATATAAAATATATAAATTAATATATAATTTTATATATCATACATATTTAAACATTATATATATAATATAATACATTATATACATTAGTATATATATATTATATATAATTATATATATTAATATATAATACATTAGTATATATAATACATTATATATATATATATATATATATATATATATATATATATATATATATATATATATATATATAAACCTCTTTTTATATATAAAAGTTCAATTTTTTCATTTACTCCCGCCATTTTTTCATGTACCCAAAAATATCAGGTACCTGATTATGGATTGGTGTAACTTTGACCAAAATATTCCTTGTCCCCACAAACCATAGAATCACGGGATTTCAAACTTTTTTCATGGGTTGTAGAAAAAAAAAAGTGATTTGGGGCCCATTTTTTGAAAGTTCATTAAATTAAGTTATTTTTTGTCAACATGTGGTCTCACCATGGGAAGCAATAGTCGTCGAAAGGATAAACGAAAGAGGAAGGTGACAGATGAAGAAATTCAAGCATATAGGGAAAAAGATAGGGAAAATCACCGAAGAAGGAGAGAAGGTATGTTAAACATTAATCAAGGTGACCCCATAAATGTAGTTGCAAGTGGAGGATTTCGAATTTGAAAATAATATGGAAATTAATTTTGTGAATAACAATGTATGGAGTGAAGATTAAAATCTAGAGATGGAGAATGAAAATGTAGACTTGGGGAATGAAAACGTAGACTTGGGGAATGACAATGAATGGAATGAAGATGAAAATGTATAGATGGAGATTGAAAATTTAGACTCAGGGGAATGAAAATGTTGCACAAGAACCACATGAATGTTACACATCTCCAAATTATATGCAAAATGAAATCCCTTGCAATAAAGATAATCAATCTTCAAATTCGGGGCTTTCAAGGATACCTAAATAGTTAATTGAAATTGAGGAGAACATCATGAATAATTGGGAAGGAAAGAGGTCACATAGAACTATTAGGTTGTGGGTTTCAAGGCTTTATGATCAATTTTTCAGAAACAAGTAATTGGTTGAGCAATGTGAAATTTTTGTGTAGTTGTTAAAGATGCAAAAGATGAGACCTATGCTTGTGAAATTGAAGATTCATGTGAACAAGAAAATGGAGAGAAATGCAATTGTTTTGAAAAATATTTTCAATGCTCTCAATAGCATTGGGAAGAATAGAAGATAAAAAGACAAGAGAGTTTCTCGAAGGGTTATTACAACCTCCTTAGTAAGTCATTAGTTGAGAAAGGCTCGTTTGATGAGACAAACTTGTGTTGACTTCAATATAGACCATAAAACTTTGGGTAGAGCACTTGCAAGAAGAGAAAGACTTGATGATTTGCTTCAAATTGATATATGGGCTTATGGTGGGAGACTTCCACATTTTGATAAGAAGCTAATAGATGTTGTTAAGGATGAAATTCAACAATTTTGGGATGCTAACTCAAGAGTGTCACCAAATGTGAAGGATATCTTGAAGTTGAGAGTTGGCAATTGAGACCGCACTCCAGATCCTAAACATTACGTGGAGGTAAGTCGAACAATGTTGTATAAAAAATGTTGTGAGACACATCCAACATTGAAAATATCACAAAGGTCTTTTGAATCCATGAAGCCATTTTATTGTGTACCCCTTAAGATTCAGAATACATGTTGCAAATATCATGTTGAGTTTTCAATGCATCATGAATTATTACAGTCTATTCATTCTACTTTTCATACTAATGAAATGCTAGAGGATTGTGGTGCAAGTGGTCTTCCCAAATCATCAGGAGACTTGCTAGATCAATTTTTATGTCATAGAGATGATGGTTGTTTATTTTATAAAAAAGATTGCTTAAATGCCAAGTGCTTAGAGTGTGGTGGCTTGTCCAAGTTTAGGACATGTTTTTATGAGGGTTTGGAACACAATATTGGAAAGACAATCATCCAAAAAAAGGTATATGAAACAATGAAATATACATTGAAGAGTGGAGGTGAAGGCTCTAGATGTGAGTTAATTGTAAAAGAATATAATGTTGTTGATTTTATCTCAGATTTCAAGACAAATATTTTTTACAAGTATGCAAGGCATAGTCATAGGTCTCAATGGTTGGATCAACAATTCAGGACGTGTAAGGACACTTTCCCCATTGGAACTATTATATCCATTGTATAGTTTATGGAAAACTATACATTGCAGCCCCAAAATGAGACTCAAGCTCAATATTACAATTCCATTCAAGTTGCTATTTTTGTATAGATCACATATAGACATTCCTCTGATATCACAAAAGAGGAGCGAAAGATAATTAGAGAGTACCATTTTTATATGAGCAAAAATAGGTCTCACTCTCATAAGTTTGTTCAACATTGTTTCTAGAACTATTTTGACTTCTTGCAAGAAAATGGTATTGCTATGGATAGGTATCTCATTTGGTTGAATAATTGCACTGGTCAATTTAAGAATGCTAGAATGTTTTATTGGTTGTGTAGAATTCATGTGGAGAGAGGTGTACCTCATATTTGGAGTTTTTTTGAGTCAGGGCATGGGAAAGGGGAGCATGATGGAGTAGGTGCATGTGTGAAGAGAGCTCTAGTTAAGGAGAAATTGAGGATTTTAGGTGTTGTACTTCTTGATGCTCATTCTATTGTTGATTGGTGTACTTTAGCATTGTCATAGGGGGGCTCTTGATTCTATAGTGCGTAGATTCTTTTAGTTGGTTGAGGAGTGAACTATAGGAGATAGATTGGATTGTTAAACAGTGAAAGACTCTTCAAAAATACATTCATTCTGAAGCTCCAATAGTAGTACATGGACCATTTGGACATGAGAGTTGGCTTGTTTTTGCCCCATGTGTTTTGAGTATGATTGGGACAATTGTGAGTCAAGTGAGTGGGTGGATACATGGGTTCCATAGTATCTAACTCCTTTACCTTTGATACTCTCTATAAGAAATGATGACATAGACACTTCAGTTGAGTATGACCATCTTTTAGATCTTCTACAACCAGGAGATGTTTTTGCATTGGTTGCACCACAGGGGAATGATGAGAGGCCAGCTTATTGGTTAGCATGTTGTGTACAAGATAAATAGAAGCTTGTACAACCAATGACAGATGGTGATGGGTAAACATATCCTACTTCTTCAGTTGTTGTTTGGGGAACATGGCTGTAAACATACATGATTAGAAAGAATGAGATTCTTGCATTTCAAGACTATGAGAAGTACAAAACTATTCTCATGTATTCACACCTTGTTATAGCATAAAATGTCAAGTTGTCAAAGCATCAAGGAAGACCAAAGACAAAACAACTTTGGACTATTAGTACTAATGATCATGAAGCAATATTGGAGACCCTAAAGCAAAGAGATGACCCTTCATGAACACTTGACTAGGTAATAAGTTAAGTTACTGAAATATTTTCTAAGTTCATTAAGCTTAATTTTAATACATTAATTTCACCTTTCTTAGATTGTATTTTGAGTCAATAAACTTGGTTTTGTATGTGGATTGTAACTTGTGCAGGAGCACCTATGAAGACACCTATGGTTGCCATGGATCCAATCAAAGATGGAAGGACAAAAAGATCCTTAATGGTTAATTGAGATCTTTTAAAATCCTAAAATGGCAATTTGTAACAATCAATTTGATTTAAAAGTTAAATGTCCTAGAAGTCTTGATAAGAACTTATGACCAAACTCATGTATGGGTGGCCAATAGTGCCAACAAGGGATCTAAGTATACATTTTCTCAGAAAAAGGCAATGAAAACACATAATTTTTTATTATTTACTTATGTAATTTGCATGGTTTGAATTCTTACATGTTTGATTGTTGTTTCTAATGCTTTAAGGATATTATTTTTTATCATTTCAAATAATCTTTGATGCTTTGAAAGTTCATTTGAATCAGATGGATACATACATGATAGATGTAAATGATTGATTGTGCAGTGAGGGTTAGTTGAAAGTAGCACCGCAGTGTATCTTTCAAACCATCCGTCCTGGCATAGAACTGTCTACTCCTTTGGCTATGGTTGGCTAGGTAAACTCCAATGACAACCATGTTCCACCTATAGAGTCACTGGAATGCTCGCAACCACACTCGACCCAAGTGACCCCAAGGTGCACTAAGCATGATTAGGTAGTGATCTTCTGATGTTTGTATCTCAGACCTCATGATAGGTATCAATAAACCATTAGGGGCTACGAGATCTTTATTTTGAGATCTAAAATAACCTCTCTCAGTTTTGGGTGATTCAACTTTGTTTGGATTTAGCAAGGCGATCTCAGTCGATGCTAAAACTTGTAGTGAGGGTCAGTTGAAAGTAGCATTGTAGTGTATCTTTCAAACCGCCTGTCCTGGCATCAAACCTAGGGGTCAGTTAGTTCTAGTTGGCTGGGGAAATGCTAGTGACAACCTTGTTCCACCCACGGAGTCACTGGAATGCTCGTAATCACGCTCGACCCAAGTAAACCTAAGGTGCACTAAGCACGATTAGGTAGTGATCTTCTGATGCTCGTATCTCAGACCTCATGAGAGGTATCAATAAACCGTCAAGGGCTACGAGATCATGATTCTGAGGTGTTCAATAATCTCTCTCAATTTTGGCCAATTCAATTTCGTTTGCATTTGGCAAGGCGATCTCAGTCGATGCCAAAACTTATAGTGAGGGCCAGTTGAAAGTAGCTCTACAGTGTATCTTTGTAATGTCCTCTCTCCCGAAGATAATTTAATAAATAAATCATAATATTAAGCTATGGCAAAAATTAAATACCTAGTAATAATAATTATAAGTGATTAATAATAAATAATAATTAAATTTAATATGATTAATATCTACAATTAGATAAGTTTAAATTAAATAGTAATATGAAGATATTAAATAAAGAAATAGATAATGAATAAATAAATGAATAATATGTTAATAGACAAATAAATAATAATAAATATAATTTATTATTAAATTCATTCTATAATGAAACCTAGACTATTATAATAATAATTGAATCAATAGAATTAATATAAATATATTTAGTCTAATAAATAATAATATTAAAATAGATAAATAAATAATATAATATAATATAAAAAATTAAATAAATAATAAGTATAATTATAAAGTAGTAAAATAAATAAATAATAATAAAATGTAATTATAATATTGTAAATGGTAATTTAAATAAATTATAAATAAATTATAAATAAATAATAAATAATAATTACTATAAATAAATAAAAATATAGAGGCATATCTCTAACATCTAAAGGTGGCAACCCTTCAACATGCAAATGTATATAATGGATATCAAATCCATTCCTCCCAGATTTTATATATAGAGAGGAAATAAATAAAAAGGGGAAGAATAATAAAAAGGGATTATTCAAATTTGAAGAAAATAAGAAAAGAAATGTAGGATAAAATCAAGGAGGAAATGTAGGAGAAGATCAATGAGGAAATGTAGGGAAATATGTAAAGGAAAGAAACATTGAAAAACTAAAAATAAAGACATTGGAAAGAAGGTAAGTATATCTATGTTGAGTTAATTTATTTATAAGAATTGCATGAATTAAATATTAATAATAATATGAAATAAATTTTAGAATAATAGGTTATGAAACAAACATTGAAATATTGAATTATGAAATATAGTAATATTGTTATGAAGTAAACTTACATTTGAAATAACTTAACTCAAATATATTGATAAATAACTAACTAATATATAATATGAAATAAATACATTATATAGAGAATTATGAATTCTTGTGATTATAAGTATAAAATTATATAATGATATATTATATTTATTGGGGATTGACATCCTCCTAGTATACAACATTACAAATTACCATTCCCAAGGAAAATCCAAATACTAGTTATGAATTTTAAGACAAATCAAGTAAGGTCCAAAATGGGGACATTACAGTGGTATCGGACCATGATCTTGCCATCCTACGTGATAAAGGAGGATACATGATAGAAGAATGCAAAAAACCAATGGAACTTCAATGCAGTTCAATCATTATTGTGACAACAGTCAAAGAAGTTGTTAATGTATGTACATAGTAAAAAATATATTTATGTAAATAATTTTTATGATCATTAATAGACATTTAAGATATAACTTTAAAAAGAGGAAAGAGTGGAAATCAAGGGAGAACCATGAAGGGCACCCTATTATACTAGTAATAAGGAAGAACTATATAAAGGCATTCCACTGCACTATAATTTGGGGAGAACTGTTAAGGGCACCCTACTGTTAGCACCATCCCAAGGCTACAATTAAGGGAGAATTGCTAGGGCACCCTATTGCAGTAGCATGTTAAGGGAGAATTGCTACAAGGGCACCTTACTACTCTGTGATTAAGGGAGAACTTCTAGGGAACCCTATTGTAGAAGAAACCAAGAATGCAATTATGGGAGAATCACTAGGGCACCCTATTGTAGTAGCACATAAGGGAGAACTGCTACAAGGGCACCCTACTACTTTGTGATTAAGGGAGAACCGCTAGGGCACCCTATTGTAGAAGAAACTAAGGCTACAATTAAGGGAGAATCATGAAGGGCACCCCATTACAAAGATAGTTAAGGGAGAACTGATATAAGGGCATCCTATTATGTTGTGATTGAGGGAGAACCACTAAGGGCACCCTATTGCAGAAGCAGTTGAGGGAGAACTGCCAAGGGCACCCTATTGCAGAAGTAGTTGAGAGAGAACTGCCAAGTGCACTCTATTGCAATAGTAGTTAAGGGAGAACTGCTAGTAGGGCACCCTACTACACTTTGATTATGGGAGAACCACTAGGGCACCCCACTACAAGACAAAGATTATATCTCTGAAGGCCTAGGAGAGATAGATCTATCTTCTAGGAAGGATGGTATGCCAAATTTTGGATATCCATAAGGCCTTAGGAGGAAATAGTCATAATGAGATGGTGACATAGCTTGAGGACCATTCTAGAATAGCTATGTGGCAACTAGAGCCCCAGGAGGTCCTCCTAGAGAGTTTGTAACCTGATTATGAACCCTCCCTAAGGATTAGGATTACTCATCAAGACTCATCACACAACAAGAGGGGAGAAAGTACTATAATACATCCAGATAAGTTCTCTCTTTGAACTATTCTTAGTAATTTAAAATTGAATTTTGTTATCTTTAGATTTGATATATACATATTTACAAAATATATGACCATCTAATCTTAAATTGGAATTGTTGTTTTAGGACTAAATAAAGGCACACAAGTCAAATCATAACAAGAAAATATTCAATTGCTTGAGGACAAGCAATTTTGGGAAGGGTGGACTGTAATGTCCTCTCTCTCGAAGAGAATTTAATAAATAAATCATAATATTGAGCTATGGCAAAAATTAAATACCCAGTATAATAATTATATAAGTGATTAATAATAAATAAAAATTAGATATAATATGATTAATATCTACAATTAGATAAGTTTAAATTAAATAGTAATATGAAGATATTAAATAAAGAAATAGATAATGAAGAAATAAATGAATAACAAGTTAATAGACAAATAAATATTAATAAATATAATTTATTATTAAATTCATTCTATAATAAAACCTAGACTATTATAATAATAATTGAATCCATAGAATTACTATAATATAGTTAGCCTAATAAATAGTAATATTAAAATAGATAAATAAATAATATAATATAATATAAAAAATTAAATAAATAATAAGTATAATTATAAAGTAGTAAAATAAATAAATAATAATAAAATGTAATTATAATATTGTAAATGGTAATTTAAATAAAATATAAATAAATAATAATTACTATAAATAAATAAAAATATAGAGGCATATCTCTAACATCTAAAGGTGGCAACCCTTCAACATGCAAATGTATATAATGGATATCAAATTCATTCCTCCCCGATTTTATGTATAGAGAGGAAATAAATAAAAAGGGGAACTATTATAAAAAGGGATTATTCAAATTTCAAGAAAATAAGAAAAGAAATGTAGGATAAAATCAAGGAGGAAATATAGGAGAAGATCAAAGAGGAAATGTAGGGAAATATTTAAAAGAGAGAAACATTGAATAAACTAAAAATAAAGACATTGGAAAGAAGGTAAGTATATCTATGTTGAGTTAATTTATTTATAAGAATTGCATGAATTAAATATTAATAATAATATGAAATAAATTTTAGAATCATAGGTTATGAAACAAACATTGAAATAGTGAATTATGAAATATAGTAATATTGTTATGAAGTAAACTTACATTTGAAATAACTTAAATCAAATATATTGATAAATAAATAACTAATATATAATATGAAATAAATACATTATATAGAGAATTATGAATTCTTGTGATTATAAGTATAAAATTATATAATGATATATTATATTTATTGGGGATTGGCATCCTCCTAGTATACAACATTACAAATTACCATTCCCAAGGAAAATCCAAATACTAGTTATGAATTTTAAGACAAATCAAGTAAGGTCCAAAATGGGGACATTACAATCTTTCAAATCATTAGTCTTGG
Organism: Chamaecyparis obtusa; assembly: GCA_027943335.1. Lineage (NCBI taxonomy): Eukaryota > Viridiplantae > Streptophyta > Pinopsida > Cupressales > Cupressaceae > Chamaecyparis > Chamaecyparis obtusa. Next base: position 235,544 of record BSBK01004872.1, read on the forward strand.
CATCAAACCATCTACTCCATCAGCTCCGGTTGCTGGGGTAAACGCTAGTGACAACCCCGTTCCACCCACAGAGTCATTGGAATGCTCACACCACACTCAGCCCAAGTGACCCCAAGGTGCACTAAGTACAATTGGGCAGCGATCTTTCGAGGCTCGTATCTCAAACCTCATGAGTGGTATCAACAAATTGTTATGGACTATGAGATCATGTTACTGAGGTCTACAATAACCTCTCTCAGTTTTGGGCGATTCGACTTCGTTTGCATTTGGCAAGGCAATCTCAGTTGATGCCAAAACTTGCAGTGAGGGTCAGTTGAAAGTAGCTCTACAGTGTATCTTTCAAATTATCCATCCTCGCATTGAGCCATTTGCTCCATTGGCTCTGATTGGCCAGGTAAATGCTAGTGACAACCCTATTTTTCCCACAGAGTCACTGGAACGCTCGCACCACACTCGACCCAAGTGACCCCAAGGTGCACTAAGAATGATTGGGAAATGATCTTCTGAGACTCATATCTCAGAGCTCATGAGAGGTACTGACAAACTATTAGGGGCTATGGGATCATGTTTCTGAGGTATACAATAACCTCTCTCAATTTTGGGCTATTCGACTTCGTTTGCATTTGGCAAGGAGATCTCAGTCAATGCCAAAACTTACAGTGAGGGTCAATTGAAAGTAGCTCTATAATGTATCTTTCAAACCACCTGTCATGGTATCAAACCGTCTACTTCATTAGCTCTGGTTCAATGGGTAAAGCTAGTGACAACCCTGTTACACCGAAAGAGTCACTAGAATGCTCGCGACCACGCTTGACCCAAGTGACCCCAAGGTGCACTAAGTATGATTGGGTAGTGATCTTCCAAGGCTTGTATCTCGGATCTTGTGAGAGGTATCAAAAAACCGTTAGGGGGTACAAGATCATTTTTTTGAGGTCTACAATAATCTCTCTCAGTTTTAGGTGATTCAACTTGTTTGCATTTGGCAAGGCGATCTCAGTCGATGCCAAAACTTGCAGTGAGGGTTAGTTGAAAGTAGCTCTATATTGTATCTTTCAAACCATTTGCCCTAGCATCAAACCATATGCCCCATCAGCTCTAGTTGGCTAGGTAAATGCTAGTGACAACCCCATTCCACCCACGGAGTCACAAGAATGCTTGCACCACGCTCGACCCAAGTGACCCCAAGGTGCACTAAGCATGATTGGGTGGTGATCTTCTGAGGCTCGTATCTCGGACCTTGTGAGAGGTATCAAAAAACTGTTAGGGGCTACAAGATCATGTTTCTGAGGTCTATAATAAACTCTCTCTATTTTGGGTGATTCGAATTCATTTTCATTTGGCAAGGCGATCTCATTCAATGCCAAAACTTGTAGTGAGGGTCAGTTGAAAGTAGCTCTATAGTGTATCTTTCAAACTATCTATCCTAGCATTGAATCGTCAGCTCCATCAACTCCGGTTGGCTAGGTAAACACTAGCGACAACCCTATTCCACCCACGGAGTCACTGTAATGCTTACGACCATGCTTGACCCAAGTGACCCCAAGGTGCACTAAGCATGATTGGGCAGCGATCTTTTGAGGCTTGTCTCTCAGACCTCATGAGAGGTATCGACAAACTGTCAGGGGCTATGGGATTGTGTTTTTGTGGTCTACAATAACCTCTCTCAGTTTTGGGTGATTTGAATTCATTTGCATTTGGCAAGGCGATCTCAGTCAATGTCAAAACTTGAAGTGAGGGTCAGTTGAAAGTAGCTCCCCAGTGTATCTTTCAAGCCGTCTGTCCTGACATCAAACCATCTACTCCATCAACTATGGTTAGCCAGATTAACGCCAATGACAACCCCATTCCACCCATGGAGTCACTAGAATGCTTGCGACCATGCTCGACCCAAGTGACCCAAGGTATGTGACTGAGAACAAAAAATTCATTACATTTATTAATTTATTACACCTTTGTAAATTATTATATCTAGGTAATTTATTACATCTATTATAAAAAATTCAAACAAATTGACATATAACCTCAACAAGATATAATTTAAATCATAATGATAATCATAGTCAAGATATAACTTCACCATTCAATTCTATAAACATGAATAATAAATATGTTTACAAAAGATGACACAAATATAACATAAAAATGAACATGTTCTATATATAGAAAGTATCAAATGTATCAAAAGTATCTCCATATACAAATATGACACATGCCATTTCAAAATATCTACAAAATCCATATTTCAAGGTGTACAATGTGGCATATATGTCATCTCAAAATGAACCAAGTGACATCTCTAAATGACCACAAAACTAAAACTACATCCTATGTCATAGGGGGATCATCAAAATGTAGCCTCTTTGAAGAAGTGTTTGGCTCTGATTGATCCTGCATAAAAAATGAGTTCAAACCCAAGTTCGATTGCTTAGTTCATACATACATACATACATACATACATACATACATACATATATACATACATATATACATATATATATATATATATATATATATATATATATATATATATATATATAATTCATAATTCAAACACTAATTTAATTAAAATTATAACTAAATACAAACATCTATACTTGGCCTCTAAGTCGCCTACCATGATTAGGTGTCCTAGCATAAGTCTTTGGTAGCGAAGGGACAATGCTACCAATACCAACTCCGACCTATAAATATATATTTGCAATAATGAGATTAGTAGAGTGGTGCAACATAGAGTAATAAATCTACAAAATAGGATGATAGCATAATACAATTATAAATTGATTGAACTAAAATTAAAGCTTACATCAGCTAATCCCTCCTCTAGAATATTGGGCTGGGTCAACAAAGATATGAAAGATTCTTGTGGGCCCTCTCTCACACTGGGAGTAACCTATGAGAGTAAAAAGATTGTCAATTATATATAAATGTACTTCATCATAACAACCCTAGTTACAAAATACAAATAACAATATGTAAAAGTTTATGTACAATCAGGCTATCACTCCGAATTGAGATGCCTATCAGCGTAGGCTCCCAAACCTATGTCGGGACATCATCAAGAGCCACACCCTATACAATAAAGTTCAAGTAAAATATTTATTACTACACACAAGTGGCATACATATGCATGCATAATTAATCTTAAACAATTAATTACCTTTCCTTTGTCGACACATGAAGAAGGAACCTCTCGTGCCCCCACTGACATCATCTGTAGCCTACAAGAGTACAATAATATGACAATACATTAGTAAATGTATGAATTTTATTGCTCTAATTGATAGAGATTTAAGCATGTACACCAAATGATATAAAAAAACTAATGGGTACATAATTTATAATATACTGTATAGGTGTCAAGGCCAAATAAAATAGTTGAAAGTGTGGAGTCATTCACTTGTCTCAACTCCTCCTCTGTCATCGACTGAACATAAATGGAAAAAATATATACATAAGTGCATGCAATCATTAAAACTAATCTAAATAAATAAATTATTTTTAAATTAAATAAGTCATGTGACAAATTTATTTATAATGTTTACTCTTACCGTATCAACAAGAGTCCATGGCTCTGTGTGCTCCTCCTCAGCACTCTCATGAGACGTAGATGCTCCATGAGGTGTTGCAGCCTCTACAGCTGCATCTCCTATATCCTCCTCACCAATAACATATTGATATGTATCAGCATCAGTAAGTGGTCCAAGGCACAAATTCTTGCACATAATGCAAGTATGGGCCACACATACATGTGAATTGCTGCTAGATGTCGATGCGCTAGCATCATCCACGCTAGGGGGCAACAATGACCTGGTCTGTGTGATCAACTGATCACTCAACAAATGAATGGCCCTAATATTCTATGAGGTAGCATCTGCAATGATATCAGGATGTTGCACTAGAGGAGGGGGTGCGACATCAGTGGGGGGACAAAGGTAGTAGCCTTTTTGCACTGGGAAAATGACCTAGTCTGAGGAGCTCCTCCGCCTATGCCCATGTTGGACCTCATGCTCCAATAATTAACATTGTAACCAAACACAAACTCAACATATAATTTTTTAATGAAATAGAAAGGGAGCTCCAAATTGCTATGGGGTGGTTTATCAAAAACCATCCACCAGCGATCCCAAAAGTGTGTGCGCATTGCTTCATTTGTGCACCATTTTATTGATAATTTGGGCTTTCTAGGGTCAACTTTTAATCCGATTTTAGAATTAACAAAAAGGGAGGCTATATCTTCCTTAGTTATATTAAGGGCCGCAACCCCATCATGGTCAAGCTCGTCATCAAATTGGGTGCGCATATCATCACGCCAATAAAGACTAGCATTATGTTGTTGCGTAAGGGTGTCAATGTTTTCAATAATGGTATTTAGGGTGACAAGCATAGGAGCTAATGTAGGTATATTTTGATACATGTTTTTGAAGCCCCGTATAGTGTTCAAGTTCTCCTGTAGAAAATCCTCTAAAGATTGAGGGTTTTGAAGTGGTTCTCGATTGTTTTGGGGATTGTTATTTGTTGGGAGAGGGTTATTATCTTCATTGTTGTCAGCCATGCTTGATTAAATAATAAAAAAATATAAATTTTAAATTGATTTTATATATTATTAAAAAAATCAATACAAAACCCCATTTTAACCAAAAGAACTAAATTGAACATGAAAATGAAAGAAATTAATCAAGATATAGCAAGAATTTACTTATCGGATAAACTATGGAGTCAAATTTGTTGGAGAAATTAGGTACTCAAAAATATTGTGTATAGGATATTTGGAGTCATTTTCTAAACTCAAAACATGGAGAGAAATGAGGAAAATGGCTCGCAGGTTTTGATTTATGCCATAGGTTTTGGGTACCCGATTAGGCTTGTGCTTTGGTGTTAGGTTTGTCCAGGTGTACTGATACCCAGGCCTATTAAAAAGTCAACATACATTTTCATGCACTTTTGGATGACTGCAAAGTGGATTTTTTTACATCACTACTTTTTGGCCCCTCATGATCTTGCACATACCCAAAAACCCACAGCAACAGGAGAAAAGACAACTGAACCAGTGACAACATCAATATTCTGGACAAAGACAACAACAAAAGAAGGGGTAGCATTAACATTATGAACTAGAGCTGCATCAGAGACAACATCTGTAGCATCAGAGAAAACATCAATAGTATTAGCCAATGTATGATCAGTCCGAGGAGAGCAAGCAGCCACACCCCCATGCTTGGAGACTTTTCAAGCTATATAATGATGGTAAGAAACCCCCAACTACAAAGAAGGTGATTTCTTCGATCTAATATTATCAGAAAAACACTGGGCAACAAGATGGCTAGTCTTGTGACATTTACTGCATCTAAATGGAATACCCTCATAATCAAGATTCTAGGTCCAAGATCCTTTTGAAGAAGCCAAATTTATCTTCTCAAGGAGACCCTTAGACACATCAACCTCCATAAGAATATGAGTATACATCATCTTAAAAACATTAGAAGAATTTGAATCAACGATCTGGAAATCCCCAATGGCCTCCCCACAAACTCCAAAATTGAATCCAGCTAAAGATGAAGGGGAAGATTCGACAATCTTACCCATAAGGGTATTTTATTAAAGGATTCAAAAAGAGGATCAAATCCCTGATAAAAGGATTTGGCCATCAGGGGGAAGCACTCCTCCCAAGAGAAACAACTGTTACACAAAATAGTATTTCTATCTATAGTATTTTCAAATTTCACAATAGAAAAAACCCTTGCCATAGGGTAAATCTGAACTGTATCAGTTATGATGGGCTACCAATGTATGGATATCCAAGCATGTAAATCAAGAAGAGAGGGCCAAAAACCCCTAAAATGAAAAATAGCAGTGGTAGAAGAGAAATCCTTTGTAGTATTGAAGATCTCATCAATAGTATCTGAATCAAGATTAACCACAATGGGGTTACTTACAGAAACATGCAACACCGAAGGATGAGATCCCCCTCTGCCAGTAGAGGAAAGACCATAGATACCTACTTCAAAAGCAACCACATCAGTATAGGAAATTGGTGAACTCCCCTTAACCACCTGAGACCTTGAAAGGGCCATCTGGGAAGACCCTGGCAACGTCAGAGATAGCCCAAAAACTACAACTGTAGGCAACACACCACCAGATGCAACTGCAAGAGAAGGAAAACTCCCCTTAGCCACCTAAGATCCTAAAAGGGCCTTCAAGGAAGACCTAGGCAATGATTGAGACTGCCCAAGAACAACGACCATTGGTGACACACCACCAGACACAGCTGCAAGAACAGGAATAGAAGCTCTAATAGAATGCACAGTGTTAGGTGTGACCTAGTTAGAGGGTTTATCACTAATAATTAACTTTTGACCAACATTCACTATGGGGTCAACAAGATAATGCTTTACATTCAATGAATGTCATAAGATAGTACAATAAGACTGTTAAGTCCACTTAGTTAAGATATTTTTTGAGTCAATGGTTGAACTGATACAGTACTGATCTGATTCAAATACAACTCAATTGAAAATACTCAGATCTATGCTAAGCTCATAAAATCCTCTGATCATTAATCAATTCACTTCCTTAATATTTCTCAACTTACTTCACTTGGTAAATAGTTCTCTGACATTCGGTAATGTTTGTAGTTCAGTTCTTTCAGTAACCAATTTGATTAGGCATGCATGAATAAAGTCTTCACACAGAATCTCTACAGTCTTCTTCTTTCTGGCATATTTTAACAATGAAACTTAGATCTTTTATATAGACAAGTAAACTATTTTCATATTAGCCATCAGATTTTGCCTCATAATCTCTTCATCCATTTTGCCTCTTAAACCTTCCTCGAAAGATGTGTCCATAACACATTTCAATCTCATCCTCTAGATCATCTCTAATTTTTTCCAGTCGTGGATCTCATGACTAACTTTATCATTAACCTTGAAATCATAACAATTTCTAGCTCATCAATTTCAGTCGGCTGTTCTTAGCATTTAATATTTCATCCATACTCGGTTAATATAGAAATGCGTCAGTGATAACTAACTAGGTTATTACTGTCACTTGGTATACACTGCACTGGCTCATTATATATAGAAATCTTCAATTACTAACCACATTGACTTGTTCAATTCAAATCTCTTCTCCATAATAGATTAATGTAACATGCTCAAGTCAACAATATGAAGCCATAGACTCATCAATAAGTTACCCAATGTTTACCTTATCCTTATTTGTCATATCCATATTTTCCTCATGTAGATATCTCAATTCTTCATCTTTTCTTCCTTCAACAGATGTTTAGATGTTTGTAACTATCATGATAAGTACTGTCAAGACTAGTTGACATCAATGACAACATATTGACTGATTTAATCATTGTACATATCATTTCAATGGCTCAGTGATCTCTAATCATTATTTCTTCAATTCATTCAGATATTCAATCAGTTGTAGTTCATCAACATTCATAGTGAGCATAGTGAGAAAGCCTTAACTGATGTTATGCACAGTCTAGGGTTTGAAGTCAAAAATAAAATTGACGAAGATGACAATTGCAACATTGAAAGTAGTTCTTTTGCTTTGTAAATGCCATTTACCTACACACTAGAACCTTCCAAAGGAAATATTGGTGAATGTTTTATATTTGTCAGAGCATTTTTTCTTTTCAAATTAAAAAAGAACAAAATAAACCCCTGGAAAAATATGAAGAATCAATCAACAAAAATGAAATATTAGCTAAAATCTTATATTATAAATTCACTTGCTTCAGACGTTAGAGAGCGATTATTTTATACTTCTGCTCTTTTGGAGAAGAAATTAGTAGTGAAGGGAGCGACTTTGAAAACTTTGGTCTTCTTCTTAAGGTAGGGACTAATAAAATAAAAAAGCTTGCAAATAAATAAATAATTTGAAAAAAATTATATGAATTATTTGAAATTGAAGGATATGAAAATATTCTCATCTCTCATTGGAAAACTGTGATTGCACAAACTATCCTTAAATTGATTATCATTTGTTTGTAAAAAAATCACAAAATATGCTTGCTCGAACAGAGCTTGATGACTTACACTAAGCTTTACAACAAGATTGTATGGTATAAACATGGTGGGATTGTCTCCTTAAGTTCCTATGCCTCAGCTACGTGCTGAAATGCTTGTGAAAACAAAAGAATTGGAGGAAAAAAATGGTGGATGAAATCTGTTGAGAGTTTGCCAACAACGTAATGATTGCAGGCTTATTTGCTCCTTCAATGTCTTTTCCTGTATGGATGTATACACAATGTATAGAAAACGTATGATCAAACATCTTTGTTTGGCTTCACACTTGCTAGTTTTTAAAAGTGATATTAGGCGATGCTTTCAAGGGTGGTGCCCACTAAAAGTAGTTCCATTTATTGTTTACATTCAATAAAATCCTTTAGTAGTGTTTTTGGTGATAAATTCTGTCTCTAACATTTGCCAGAATCAGTACATGTTATTTGACAACAACAATAGATTTCTCGGCGTGTCAAATTTCAACCTGCGATAGCAAGGAAACTAATATCTATTTAGTGAACCAAAAACATTAGGGAATATTTAAAATTTTTCTCTCCCTCATCATTCATTGGTTGAAGATTTTTCTTTACAATTTTTAATAAAAAAAAAAAACTAGGAAAATTAGTGCTAACAAATCGGGAAAAGAAAAAAATATCAATAAAAATTAAATTTGAAAAATAATAGTGCGAAATAATAGGATAAACATTTATTTGTGCTACTAGCATGATTCTGTAAATAAGATTAATTGCTTTTTGTGCTGGTGAAAACATAAGTCTTTATAGGCAGGGACTAAAAAATGCAAGCTATAAAATTCAATTTATAAACCACATAAAAATGGAAAAAATTACATGAATCTTAAACCTCATGACTCACAAATTACTTCAACGAATGTCATAACCACCAGGATTGGGATCTGCTAGTTGCATGCTGATGAAGGGTACTCCCCTTAATACCACAAACACATAACAAAAATAGAGAAATAACAGCAATATGCAAGAACATAAAATGGGCTTCTTATTATCTCCACAAATGTGGAATTACAAATTTTAGAATTACAATAAGCAAAGCCACATGGGCAATTTCCTTTACAATACTCTGTAGGACAAAGCCTCGAATCATTACCCAGATCTACCCCAGTACTGCTCTAGACAACACAATAGACCTTTCTTATATAGGCAATTTCCATCGCCGAAGAAGGTTCCAGAAATTTAGCCCTTTAGGCCGACAATACAAAGAATTATTTTATTTTTACAATTATTACAATAGGGTGCTTTTAAGTAGCCCAACTTCCAGAGGCCGTAACTTTCTAACCGTAGCTCTATTTTTCTATTATAACCACTTTTCAAAAATTCCATGACGAGATCTATAGTGCCTGACAAGCGGGGGTCGATCGTGATCCGGAGCCTCTAAGGCCTTCAAAATTGACCTGAAAAGATTTCGTACCCAAAAAACTCAATAACTTCACCAATACTGATGATGTGGCAATGAAATTCAACTAGTAGGCTGAAATGACTGAGATGAACCTCCAACTGTGAAATCAGAACATTCCGAGATCATATGACCAACTTACTAAAAATAGTAAATTTCCATAAATAGCCGCTTTGCACAAGATAGCCCTTATTGAAAAACAAACCAAAAATATTTTTGGGTGATGCAAGATTGCTCTTACACCTAGGATGCTCCTGCATCAGACACCCAGGGTAATTTGAGAAGTGACCCTGTCACGACTCAGGTGTGAAGAGGAAAACCAAGACGGTTAACCTCCTCCTTTGTCAACCATGATGAATCTTCAACAGGTCGCCCTTTCCATTTGACCAAATATTCCTCATATGTCTTGTTCCTTGTGCTTCTGCCAACATGACTATCTAGTATATCCTCAATCTCTTTTGTATCTGAACTAGTTGCTGGAATACTCCACTGTGCTGTTGTGATCTCATCCTCACCACCTCCTTCATGATACTTTGTCAAATCTAAAATGTTAAACACTGGTGAAATATTCAGCTCACTAGGCAATTCTACTTCATAGGCATTTCTTGAATCATACTTCTTCAGTATCCTACATGGCCCAAACTTTTTCATTTTCAACTTGTTATATGTACCAACTAGAAATCGCTCCTTCCACAAATGAACCATGACTCCATCTCCAACCTGAAATTCCTTATGCCTTCTTTTCTCATCTGCCTTAGCCTTATACTGTGCATTCATCTTGGTAATGTGCTTCCTCACCTCCTCATGGATGTTCTTCAAATGTTCTGCAAAATCATCAGCTTCAGTACTACTTATTTCTCTTTTATCTATCTTCCTCAACTCAGATGCATTTCTGGGACTACTTCCATATACAATCTGTGGATGATGTGATGAACTAAACTTCAAATCTATCTTCAACTCTTCACTTTTTGCTAGTGTCATTCTGTGTGCTACCTTATTTGGAAAACTAGCTCCTAGAATCAAGTCCATCTGATGACTGATCTTTCTTAGTGGTGGTAATCCATCAGGCACATTATCAGATACAATAGCCTGAAACTCATTCAATAATTTTGCAACTTCTACAAACACATCTTCTACTTGCTCTTTCCTAGCATTTGGAATTAAGGTAAAACACATATGCTCATGCCGCATACCATCTAAGGAATTTCCTCTATCAGCAAAAGTTATTCTTGCAGTACCACATACCTTTTCTTCTATTTCCTTCAATGGTTTTAGCTTATGTTGCACTCCATCCTTTGTTAGGGAATAGGTATTCGCATGACTATCATGTACAACACACCTGTCAAATTGCCAAGGTCTACCCAACGACATATGACATGCATCCATAGATATGATATCACATAGTACCTCTTCTTGGTACTCGCCGATATTGAACTTCACTAGGCATTGTTCACTGACCATGACCTTGTGGTCATCCTGCACCCAAACAACCTGATATGAATGCGGATGTTTCTGCCTCTTGAGCTTCAACTTTGTCACCATCTCTTCTGACACCAAATTATCAGTACTACCACTATCAATAATGACATCACAATACTTACCCTCACACTTGCACCTAGTATGAAACATGCTCCTCCTTTGTTCAGGTTCATTCTCACCACTCAACAGGACTTTTCTGTTAATCAACATTTTTCTTTTTTCAGCATCTTCAGAATGTGATGATGTGACATCTTCATCTACATGTGCAACTCTAGTCTGGCTTTCAGTTCTCCTATCTATCCTTCCTTGGTGTTGAGGACATTCAAAGGCCCTATGACCTTCTCCATAGTGAAAACATGTTCCACGGAAGCCTCCTCTTCCAGATCCTTGTCCTCTTCCTCTTCCTCTCTGATCTTTATTATTCTGATCATGGAAATGATTGAAATTATCTCCTCTCTGATTCTGACTACTATTGACCTCATCCTTCATTTTTAGATCTTCATTTTGATCTCCATATGACCATCCACTAGATCTTCCATCACGATCTCTTCCGTTTTGTCTGCTCTCAAACTTCTTGTTTAGCCTTTCCTCTACTTTTAGGGAAAACTGGTATGCCTCTTCAATACTGTTCATTCGAACCAAATTCAACTCCTCTTGAATGCTTGGCCTCAACCCATTAAGGTAACAGACAACTTTCTCATTATTAGCTTCCACATGGCCTATTTTGATGAGGATTCGATAGAACTCCTTTGTATACTCTTGAACAGATCTTCCTGCCTGCTTCAAACTTTGCATTTTCTTTAGTAGGTCAAGCTCATAATCAATAGGAATGAACTGTCACTTCAATTTATCCACCATTCGATCCCATCTTGTGATTTTATCCTTTCCTCTTCTATTTCTCTCCAATTGAATCTCTTGCCACCAAATCTTCACATGACCCTTCAGTCTGGCCTTTGCAAACTTGACCTGATTAGGATCCTCAATATCTTCATACTCAAAATATTCTTCACATTCATTGATCCAGTCGATCAATTCCTCTAGGTTAAGATTCCCTGAAAATGTAGGGACCTTGATCTTAGGTCTTTTCTCGATCTTGGAAATGGCCCAGAAAATCCTTTCTTCCTCTTGATTCAAAACTTCGACTTCTGCTTCTTGATCAACATTTCCTTCTTTGGCTTCATCCTCACTTTCATCTTTGACATTAAGATTCATTCCTATACGAATCTCTTCTTGCAATGTTCATACTTGTCTCTGAAGCTCTCTAACTTCAGTTGTCACAACACCAGCTCTTCCACCATGTTCTCTTCATGGAGGTATTTTTCCACTTATCGTTGAAACCCTAACGATGGTCCTAGTGCAAACTACCTCACAGTCGATGATATTTTTACAGAAACCCTAACCCATGGTCCTAGTGCAAACTACCTCACAATCGGCGATATGTTTACACACTCAGGAACTCTTGCTCTGATACCACTTGATCAAGGGTACTCCCCTTAATACCACAAATACATAACAGAAATAGAGAAATAACAACAATATGCAAAAATAGAAAATGGGCTTCTTATTATCTCCACAAATGTGGAATTATAAATTTTAGAATTACAATATGCAAAGCCACATGGGCAATTTCCCTTACAATATTCTGTAGGACAAAGCCTCGAATCATTACCCAGATCTACCCCAGTACTGCTCTAGACAACACAACGGACCTTTCTTATATAGGCAATTTCCACCGCTCAAGAAGGTTCCAGAAATTTAGCCCTTTAGGCTGACAATACAAAGAATTATTTTATTTTTACAATTATTACAACAGGGTCAGCTCAAAAGAAATATAAAATATGCTTTTAGGTAGCCCAACTTCCAGAGGCCATAACTTTCTAACCGTAGCTCCGTTTTTCTATTATAACCACTTTTCAAAAACACCATGACAATATCTACAGTGCCTAACAAGCGCAAGCGCTAGTTAGCTGGGGGTCGATCGCGATCCAGAGCCTCTAAGGCCTTCAAAATTGACCTGAAAGATTTCATACCCAAAAACCTCAATAACTTCACCAATACTGATGATGTGGCAATGAAACTCAACTGGTAGGCTAAAATGACTGAGATGAACCTCCAATTGTGAAATTAGAACATTTCGAGATCATATGACCAACTTACTAAAAATAACAAGTTTCCATAAATAGCCGCTCTGCACAAGATAGCCCTTATTGAAAAACAAACCAGATATATTTTTGGGTGATGCAAGATTACTCTTACACCCAGGATGCTCCTGCATCACATGCCTAAATTTTCATTCACAAAAAAAATTATAAAATCAAACATTGAGCCTCCATCGCTTAGATGTTTACAAGGCACCATCATTGCAAATGGTAAAATGCTCTGAGAAACCCTAAATTCTTTGTATAATTTATTTGAAGGAGTTTATCCAATTTATTCCAAAAAGATATTCTGAAACATTGGGGTATGGGTTAAATGGATGGAATGCCTTTAAAAAAATGGCGATACAAGACTAGTAGACGAAGGAGTGAAAAATAAAGGAAAATAAAAAATAAAAATATTTGAATATAAAACGGGCAACCTAAAAAAATCTTGAAGATGCAAGATTTCATTGACAGACCATGATATCATGGCCCGCCATATTGCTAGAGCTTACTAGGGATTTGGAGCTCAACCTGCTAGAGCTTTCCAGAAAGAATGAAGAAACGTCTAGTAGAAAGTTCTAGAATATTATTGAGGAAGTATTTAGATTTTTTTTATTATTTATGACGTGAGAAATTTTGTATTTTTAAGGAAAAAATGATTTTTTTGCTAAGGAAAAATCTTATATTTTCAAATTATTGAAAATAAATATTAATGATCAATTATAATGTTTTTATCCCAAAAGATTTAATATTTTATTTTGTTTGGTTGATTGACTAGTCAAATTATATGTCCTAAGGGATTGCATAAGTATCCCGCGGGAGGCAGGAACTAAGAATTGGATTAAATAGATTTGGGACTCCAAAGATTGGAGCACCTTAATCCCAACACTTCTTGAGCTAAAGATGCAAATAGTCCAATTCTTCTAACTTGATACCTTTTATGCTCTGCAAATTCTAGCATTGATTAATGATAATCCTCTAAAGCCAACTAAATTCTTTGACAACAAAGCTCCCTTCTTCATAGTAAAGCTCCCTGATTGTGTTTCCAAGTTTCTACTATAGGCAATTAATTCAATTTGGTGGCATTTCTGTATGTCCAATGTTGGAGACTTTGGGACCATATCAAAATTTCTTGATATCTTCTTCAATTCACCAAAAAGACTTTACTATAAGAGAATGAAGTGTGCTGAAGCATCATTCCTGTATGTCCAATGTTGCAGGATTTGATACCATATCCAAATTTCTTGATATCTTCTTCAATTTACTACAAAACCTTATCGTAAGAGAGCAAAGTGTGCCGATGCACTTCAATCAGATTCTTCATGGATTCAAGGTAGATAGATTGAAGATTGGGCCAACACACTAGAAATTGAGAGCTTGGTAACACCTACTTGGCCGCTGGAAAGATGCAAAGATTTCAACCCTTAAAACTTCTCAATACCATATATATCCTGCATATTCAAACATCCATTAATGAGAATGCTCTCCAGGCATCTCAGACCTACAAGACTTGGAAACAGTATAAGTCGGTGGTATTTTTCAGTTTTCAGTGTTGCAAGTTTTGTGACCACAACACTTCCAGATATTAATATCAATCTTCTACAAGATCCGACTATAAGATACTGTAATGCTGTTACTGGAGGTCGATGGATGGATCATCAAAGACATACAATACACAATATGCATAAAATTAAACAACTAATAAATTGAAACCGAGCACGACATTTTCTACAGCAATATAATCTTCATTGATTATATTTCAAATACATTAGTTTAGATAACTCTATAGAGTTTTCCCAATTTCTTAGACTACACATTCTCACATTACGTATTGGCCTCTTTATTTATAACCATAATGAGGCGGTTACATTGCATACCTGTTGTTCACATAACTTATAGGATAAGAATTACATAAATGTGCAGATAAAATCAAATCAGATTAAACCTGGTGATGAAGTGACAGTTGACTTATTGGTGAACATGAGGCGGTTCAGTAAGTCAGTGCATCTAGTTAGTTTAGTGGGAGAAATTAATTCCAACAGTTACACATCGAGTCCACTTCAATCAGATTTTCCATGGATTCAAGGTGGGTAGATTCAAGATTGGGATAACTGAAGATTTTACAAAAGAATAAAATTCTGAAAATAACTTTTATTGTAGCTCTCTATGAAAAAACTATTACAAATGGTTGAATATATAAAATTTATAGCCATAGAAAAAATAAGAAATAAAACTAGATACACATGTATCTAGAAGTTTTATTTGCAAAAAATAAAACTAAAAAAATAAAGAAAAACTAAATTCTAAATATAAATATGCAAAACTTTGCACATTCCTTATTTGCATAAAAACAATAAAACTAACTAAAAAACTCTTCAAAAAATGTTTTTTCCAGCATCAGCATCACTTATCCACATACTCCCCCTTGATGTTGAGAGGGCTAACAATTTGATCTCTGAGTATCAAAAATTGATCTTTTGCAATAGCCTTCGTGAAGATATCCGCAATTTGATCCTTTGTTCTAACATACTTCAATTCAACCGCTTTCTTCTGTACCAAATCTCTGATGAAGTGTTGTTTCAAATCAAAATATTTTGTCTTGCTATGATGAATTAGATTCTTGGCCAATTTAATGGCACTAATATTGTCAGAAAAAATCACAGTAGGTTGAACCCGAATCTCACCAATTTCTTCAAGAAGCTTTTTGAGCCATAAAGCTTGTGTGCCTGCTGAAGTGACTGCAACATATTCCACTTCTATAGAAGAGAGAGCAACCATACTTTGCTTCTTTGAACTCCATGTGATTAAACCAGAGCCCAAAAAAAACAATTACCGGATGTAGATTTCCGGTCATCCAAACTACCTCCCCAATCAGAATCACTAAAGCCAACAAGTTCAAATTTTTTAGAAGAATAGTGAATTCCAAAATCGAGAGTGTTTCTCACATACCTCAAAATTCTCTTGGCTGCCTTTATATGTTCTTTTGATGGATTTGTCATATACCTTGAAACCAATGAAACTGAGTAAGCAATATCAGGCCTTGTGTGAGTTAGAAATATCAAACTACCAACAATACTTCTATATGATGTCTCATCAACAATATCAGCACCATCATCTCTACATAATACAACTCCATGAGCAATTGGAGTAGAAAAAGGTTTACAATTAGCCATATCAAATTTCTTTAGCATATCCTTTGCATACTTTGTTTGACAAACAAAAATTTTATTTTCAGGTTGATAAACCTCCATTCTCAAAAAATACTTCATGAGACCCAAATCTTTCATTTCAAATTCATTCATCATAGCAACTTTGAATTCCTCTTTCATCTTAGAACAACTACCCATATATAACAAATCATCAACATACAAACTCACAATGATAATATCATTACCTTCTTGCTTGTAATAAAGGGTAGGTTCACTCTTACTTCTTTGAAAGTCATTCTGCTGAAGATATCCATCAATCCTTACATACCATGCACATGGTGCTTGTTTGAGGCCATACAAAGCCTTCTTTAGCTTATAAACATGATCTTCTTTACCTTTAACTTCAAAACCTTGTGGCTGTCCCACATATACTTCCTCTTCTAAGTACCCATTTAGAAAGACACTTTTCACATCCATGTGATGAATAGTCCATTTCTTTTGAGCTGCAAGTGAAATAATCATTCTAATAGTCTCTTGTCTTGCTACTGGTGCAAAAGTTTCTTCATAATCAATACCATACCTTTGAGTGAAACCTTTAGCAACCAATCTTGCCTTGTATCTTTCCACACTCCCATCACTATTATACTTGACCTTGTAGACCCATTTCGTGTCAATCTTCTTTTTCTCATGTGGAAGCTCTACAAGCTCCCATGTCTCATTCTATTCAATGAAATCCATCTCTTCATTCATTGCTTGCATCCAAACCTCATTAGTACATGCATCTTCAAAACATGATGGCTCAAAATCAGCTTTAGCAAGTAATGCAAAATTTATTATCTCACCTATTGGATCTTCTTCAAGTTTTTGATTTTGACTTCTCTGATAAATATCACTTAATCTTCTTACCTTTCTTGTAGAAGTTGGGCTTGAGGATGGACTTCCACTTGGAATTGATGAGGGGCTGCTTGGTAGACTTGGAGATCTTATAATAGATTCATTAGCTAGCTGCTCATTATTATTATCAACAATAATATCATCATCCAAAACTGATTTTGGCTTTTCAACATGGCCTTTTTGATGACCATAAACCCCCCCTTCATCAAAAATCACATCTCTTGAGACAAGAATCTTATTAGTAACAGGATTATACAATCTATAAGCTTTGCTCTCCTCACTATAACCCACAAAAATGATTGATTCACTTTTAGCATCTAACTTTTGTCTATTTTGATCAGGTATACGAACATAAGCCAAGCAACCAAAAACTTTAAAATGATTTACATTAGGCCTTTTTCCATACCATGCTTCATAGGGAGTCATCTTGTCTAGGGCACTTATAGGACTCCTATTGAGAATATAGACTGCTATAGCAACTGAATCAGCCCAATAAGTATTGTTCAAACCTTTGGTTTATAACATGCTCCTTGCCATTTCTACCACAGTACGGTTCTTTCTTTCAGCCACTCCATTTTGTTGAGGTGTGTAAGCAGTTGTGAGTTGTCTCTTGATCCCATTCATTTCACAAAAAATTTGAAAATCTTTGAAGCAATACTCTCCTCCACGATCTGTTCTCAAACATTTGATTGTATTTCCTTTCTCATTCTCTACACGAGCTTTAAACCTCTTGAATGTATCAAGGGCTTCATCCTTAGTCTTCAAAAAATAAACCCAACACATGCGTGAGTAATCATCAATAAAAGTGATAAAATATGATGACTTACCCAAACTTTTTGTTTGCATAGGACCACAAATATCATAATGAATAAGCTGAAGTGGGTTATGAGCCCTCCATGCATTTCCTTTTGGAAATGATTCTCTTGCATGCTTCCCTTTTGCACATCCTTCATAAATTTTGTTGTGCTCTTCAACTTTAGGCAACCCAAGGACCAATGCATTTGATGTTAGAATCTTCAAACTATGAAAATTCAAATGACCATACTTGAGATGCCACAACCAACTTTTATCCTCATAGGCCATATTCACAAGCTGATTGTCATTTTCACCAAACTTCAAGGGAAACATCCTATTCTTTGTCATAGGAACAATTGTAATCATTTTATTGCCCTGATTCTTATCATAGATAGTACATTTTTTATTTTCAAATACAACTCTATAATTCTTCTCACATAGCTTCCCAACACTCAATAAATTATGCTTCAATTTTAGAGTATAATAAATATCCTGAACACTTTTCATACCTTCTTTTGTCTGAACATCCATGGCTCCTTTGGCTGTGACCTCTACTGTATTATTATTTCCAAGAGTAATATTGGATTTATAGCCATCATCAAGCTTTGAAAAAATATCTTTGTACCAGACATATGGTTAGAGCACCCAGAATCCAAATACCAAACATCACTAATATTATTTTCAGCTTTTCCATAACACAAGAATAAATTACCATAGGAAGGATCCTCATTTTTTTGAGCATAATTTGCATTATTGTTACCTGATTTCAGCCTACACTCTTTCTCATAGTGTCCATACCGATTGCAATGGTAACATTGAATGTTTCTTTTATCAAATCTACCTCGTCCTCTTCCTCCTTGAGCACCTCCTCTTCCTCTAGTTCCTCTTGAAAAGTTATGATTTTGACCCCTTCCTGAACCTCTGTGGTTGTTATTGTTGCTGCTAGCACTATCATTCTTTGAAATTTACAATTGGGAAGCAAAAGCCTTCTCACTAATGCTGGTAGAAGTGTCCCTTATTCTATCCTCATGTGATATGAGAGATCCAACTAGCTCATCAAACTCCAAGGTGGCTAAGTTTTTACTTTCTTCAATAATAATTGCTACAGTATTCCATTTTGGGGTTAGAGATCTCAATACCTTCTGTATCACATGCTCTTGGCTCATAGGTTCACCCAAAGTGGCCATTTTATGAACCACATCTTTGACTCTTACACAAAAATCAGCCACATTCACTTTCCTTCATCTTCAAATTCTCATATTCTCTCTTCAAAGTTTGTAGTTTCACAACCTTGATCTGGTCATTGCCATGGTAAGCATTTTTTAGAGTCTTCCAAGCATCCTTTGCTGTCTGTGCATCAGCAATTCTGGAGAACAAGCTCTTCTCAAGAGCCATTTGAATGTGAAATAGAGCCATTGTATTCTTTTTCTCAACGTCCTTCTTCAATCTCTTCTCATTAGCTGTGAGATCTTCCCAATTCTCAGGTTCTTCATATCTTGATTCAATGATCTCCCAAAAATATTTTCCTATCAAAAAAGTCTTCATCTTGATTGACCAATATTAATAATCAACTTCATTAAATTCTAGAATTTACAAATTATTTGCCATCTTCACAATCCTAAAGCTCTGATACCAAATGAAGATTTTACAAAAGAATAAAATTCTGAAAATAACTTTTATTACAACTCTTTATGAAAAAACTATTACAAATGGCTGAATATATAAAATTCATAGCCATAGAAAAAACAGAAAATAAAACTAGATACACATGTATCTAGAAGTTTTATTTGTAAAAAATAAAATTAAAAAAACAAAGAAAAACTAAATTCTAAATATAAATATGCAAAACTTTGCACATTCCTTATTTGCATAAAAACAATAAAACTAACTAAAAAACTCTTAAAAAACATTTTTTCCAGCATCAGCATCACTTATCCACAATAACACTCTTCAGAAATAGGAGACACCTCCTCGGCTGCCTGAAAGATCAAAGTTTTCGATCATTCTAAATTCTCAATACCATCTATACTTCTGCAAATGCGGGCATCCATTAATGACAACCGTGCAACTTCTCAGACCTGCTAGAAATGGAGACTGCATTAGTTCTGGGCATTCCTTAATTTTCACCGTTGCAATCTGTTCAGCCATACGAAAACTCCCAGATATTCTTGTCAAACTTCTACAAGATTCGAGTGTAAGGGACATTAATTGTCTTACACAAGTCAAATCAACTTCAATCAGATTTTGCATTAATTCAAGGTGGATGGATTTTAAATTGTGGCAACCCTCTCCAGAAATTGATAGCTTGCGCATACCTCCTCCGCTGCCTAAAATATGCAAAGATTTTAGTCCTTCTAACTTCTCAATACCATCTATAATCTGCAGATTCGGGCATCTATCAACGATAACCCTCTCCAGGCAACTCAGACCTGCAATACTTGGAAACAGCATAAGGCATGGGCATTCCTTAACTTCCAGCGTTGCAAGTTTTTCAGCCACATGAATGCTTCCAGAGATTCTTACCAAACTCGTACAAGATCGGAGTGTAAGAGACTTTAATGCTGCTACACACCTCAAATCCACTTCATCCAGAATTTTCATGGATTCAAGGTAGATAGATTCTAAAAAACGCTCTCCAGAAATTGAGACCCTGCACATACCTCCTCCGCTGCCTGAAATATGCAAAGATTTCAATCCCTCTAACTTCTCAATACCATATATAATCTGCAGATTCGGGCATCTATCGACGATAACCCTCTCCAGGCTGCTCAGACCTGCAAGACTTGGAAACTGCATAAGACATGGTCATTCATTAACTTCCAACGTTGCAAGTTTTACAGCCATATGAATGTTCCCAGATATTATTACCAATCTTGTACAAGATCGGAGTGTAAGAGACTTTAATGCTGTTACACACATCAAATCCACTTCATCCAGAATTTTCATGGATTCAAGGTGGATAGATTCTAAAAAGGGGTTACGCTCTCCAGAAATTGAGAGCTTGGATACAACTCCTGTGCCTGAAAGATGCAAAGATTTCAATCCTTGTAAATTCTCAATTCCATCTATAATCTGCAGATTTGGGCATCTATCAATGATAACCCTCTCCAGGCAACACAGACCTGCAAGACTTGGAAACAGCATAAGATATGGGCATTCCTTAACTTCCAGCGTTGCAAGTTTTTTAGCCATATGAAAGCTCCCAGATATTATTATCAATCTTGTACAAGATCGGAGTGTAAGAGACTTTAATGCTGTTACACACATCAAATCCACTTCGTCCAGAATTTTCATGGATTCAAGGTGGATAGATTCAAGATTGGGGCAACGCTGTCCAGAAACTGAGAGCTTGGATACAACTCCTGTGCCTGAAAGATGCAAAAATTTCAATCCTTCTGACTTCTCAATACCATCTATAATCTGCAGTTTCGGGCATCTATCGATGATAACCTTCTCCACACAACTCAAACCTGCAAGACTTGGAAACTGTATAAGTTGTGAACATTCCTCAATTTCCAACGTTGCAAGCTTTGTAGCCCTATCAAAGCTCCCAAATACTATTATCAATTTTAGACAAGTTTTGAATGTAAGAATCTTTAATTCTGTTACACATCTCAAATCCACTTCAATCAGATTTCCCATGGATTCGAGGTGGACAGATTCAAGATTGGGACAATGCTCTCCAGAAATTGAGAGCTTGCACACATCTCCTCCGCTGCTTGAAATATGCAAAGATTTCAATCCTTCTAACTTGTCAATACCATCTATAATCTGCAGATTCGGGCATCTATCAATGCTAACCCTCTCCAGGCAACTCAGACCTGCAAGACTTGGAAACAGCTTAAGATATGGGCATTCCTTAACTTCCAGCATTGCAAGTTTTTCAGCCATATGAATGCTCCCGGATATTGTTATCAATCTTGTACAAGATCGGAGTGTAAGAGACTTTAATGCTGTTACACACATTAAATCCACTTCCTCCAGAATTTCCACAGATTCAAGGTGGATAGATTCTAAATTGGGGCAACGCTCTCCAGAAATTGAGAGCTTGCGCATACCTCCTTTGCTTCCTGAAATATGCAAAGATTTCAATCCTTCTAACATCTCAATACCATCTATAATCTGCAGATTCTGGCATCCATTAATGATGACCCTCTTTAGGCAACTCAGACCTGCAAGACTTGGAAACTGTATAAGTTGTGGGCATTCTTCAATTTCCAACGTTGCAAACTTTGCAGCCCTATCAAAGCTCCCAAATATTTTTTTCAATTTTAGACAAGATTTGAGTGTAAGAATCTTTAATGCTATTACACATGTCAAATCCACTTCAATCAGATTTTCCATGGATTCGAGCTGGACAGATTCAAGATTGGGACAATGCTCTCTACAAATTGAGATCTTGGATACACCTCCTCCTCTGCCTGAAAGATGCAAAGATTTCAATCCTTCTAACTGAATAGCATTCATTTCCTGCAAATTCCAACATCCATTAATGATAGTCCTCTCGAAGCAGCTAAGATCTTCTTCAAATATCCTCGGATGAAATGTCTCCAGATCAGATGTCTCCTTATCGAATACCCCTGTAAGTGTTTTCACCTTCCTGCTATAAGCCATTAATCCAAGCTGCCAGCATTCAGTTATGTCCACTGTTGCTGGCTTTACAATCATATCAAAACTTCTTGATATCTTTGTCAATTCACCACAGCACCTAAATGTAAGGAAATTAAGTCTCGTCAAACTTATCAAATCCAGCTCAATCAGATTTTCCATAGATTCTAGGTGGAGAGATTCAAGATTGGGACTATGCTCTCCGCTGATGGATACATGGCATACAAGTTGCTGGTCACGAATCTGTAGGCTTTGGAGGCTACTCGTGAGGAAATCAAAACCAGTTGACTCTTCACTATTCTTCAAGCACACTTTGCCGATTAATCTGAATTGGCATAAAATTAATCTTTTAAGTTTGGGAAGTTTCCTGAGGGTTTCTGTTATGGATCTCCCTGTAGTTAGCATGCAATTCCCTCCTCCACTTTTCCCTTTTATGACTAGTTCTTGTAACTCATTTAACATTTCGAATGAACTGGAAATATCTTCCAATGAGACTTGTTGAAGCACCAACTCTTTCAACTGGAAAGGAACCTGAAATTAGGTGTAATTCAACTCAAATTATTAATTTTACATTTCAAAGAAATTTTAGAAGAAAAGACATTTGCAGAAGGCATTTTCATTAATGATGGAATAAGTTGTAACTTGTAACTCCTCCTATATCACATGAAAAGAACTGCGATCTTGCACAATTTTTGTAAGAGATTAATTATAGACTTTTTAAACATAAAACTTAAATATTAAATGTGTAATCTACATGTAGTATGCATAATAAGTTTTTAGACTATATAAAGAGGTAATATGTAATTCTTTTTTTACCTCTAATCCCTGATAAGATGATCAAATCATGTGATCCATTGAATTGTTTTGTGTGTTTATTGTTGTAACAATTTTTATATGTGTTTTTTTATTCCTACATTTGATACATTGTAAGAGAAGAACACTGTGGCATTGTGCAGTTATGCATAAGATGAAATTAGATTTTTTTAATACAGAATTTGCATGTCAAAGTTTGTAATTTATATGTAATATAAATGAAATTTTCCGATTAAATATTGTATTGGAAATCTTCTATATAGAAAAAATACAATACATTCTGTCTCTTGTCTCTGATCAGCTGATCAAATCCTACGATCCATTGAACCAAAAAATATTTGTTTTTGTGCACATTGCTGTAACAATTCATGTGTTTTTAAGTTCCTTACAGTCAACACATATTTAAGCCATCATTTATGATAAAAAGGAAAAAAAATACCTGCAGACTGGCGCACCACAATCTTTTGAGACATCCAAAGACAATTCTTAGACGTTGCAATTTTTGCAGAGGAATCCATGAAGGGATGCTTTTTAGTGGGTTTTCTCGCAGGTAAATCTCAAGAGATAGCAAACCAGTTGATGTCTCGGCACAGTCATCTGAGTTCCCTAGAAAGAATGCAATCCGGCCACCAACAGATGAATCAAAAAAAGAATGGAAACACCTGAAGCTATGGTGATTGGTCTCGCTGAGAATGTTTTTGAATCCTTTTAATTCCTGCGTAATGCATATAAAAATGAAGGTTAAATATGTCCTGAATTAAGGAAAAGAAATAATTCATGCTCCAGAAAATTTCCTCAAGGCTTTTAAAGAAATGAACATAACGATTAATCAAATGAAGTGTGCATATCCAGTTAGGATCACACCATAGATTTAAGATCTTGGGAGCTCCAGAATCGACAAGGATGCCTTTGTGCATCTGCCATTTCTCTTCCAAAATCACGAATATGGTCATGCATTCCCAGAGCAGCAGCAGGCTTGTTCATTATCAACCATTTATCCTCTGAGTAGATCATTTCAGCTTCAATTTCAAAAACAAGACACTTATCCTTTAATGTCTGAACTGCATGCTCTGCTTTCCATCCCGACCCCTCCCACACTCTTATAGCTATGCTCTTCAGTTTTCCGATAAAGAAACATGCAACATCCATAAAAATCTCCTTTTCTTCTCTGTCTAGTGAATCATAGCTTATTTTAAGCGTTTGTCTTATGTCTCCAGGCGTTTTACAAACATTATGCAATTGTACCTGCCAATAACTTAGGTCTGTGCTGCCAGAAACAAGGCCGCCCAACACTTGAAGAGAGAGAGGCAAACCTCCACACCCTTTCACGAAGCTCTCTACCAAACCCTCAAATCCCCTAAATGGATAGGGTTGTTGGAATGCATGCCAACAGAAGAGCTCGCTACAATGCTTTCCATTCATTTCTTTCATCCTATATCTAAGAGCAACTGAAGCCTGAACAAGCACTTCTTCATTACGGGTGGTGACAATCACCAAACTGTCAGGATTCAGCATATCTGTCACCAGTAGAGCATCTAACTGGCTAATGTGATCAATATCGTCTATAACAATAAGGAAACGCAAAGAGAGAGCCTTTCTCAGACGATACCTTAGATAGCTTGTTCCTTCATCTGTAGTCTGAAACTTGCGACGATCCTCCATGAAAAGATCCTTGAGGAGCTTAGTTTGCAACCAAGGTAATTCATCTTTTGCAGCCGCTTCTCTGACATCAAACAGGAAACTGGATCCATCGTACTCTGAACGTTTGCGGTTGAAAAACTCTTTGGCTAGAGTGGTCTTGCCAGATCCACCTTTTCCAAAGATCCCTATGATGTGAAAAATATTTTCTTCCTTTTTTCTCTCACAATTGCTTTCAAAATCCTCCACAATTTCATCCAATCCCACTGAATGTTTTGCAACATCTAAAGGAGTTACCCTTTTAACCTCTTTTAGCACAGCAGACATGATGGTTTCACATAGCTTATCACTGTCAATTGAAGGAAGAGAATGAGCGGTGAAATGAAAATGATGTAAACAATGTACAAAATTTGAATCGAAGAATCAAAACCTTCAATAATAGATGAAAAACATATAACCAATCTTACTTATTATGCGTGTTGCATTCAAAGCCAGAGATCAATGAAACGGAGTGGAGGACGCTTTTCCACTCCTCGAGCTGGTTGAGGTACCTGCCTTTGTCTCTATACATGGCAAATGCTTCTGCATAAACCCCCTTTTCGATCCAGCGGAGATCGTAAGGAGCTACATCATAGAACACAGGGATTATCTTTACCCCAGATTGTAACATCAGAACAAGCTCAGCTAAACACCAAGCTGACTCTGGATATCTTTTAGAAAAGATGGCAATATGAACTAATGCAGAACATATGGCATGTTCAAGAGTGATGGGAACTGAATCTCCCAATTCCATCTCCCGAGAGTCAAGAAATGGCCGGAAACCAATTTTATTGATTGCACTGTAAAGTTGAAGAGCCAGAGTATGTTTGCAATCAGGCCCTCTGTGATTGATAAATACATCATACAATCTTGAAGCGCCACCTGGTCTCTTTTCTCTGAATTGAGGCTTAATCTTACTCAAAGCACCGTATTCTACAATTTCCCGGGGAAAAGATGAAGAAGAAGATGCCATGAAAGAAGAAATTGGAATTATTAAAAAAACCCTTGCATGAAAATTAAAACCATGCAAGAAAGTACAGAGGATTTGACTCAGATTAGCAATAAATAGGTAAACGATGATTGTGAGATAATAAGAAAAAAAACTCAATTGCAATTCCTAGCTTGTGCCTCGTAACAACCACGAAACGGGGATGAGTCGTCCGTGCCCTTTCGTCTTGTTTTATTTTATTTTCAACTCTCCGGCGAAGCGTTGGAAAAGTTCACGTGCGAATTATTACGTCAAATCACTTGACTATGCTGGATTTTTATGGATTGTGTGTTATATTTTACGTACTTGTGGGCCCTATTACTAATTTTTTTGTCGAAAGTTGAAAAATAAATATATGTTAAAATAATGAATAATGGTTGGGATGCTAAATACGTTAATGTGAGGTAAGGAACCTACAATTCAAAGGCATGGAGTTCGCCTACTCATTGGATCCATTCTAATACACAATCCCTTTTTCTTGTTGCGCATTAGATGTAATGGTTGTGAAGCAAATTATAAGATATGCATTATAAGATATGTCTCCATTCTAGTCATGATTCTTGTAATTTCTCTTGTGGGTAATTTTTTGAAAAATCCCAAGCTCCTTCTTTGAAGTTGTATACTAAAAATAGTATATTTAAGAAACATTGCATTAATCTACTTAATTTGATCAAAGATAAAGATCTAACATGTTAAATATCAAATTGATAATGGATTAATAAGGATAGTTTATCCTCTTAGTGCATCTTATTTATAGGATTCCCAAAATTAGGAGAGTGAGCTACATGAGGGTTAGGTTAACCCAAAGTCATAATCAAGGTTAAGTTGTGTGTTTCAAATATTGGGACAAAGAAACAAATTGAATGGTCAAGATTGCAAAGCCAAAATGAAGAGTTGATATAGCAAAGACTATTACTGATCCATGTGACCAAAATACTCTCACCTCATTTGTTGATTGATTTTTTCCTTATGTCATTAGGGAGGTAAAATAGGAATGATTAATTATAATAATTATTTGATTTATCCATGTGTAGGATTTGAATGGGTTGGATTTAATTAATTGATTGAACTATATAATTAATTAATTTAATCAATCACATAGTATTTGATCTTTTGGTTTACTTAATCCAATTGGATTATATTTAATTTTAATCAAAAGTTTTAACATTCAATTGATAGCTTTCACTTGATTTGGCCACTTTGACTTTCATTGACCAATTTCAGGTGTATACAAATGCCCATCTTTGAATCAATGCACGAAGCAAGTTGTTTCAAAGAATGTCTAATGTTCGATGTCATGATTTGATGACTGATCACAAAAAAATGATGTCAAGATGCAGATTTAATTAACTCGATGATGTGATGTTGATTTCAACAATATCGATGTGAATCCCTGATTTCCATTTCGATGAATTTTGATGCCCTATGGATGGTATAATGTGTATGCAGCCCCCTCAAGAAATGAATCAAAATGATTTTGGATGATCTGATTGATTTTTCAAATTTTGAGTTAGATTAAGATTTCAATTTGTTTCCCGATAAAAATCAATTTCGAATATACCATAGTGTTGAAAAATTTGATGACTATTTTTTATATTTGATGCCATATCAAGTGTGTTTGATGTCAGTCCCGATCGTTTAGTTGATTTGGTATTGATGTCAATCTAATAAGTTGATGAATTGATTTGATAAATTGATAAATTTCTCTCAAGACCTAGAGAGACGAACAAATTGATGCACTCAAGATGAGAAAATAAATGCTAGGATTTGATTGACGCTAGATGATCAATTTGATTGATTTGAATGATTGATATATGCTTGATTACAAAACAGGTTTCCTTTTAGAAATGGCCATTTGATATGATTTAGGTGTATATATAGATATAGGGGATCGACAATATTAGATTGCCCCTATTTGATCAACATTATTGATGTATATTGACATTGATTCAGATATTGATGATTTATATTTTATATTTTTATGTTGAGCATATTGATGTACCCTTGATGATCAGATTGATTATGATTTTTAATGATGGATACTTGACATTTGATTCCATTGATTAAGACTTTGATTATATATTTGTGGACATTTGATGATGTAACCATGTTTAACTCACCCCCCTTTTTAAGGAAATCCCATAATTACTAAAAATGCAAGATTAATCTAAATTAATAAAAAATACAACTATGATTGTGACTTATCATAAGATTATGCTATTTTTCTTATTTTCATCATTGAGCTTTTTTGGAACATGAAATTGGTACAACCATGATGGTATGAATACCGCTTTCCTTTATATTTTTACTCATGAAATTAGTACAACACTCATTGGTTTGACCACAGGAGTATGAATACCACTTTCATCGGATTCAATGTTGCAAGTGAATTTTGGCATTAAGATATAGATGATCTAAATGGCCAAGGTATCCTTTTGCATAAATAGACAAAGATTAATCCCTTTCATATGAAAATATCCTCGATGATTCTTTGATGATCATGTCATTAGATGAACTTACATACTTACATGAATCAACCTTACAAGAAGACAGTCATGAATTCATAAAATACCATGTCTCCCTCATTGCTCATCTAGTCAAAAGACATCATTGATTTGCTAAAGAAACATGATTTCAAAAAAAATCAAGTAACACATTGAACATCTTTGCTATTTGTTTGTAGATCCATATTTCAGAAGAACTTCATCCATTTTGATCTTTATTCAAGTTTTTAATCCCAATTGAGGTTTGATTCAATTTGATGTTACAAATTGGGTGTGATATTAGATCTCAATCAAGTTTGGATGTTTGAAATTTGATATTAATCAAAGAGTTCTAGTGTCTCATTTTTTAGGTTTTGATGTGAAGAATTGTGTCAATTTGGGTCTATCTTGATGAGCTCATTGATTTTAGATTTGTGCCCCTAGTTAGATATATCAAGGATTTTGGACATAGGCAAATTTCAACACCCCAATGAAAGCTTTAGCATATGCAAATGGAACTCTGACTTTATTATGATTGTGTATCAATGACAAAATGAAAGGATATACACAATGATGTTAGAAAATGTAGATGCAAAAGGATTGACTTAACTTAGGGTAAGTGGCACCCGTTTACTAGGTTTTCATCACTTGAGTTTGTTGCATTTTTTTCCCTTGATTTGCTTTTTTGTTTTGCTACCAAGGTGCCTGTTTACTAGGCTCTCATGTAATGCCCACCCTAGCATCTTCCTATGTTAGACTGACATGACTTTCTCTTTGACACTTTGGAGTTTATGATGGACTATGATTATTATTTAGTTAGCAATTTATGAGATATTTGAGCATATATATTTGGCCACTGCAGTTTATTTGGAAATATTAAATGAGTTATAATTTAATGATAAATGGCTAGAAATGAACTATCAGTAAAATGTTTTACATTGATTTGTGTTATGATGTTTATATTATGATCTAACCCTACTGACCCTATTATGGTTTGATGTTCACTGGTTGATGTTAGTGTAGGATGAGGAGGGGCAGTCTAGTTACTCCTATGAGAGATCCACATGATGTTGCACTCTCCCTCCTTGTTTGCCACTGTCTGTTTATATTTATATATTTGCATATGCATATCAGTTGGTGATACAGGATGCAGGTACCAGACATCGTCTCCACTGGCTAAATAGGTCTGAGTGTGCCTTCAAAATCCTTGAACTGTTGATGTGTAGAGATTTAACCAAGTTACTCTTGAGGTTACCCATGGACATAAGAATTCTATTTAGGAAGTTATCCTAGTTGGGAAGTAGAACACAGCTTAGGGTATGGACTTGATTTGATGTTGGTCTGAGTATATGTTATGAGTTAGAATTAATCTATTTTATATGTATATTAAATAATTATGTTATAAGTGTTTGTATTGTATATAGGTATGTGTATATGTGGGTGCACATGCATATAACCATGCTTATATAAATAATAATAATTGTATGTTTTCATTAATAGTGTTAATGGTATGTTGTTTATAATAAGTAAATAGAGTGAGTTAAATAAAGTATATTTAATGGATGTATTAAATAAAAAGTAATAATAATAATAATAATAATAATAATAATAATAATAATAATAAGGAAAATGCCTTTTTTATAGTAAAATTGGCTATCTAGGAGGGAGTTGAACTCAAGACCTCCTAGAAGTTAGGCTACTTGTTTTCATATTATGCTATGTGTTTTTCTTGAAAGGTATTTGTCTATTATTCTTGTTATGCTTCATTTAAAAGCTATTTTAATTAAATTTATTAAAAACCTTGATTAAGTCTTTACGGAAAATTATTTAGTTGTTCCTCCAACCAACTATGGAAGTTGAGGAAGTTGCTTCCCGTAAAGCAACTCCTCCAACAACATTGTTGGAGGATAAATAATTGAAGATTTTTGTGTGCGGGGGGGATGATAATTTTTGGAAGATTTGTTTTCTTTTGAGTTGTCTATAATTGTTTTCTCTGAAATTTTTTGGTGAAAGTTTATGTGAGTTTGAGAGTCTCTGGTTGGTGAAGTCATCTATGTGAGGATTTCTTGGAGTTGATTGCCAGAGGAAGATTTCCAGAAGGATATCTACTCAAGGATTGAAGTTTTGTAGAGATTCTCCAGTCAAGGGAAGAGGATTCTCCACAGGACCTGAGGTAGGGTCTAAACTGGGAAGAATCTTTATTCTTCCTCTTTGTGTATGAATGTGTTCTCTGTGTGTTGTATTGTCTATGTAAATTTCAGAATGATTATGTTATTCATATATATGTTGTGCCTATAATAGTGATTTGGAGTTTAGGATTATGTTTAAATATTTTTCCATGTTGTAGGTATATGAATATTTCTGCATTTGAAAGAGGATGTAGGGTCCTTAGTATTCTCCTTGTATCTCCTTTCTTATATAGAATGTCCATGAGTTCTTTGAGGCTTTAGAATTTTTGTTTCCACCCTACAATTTCATATCTATTTTTGCACCACCTTTCTTTGTCCAAATCTAGAACAGATTTGTTAGATAGTTAGGATGGATTGATGGGCTATTTCTAAAGGGAAACTGGGAGATCTCAAATGGGTTGTGCCCAGATTAGGCAACCATAGTCCCCATAATGCCCAATTTTACCCGCAAGACAGAGTTGACAGACGTATTTTATAGTTTCTAGTGGTTTAGTATTAGCCAAGCAGGTCAGTTTAGTATTAGCTGAGTAGGTTAGTTTATTATTAGCCGAGCAGGTCAATTTAGTATTAGCCAAGCAGGTCGGTTTAGTATTAGCCAAGCAAGGTTGGTATAGTATCAACTGAGCAAGGTCGGTGTAGTGTCAACCAACCAAAACTATGTCAATTGAGTGAACCAATGTCAACCAACCAGTCTGTATCTTCCAATGAAACTATTTGAACTGAGCAAGCTAGTGTCAACCAACCAGACTATATCAATTGAGCAGATTAGTGTTAACAGAATTTATACAAGTATAAGTCACGATACTTTAATTTCTTATACTTTATGTTATACTTGTATAAAGGAATTAGGTACCTTATGGGATGATTGAAATAGGTTTCAGCTTCATAGGAGTTAAGATGCAACTTCTAATTTTGAGATTTCTTAAAAAATTTAGACTTAGCCAAATTTCAGACATGTGAGATTTCCCTAGATTTTTAAAATAAGATATGGAATGTTGTGTAAATGTATGTGCGAAGTTTTATGTCATATCTTATGAATTTCTATACATGGTTTTGATTTTTTTGAGCTTTTGTCCATATTTGGCTTTTGGTATAGTCCATAATATAATGTCAGGACTTGTTCGGGTGGCTTGAGTGCACCGAATGGCTCCTTAGACCTATGAGATGGATCTTTTGAAAGTACTTGATGTTTTCATGGCTTATGTGTGTATGGGTAGGGGACTAGGTACCCTAGGTGAGTGGCTCACCATAGGTGTTGGAACCCTAAAGCAGTTACCAGATGATCCTATGGGTGGGTTAGAAAAAAGTGATAACCTAACAATGAATCTGGGAAAGGGGGGAAACAAAATATAATGAAAGAAAACATATTAATGGCCACATAGTCCTGTTGGAGTACCAGGACCATGGATAACTGCTAGGATAGATCCATATTCAAAAAGGGGGGACTGGGGTTACTTGGTTGCCAGGAAGGATCCCAAAATCTAGGATATGTGATGACACTCACTTAGAGGGTATGCTAGGAACCTAACCCTTGTGATTAGTAAAGTGATATATTGTTATGTTATTTCTTTTAGTTTAGGGTTTTATGTAGCCTTAGATTGCTTAGGGTCTTGTGAGTTTCTTGGTTCTATCTCCTAGCATGGGGGGTGGAACCTCATTAGTTTCACATGATTGGGTGGCAAAAATCTTTCGAGGTCCTGTTCATGGTTCATGACTTGGATGAACTTAAGCCTTTCCTAGGCTTTAGAGATGATGGACCTATACTTGTCCAACATTTCATCAGAGGATTGAACGAATGAATATTAGGAGAGGTAGCAGTCTTAGAACCCTAGAATCTCTAGGATGCCATCACTAAGGCATACCTTGTTGAAAGAAAGGTCAAAGGAAGAGGTGGCTATGCTAGTGGCCAAACATTCAATGCTGGATCAGGTTCTAAGGGGAACTTTGATCAAGGAAATTCCAACTCTAAGAACCAACAGTCTTGTTTCAAAAGTGGGCAAAACTTCCCTAAGAAGAAGTTTCAGAATAATAAAAAAAACAATGGGAAGTTTCAACAACCTCAAAACCGTAACAACTTCCAAGAACAACAAAGGTTCCCTTCTCCACAATCCCATAATTCTCAAAATTTCAATAGAGGAGGTTATCAACAATCCAGTGCACCTCCTACAAAGAACTTGGGAAGGAATACTAGGTGTTATTCTTGTGGACAACA
Organism: Chamaecyparis obtusa; assembly: GCA_027943335.1. Lineage (NCBI taxonomy): Eukaryota > Viridiplantae > Streptophyta > Pinopsida > Cupressales > Cupressaceae > Chamaecyparis > Chamaecyparis obtusa. The sequence continues at coordinate 268,421 of BSBK01004872.1, forward strand.
AGGACATATTATAGTCTATTGCCCTCTGTTGGTTTTCCTTTTGGTTTCAACTTCAAGGTTTACACTATGATTGAAAACTAAATGTCACTGACTCTATCACCACTCCAAAGTCTGCAAGTAAAAGGGCCAATTAACAAGGATCAAGGAGATCCTCCTACACTTTGAGCCAAGATGCTTAGGCAGGTTTACCCTTGATTCACTTCTTGAAAGGAATCACTAAATGTTATACCAATATACCCTTTACTAACTGATTGAAAGATTTTATCATTTAAATGTGTGTGTGTGTGTGTGTGTGTGTGTGATTGATGATGATGGACTGCTTCTAGAAAATAGATGAGTGCCTTAACCCAGGGCATAGAGTCACTAAATAACATATATCAACTAAAACCCTAACTCAATCACACTTGAATTCAAGATAAGTGCTTTTCCTATTATCCCTCTCACTCACATATCAGGACATCAAATCCTTATCTAGCCATGAACTCACTGAAACTACCTCAAAGACTTTAATCCTAACTTTTTTAGGAACTTAAAGATAATTTCAAAATACTCTTTGTTTACCATATGCTAACCCACTTTGTGAAATTAACATATATGAGGTCAAGATCAAAACAAGAAGACATACACAAATATGAAATTGGAATCCAAATGTATTCTCATTAAATATTTGCAGAGTCAATACATTATCAAACAACAAAATGCTAAGGAAACAAACCCAAAATCCAAGCTCTCCTTGTTCAGTATAATACTATCAACAACTAGGGACCAAAAAGAAAGTTTTGGAACCCCTACCAAATAAAAAATCTTGCGATATATACACCCCCTAGTCATCTTGAAATCCCAAAATAGGATGCAACAAGCTATGGATGACTAGGGTTAGGGTTTCACCCACCAGACCAACTAGAAATAGTCACAAATTTATTATAGGGGAAGAAACCTAGGCAACCAGGAGAAGATAGATCCCGGAGTGACCCTCAATCATGACAATTTCACTGAGAAGGTACTGAGAACCACAAAAATGCTAAATTTGTCAACTTGTTCAGCCATCTGAAACACACCTTGAGCACAAAGAACATAGTACAAACCCCTGCAAATGATTATGGAACACCTTGGACCACACTGCAATAGTTGGCAAAACCAATTCTATAAAGATCTGGCTATAAAAGCATTCAATTTCAGTCCTTCCTGTCGTGGAAAACCCTCTACAAATTTGAATTTGAATTTAAATGGCTAGTTTCAAAGCGCCAGCAGCAAATCAGCAGTTGACATTTAAACTTAGGTCAACTTTATATCGCGACTGTCAGATCTTTTCTTTTCACGGGCATTATGATTTATCTTTTTAAAAAAGATCTCAATCACATTTAGTGAACTGGTGACTGAAGGATTTTTCCAATTCATAGAATACTTTATCTCTCCACCATTTAGTTTAGTGGTTACGCAAACGCTTGTTTGCTGAATCACTAGTCAATTTGGAGAACCACTATTTTATTGCACAAATGAGTGAAACCTTTTGAACTTTTTTAGGCCGCTAAACATATTTATTTAGACTGCTAGACCTTAGACCCCCACCTAGGCTAGCTTTATGCCACTTGTCATCACACCACTCACTGCAATTGCTCGGTCACCACTAACACAATACCCACTCTTTGTAAGCCTTCAAATCAGACGGCGGGCACAAGATCTCATGGCTCTGACACAACCCATGAGATCATGTGCTAGCTATTGATCCTCTGTAGATGTCAAAACCCATTGAGATACGTCAGATAGCAGGTCCCACTGACAATTGCCAAATCAACATTACATGGACCAATCAGAGATGAACACTTTAGAAGCACCTGGTAAACGGTCCTAATGACACAACCAATAAGAAAGCTCCAATTGTAACACCTGTCAGTGGACCCATAATAGTCATCCTGCACACATAGAGGATCGGACGACTGGTGCATAATCTCAAGGGCTCAAAATATTCTTTGAGATCATGTGCCCGCCGTAGATCCTGAATCTTTGCCATTGTCATAGAGCATGACCCCACCGTGCTGCATAGGATACTTCGACAAATGAGAGACCGCCATGTCACAAAATATGGCAAGAGGATGCACAATTTTTTCTTCATTCATAGGTCATTCTGACAACCCTTCCATATCATCATTTCTCTTAGCCAATAAGGAAGTGCCATTTGTGCTTATGTGGTAGTGGACCCACCTGTCTGAAGCGTTACATCATGAAAGAGGATCAATGATCGTTGTAAGATCGCAAGCCTCTGACAAAACCCTTATGAACTTATGACAACCGTAGGATTAAGATGGTGTCAGAGAGCCAGGCCTAGGAAATGCTAAGGCCAAAATATTAGGAAAATTTTAGCACGGGGACTTAGGAAAAATTAAATCATTAGGACTTAGGAAATATTAAAGCCCGCCGGGCACTAGACTTAGGGAAATATTAAGCACGTGGACTTTAAGAACTTAAGTGGCCTAAAAAAGGTAACGTTAAAATAGAACAGGGCCAGGGTAAAACAAAAGGTTTTTCATGCAACAGCTAGATTTTTAAATTTTTGAACTAGGGCTTGAGGCTAGAGACATGAAAAATGTTGCAGAGACCAAAGGGAAAGACCAAAAGCCATGAAATATTTTCTGAGTGATAACACCCTAAATGCATGAATCTCACTAATCAAAATCAAGCAGTTTTAGAACCAATAGTAGGAGATGCCGGTCGGTATCACAGGATGTTCACTGTAGTAGAACACAGACAAGCTGATCACCAAAACATTGTCATAGAATCTTTAGGTTTGTTAAAGGGTAAAACTATTTCTATTCTCTTTGACTCAAGAGCAACCAACTCCTTCATATCTTCTTCTTTGATAGAAAAGTGTGGGCTAGCGGTAGTAGGGCAAGGAGTTAAGTGGCAGGTAGAGCTAGCCTTAGGGGCTAAAATGACCATAGATTTGTGTGTTCAAGGTTAAAACTTGGGATTAGGACCTTTTTCTACCAATGTTGATCTTCAAGTTATTCCTCTTGGATCGTATGGAGTTGTCCTAGGAATGGATTGGTTGACAGCACATGAAGCTAAGATAGATTGTAGAAAAAAGCTCATTCATTGCTTGGATGATTTAGGTAAGTCTAACACAATTTTAGGAATTCAATGACCTATTTCACTCCAGATAATATCAGCTATGCAACTTAAGAAATGCATGAGAAAGGGATGCCAACTTCTTACAGTCCCAGTTAATGACTCGACTAACAAGGAAGATAGAGAGATTATACTCGAGCACCCTTTGCTTCAAGAGTTTGCAGATGTATATCCAACTGAGATTCCAAGAATGCCTCCCAAAGGGGATATTGATTTCCGCATAGAACTAGTGCCAGGAGTTGAGCCTATCTCTAAAGCTCCCTACTGCATGACCACTCAGGAGTTGAGTGAATTAAAAGTTCAGTTAGAAGAACTCTTAGAAAAAGGCTTTATCAGACCAAGTGTGTCACCTTGGGGAGCTCCGGTTATCTTTGTTAAAAAGAAGGATGGTTCACTATGGTTGTGCATTGACTATCATCAACTCAAAAAAGTAACCATTAAGAATCAGTACCCTTTGCCAAGAATTGATTGTTAGGAATGAATGCTAGATGTTGATAGTCATTCTGTAGTAGTTTTTTTTGCATTCATGACTATGATTGTCATTGATGTCAACATAGTGATCTTCTAGAGACTCGCAGAGAAGTAGATAATGTTTTAATTAGCGCATGTGTTATATTAAAAATAATGATATGAAATGTTGAGGTTATGTTCTTTGATATGTTATATGTCTATGGTTAAGAGAACAAGTCAGTATGGCATGTATAGAAAAAGTTATAAGCATTTTGGTGGAAGCAGTATTCAGGCAGTGTTCTTGAGTAGCAGTTTGTGGAAATCAGATGATATCTCCTAATCAGGATGGAATCTGGTTTTACACAGTTAAAGGGAAGTTTGAGACACATTGATGGTGATGTGGTTCATAGCACAAACTTTGAGGTCACACGAGTGAAGAGATATTGCATTTGGAAGCTGACCATTTTGAGTAATTTTGGTGTAGCGTGTGGAAACTTTTATTTTGTAATTCTGTACCAATTCATTTGTAATCATTTGAGTGTGGTATAAAGGAAGGAATGTTTTTCCTTATTGTAATGTAATTGAAATGAATGAATAAGTAAGTGAATGAAGAAGTGGCATGGTTGCATGCAAATGTAAGCATGAAGTTGTGAAAGTGAGATTGTGAAGGAAGACATGCGAAGTATAGAGATCTGGAATTGAGATCTGGTGTAGTAGTGAGTGTGGTTTGGCATAGTGAGGAGGTAACATATTTCATATTATTCTACTAAATAATATTAAGGTTATTTGGATAGTGTGTTTAGTGATCTTACCCTGAAGCTGTTTGGGCAGTGGGTCCTTCTGTCTTCCATAACTCTTAACAGGGTTAGAATCTTTTAACAAGGATTCAAAATCTCCTAATAGGGATTTATATGTACTTAATGTATCTCATAAGACTCCTAACAAAGTCCATCCTTTCACAAGGAATATTCATATTAGTGCATCTTTTGTGGGCATCATTCCCACCGGGGTTTACTCTTTGATCAAGAGGTTCCCTAGTCAACATATCTTGTGTTATTGTGTCATTGTGTATGAATATCTTTGTATGGTTAGTAATTGCATTGCTTACATGGTTAAATGTTGTTGAAGATGTTAAAGGTTATGATTATCTGATAACTAATTCACCCCCCCTCTCAGTTATCTTGGTGGACTTTACTTTCTAACATTGATGACCTGTTTGATCAGATGAAAGGAGCAAAGGTGTTTTCCAAGATTGATCTGAAGTCGGAAATCATCAGTTAAGGATTCAGGAAGCTAACATTCATCGTACAAATTTTCATACTCGGTATGGACACTATGAATTTACCATAGTACCTTTTGGTCTCAAAAACACACCATCAACATTCAAGTCTTATGAATGGGGTATTCAGAACCTTCTTGGATAAATTTGTCATAATTTTCCTAGATGATATTTTGGTGTATTCTAAGATAGTGGAAGAACATGAGCAACATCTTTGACAAGTGTTACAATGCCTTTGTGAGAATCAGTTATTTGCAAACTTGGAGAAGTGTGATTTCTTTCAAACTAAAGTTAAGTATCTTGGTCATGTTATCTCAGGAGGAGGTATAGCAGTTGATCCTACCAAGATACAAGCTATAGTTGAATGGCCAACCCCCACCAACATCTCCAAGGTTCGTAGTTTCATGGGTTTAACTAGATACTACAGATGCTTTGTCCAAGGATTCTCCAGAATAGCTCACCCCATCACTTCCTTGCAAAGGAAAGGGAATAAGTTCATTTGGACTGAGAAATGTTTAGAATCTTTTCAGATCCTAAAGGATAAGTTGACTAGTGCCCCAATTTTGTTGGTACCTGACCCCACCAAAAATTTTGTAGTTTGTACTGATGCATCCTTGGAAGGCATAGGGGAAGTATTGATGCAAGTGGGAATAGTTATTGCTTATGAGTCTAGAAAGCTTAAGGACCATGAGCTTAACTATCCCAGCCATGATTTGGAATTAGCAGCTGTAGTTCATGCCTTGAATTGTTGGAGACACTTCTTATTGGGACATCAGTTTGAGTTACACACTGATCATCGAATCCTTCAATACATATTTACTCAACCTAATCTCAATGCTAGGAAACACCGATGGATGGAGTTCCCATGTGAGTATGATTTTGAGGCCAAATATATCCAAGGTAAGGAAAATGTGGTGGTAGATGCTTTAAGAAGGAGATATGAGGTATCCATGATATCCCTTTTGATTGATTTGAGAGGTCAAATTTTGCAATCACTCTCTTCAGATACTTTGTATGAAGAAGTTAAGGCTGAACTTGAGATAGGAAGGACCTTAGAAGGAAGGTTCTCAGGGTATTCCTTAGAGTCAGATGGACTACTGAGACATTAAGGTAGAATTTATGTGCCACTTTCAGGTGATCTTTAGAGAGTCATCATGGTGGAAGCACACCATGCTCCCTATTCAGCTCATCCAAGTGTTAAGAAGATGTATTCAGATCTGAGACAACTATATTTCTAGTTGGGCATGAAGAGGGATATAGCCGACTTTGTGGCTAGGTGTCTAGAATGTCAGAGGGTCAAGGCTGAGCATCATCACCCAGCAGGCCTCCTTCAACCATATTTGATTCTCGAATGGAAATGGGATACGATATCTATGGATTTTATTGTGGGACTACCGGTCACGTATTAGAGACATGATGCTATCATTGTCATAGTGGATAAGTTAACCAAGGTAGCACATTTCTCACCTATGCAGTCATCCTATATTGCTACCTCAGTAGCCAGAGTCTTCATGAAGGATATAGTCAGATTACATGGTGTTCTTGTTATACACTAAATTTGCACCCTTGTTTCAAGCTCTCATAGTCTTGATAACCTAGTATAACATGGGAATGATCTCCAGGTTGTGGGACCTATGCTAACTAAGATGAGACCTCCAGATTCTAGGTTGGTTCCTCTTGGATAATCACCTTAATTTGATTCTAGACATGAAAAGTAAATCTTTTGAGGGAAAGGGATAGAAGGAATGCTTGGAAAGGGAAATGATTGAAAGCAAACTACCTACTAGGTGATACACCGAAACTAGGGTATGAATTGCAACATAGAGGGATAGAATCAATGAAAGGATTAGGTCTAGTAGGTCACAACTTACTGAATAGGCGTGCATAAGTGTTTCATAAGAGGGCCTGAACATAAGGTACAACCTATGATTTGCAAGCAAACATTCACTTCTACAACTCGGTGTAGGATTGATACAAGACTGTTAGAGAGCTGAAGTATACCCACAAAAACATCTAAATCAGATCAAACACAATAACACACATAATTACAAAAAGTAAGAGGGATCAAGAACCCTAAGTTGTCATTGAAAACATGCATAGACTTCAATTCATTAAGAGATGATTCAGACAAGGAAGCATAGGGACATGAAGAATTGTCACAAAATACCTCTGCAATATTTGAATTATCAATGAAAGATTTACAACTATATAAGCTAGAGGGTAGAAATGATACCATAGATGACCCTTAAGAAAAGTGAAATCATTTTACAATTGTCCAACTCTGAGCTCTAAAAGCTCCAAAAATCAATATATACATCTCCTTCATGCACACAAGAAGGAGCAAAAAATCTCATTAGGGTGACATAAATCTACATAAAATAATCCAACCCTAAACCTGTTAGTTTCTGATCATAAATGCACATGAAAATATCTCAACCCATCAGATATGTCTTGAGTGCCCATCCCTGTACTAAAATCAACCTGCGGACAAGCAACCTCGATTCACCAACCTTCCTGCAACTCAAGCCACCATAACTATCAAATCTAATACTCTTAGAAGGTAAGAATCCACTGAGAATGACTGTCTAGATCCCTACATCACCTTTTCAACTGCAACCACCCCTGAAAACATAAATTTGAGCTACCCGCGCAAGTAAACGCTCTCCATAGAAACAACATAAGGGAACCCATGAAAGATACTACAACCTTTCTTTGAAAAAAGTCAAAGGCCACATCACTAGTCAGAACTAATGAGAAAAGACCACCTCAGCATGACCAACACCTCAGAAGTCAAAAGAATATGGTCCTTGCATTGGATGGTGGTCGCATGATCGCATGGGATCGGAAGATCCCATGAGATCTTGCGACCACCATTGATCTTGGATCAACTGGTGCCTCTACAGATTCTCTGACCATCGGACCCACTGATAGCCCTGTCATCACCTGTCCGGCCACTAAAAAAATGAACACATCACCACCTGAGGACCGACTGTCAGAGACTTAGCAATAAAGTAGATCTAATGGCTATCACATGATCACATGGAATCAAAAGATTCCATGTGAACATGTGACCACCATAGATCTTATTCCACCAGGGGCTTACCTTGCACTTCGGGTCCACTGCAGAGTCATCCCGCAACAACCAACAGGAACCTGACATGTCATTACGATGTGGCATGAAGGACCCACCAACAGTTGCTGCAATGTTGATACCATATCAACAGTTGTCGCATGATCACATGGGATTGGAAGATACCATGAGATCATGCGATAACCATTGGATCTTATATGCAACCAAGAATTGGGCCCGCCGAGATAGGTGTCATCATGTCACATGATCGCATGGGCTCAAAAGATTCCATGCGAACATTTGACAGCCACAAGTTAAAAAGGGGAGGTCGGGAGGAAATATTTGCCGGGAAGACCTAGGCTTTTGTAGGAAATATTAAAAGGGACCCCACCCGACAACCTAGAGACTTTAACACATGAAGGTGGTCACTTTAAAGGGGCATGTGTGTTTAGAGGGATTTAAGTGGCCCAAAAAGGTAATGGTGAAATAGAATAGGTCGCAGGGGTTTGCTTAGGGTTTTTAGCACAACGACTACATTTATGAAATTTTTTAACAACAAACCAGGGGATAAAAAGAATTGCAGAGCCCAAGAGACAAGACCTAAAGCCATGAAACTTTCAGGGATGCTCGGCAAGATAAAATTGCAGACTTTGGACTAGGATATAGCCAAATTTTTATTGAATAGGAAAATTAGGGTAATAGTTCCTAGAAAGGTTATCTCTGATAGAGATCCAGTATTCACTTCAAAGTTTTGGACCTCTTTGTAGCATGCTTTAGGGACTGAGCTAAATTTTAGTTTTGCCTACCACCTAGAGACCGATGGTCAGATAGAGTGAGTTAATCAGGTTCTTGAGGACATGCTTAGGATGTATGTGATGGATAGAAAAACCCATTGGGAAGATTACTTATACCTAGTGGAGTTTTCCTATAATAATGGCTATCACAGTTCTTTGGGGATGTCACCATTTCAGGCTCTTTATGGTCATCCTTGTCGTACTCCTCTGAGTTGGGATTGCTTAGAGGATAGAGTATTACTTGGCCCTGAGATGTTACAAGATATGGAGCAGCAGGTTTAGAGGATCAGAGAACATATTTTGACAGCTCAAGATAGGCAAACGAAGTATGTTGACGCTCATAGAATTGATAGACAGTTCTTTGTTGGAGATAAGGTGTTTTTGAGAGTCCACCCATGTAAGAGCCCTATCCGTTATGGAAAAGGTTCTAAGTTGGCACTAAGATTTGTAGGTCCATTTGAGATCCTTGAGAGGATAGGACTGATTGCTTACTAACTCACCCTACTACCCAATCTTGCACATGTGCATGATGTGTTTCATGTATCCTTACTTAGACATCATATTCCTGATTTGACTCATGTTTTTTATTGGAACACTTTATAGGTAGAGGATGGGTAGCTGGCTTTGGAGCCAGTACATATACTCCAGTAGTGAACTTTGATCCTCAGGGGTTGCAAGATAGAGTAGGTAAGGGTCAAATGGCACCCTAGTGATGATATCTCTACTACTTGGGAGGATGCTAGCAGACTCAGATCTACATATTCATACTTATTTGTAGGCTTCCAGGAGTAAGCCTAATCCTAGGGGGAGAGGATGTAATGCCCACCCTAGCATCTTCCTATGTTAGACAGACAAGACTTTCACTTTGACACTTTGGAGTTTATGATGGACTATGATTATTATTTAATTAGTAATTTATGAGATATTTGAGCATATATATTTGGTTACTGCAGTTTATTTGGAAATATTAAATGAGTTATAATTTAATGATGAATGGCTAGAAATGAACTATCAGTAAAATATTTTACATTGATTTGTGTTATGATGTTTATATTATGATCTAACCCTACTGACCCTATTATGGTTTGATTTTCATTGGTTGATATGAGTGTAGGATGAGGAGGGGCAGTCGTAGTTACTCCTACATGAGATCCACACGATGTCGCACTCTCCCTCCTTGTTTTCCACTATCTGTTTATATTTATATATTTGCATATGCATATCAGTCAGTGATGCAAGATGCTGGTACCAGGCATCATCTCCACCTGGCTACACAAGTCTGAGCATGTCTTCAAAATCCTCAAACTATTGATGTGTGGAGATTTAACCAAGTTACTCTCAAAGTTACCCACGGACATAAGAATTATGTTTAGGAAGTTATCCTAGTTGGGAAGTAGAACACAGCTTAGGGTATGGACTTGATTTGATGTTGGTCTAAGTTTATGTTATGAGTTAGAATTAATCTATTTTATAAGTATAATAAATAATTATGTTATAATTGTTTGTATTTTATATAGGCATGTGTATAGGTGGGTGCACACGCATATATCCATGCTTATATAAATAATAATAATTGTATGTTTTCATTAATAGTGTTAATGGTATGTTGTTTATAATAAGTAAATAGAGTGAGTTAAATAAAGTATATTTAATAGATGTATTAAATAAAAAGTAATAATAATAATAATAATAATAATAATAATAATAATAATAATAATAAAATAGAAAATGCCTTTTTTGTAGTAAAATTGGCTATCTAGGAGGGAGTTGAACTCAAGACCTCCTAGAAGTTAGGCTACTTGTTTTCCTACTGTGTTATGTGTTTTTCTTGAAAGGTATTTGTCTATTATTCTTGTTATGCTTTCATTTAAAATCTATTTTAATTAAATTTATTAAAAAACTTGATTAAGTCTTTACGATAAATTATTTGGTTTTTCCTCCAACCAACTATGGAAGTTGGGGAAGTTGCTTCCTGTAAAGCAACTCCTCCAACAATGTGGTTGGATGATAAATAATTGAAGATTTTTGTGTGTGGGGGGGATGATAATTTTTGGAAGATTTGTTTTCTTTTGAGTTATTTGTAATTGTTTTCTCTGAAAATTTTTGGTGAAAGTTTATGTGAGTTTGAGAGTCTCTGGTTGGTGAAGTCGTCTGTGTGAGGATTGCTTGGAGTTTATTACCAGAGGAAGATTTCCAGAAGGATATCTACTCAAGGATTGAAGTTTTACAGAGATTCTCCAGTCAAGGGAAGAGGATTCTCCGCAGGACCCAAGGTAGGGTCTAAACTTGGAAGAATCTTTATTCTTCCTCTTTGTGTATGAATGTGCTCTCTATGTGTTGTATTGTCTATGTAAATTTCAGAATGATTATGTTATACATATATATGTTGTGCCTATAATAGTGATTTGGAGTTTAGGATTATGTTTAAATATTTTTTGATGTTGTAGGTATATGAATATTTCTACATTTGAAAGAGGCTGTAGGGTCCTTAGTATTCTCCTTTCTTATCCAAAATGTCCATGAGTTCTTCGAGGCTTCAGAATTTCTATTTCCACCCTATAAGTTTATATCTATTTTTGCACCACCTTTCTTTGTCCAGATCTAGAATAGATTTGTTAGATAATTAGGATGGATTGATGGGCCATTTTTGAAGGGAAACTAGGAGATCTCAAATGGGTCGTGCCCAAATTAGTCAGCCATAGTCCCCATAATGCCTAGTTTTACCCGCAAGATAGAGTTGACAGATGTATTTTGTAGTTTCTGGTGGTTTAGTATTAGCCAAGCAGGTCGGTTTAGTATAAGCCAAGTAGGTCAGTTTATTATTAGCCAAGTAGGTTGATTTAGTATTAGTTGAGCAAGGTTGGTATAGTATCAATCAAGCAAGATTGGTGTAGTGTCAACCAAGCAAAACTGTGTCAACCGAGTGAACCAATGTCAACCGACTAGTCTATATCAACCGACCAAACTATTTGAACTGAGCAAGCTAGTGTCAATCGACCAGACTGTATCAATCGAGAAGATTAGTGTTAACAGGTTTTATACAAGTATAAGTCACAACACTTTAATTTCTTATACTTTAAGTTATACTTGTATAAAGGAATTAGGTACTTTCCTAGATGATTGAGATAGGTTTCAGCTTCATAGGAGTTAAGATGCAACTTCTAATTTTGAGATTTCTTAAAAAATTCAGACTTAGCCAAATTTCAGGCACGTGAGATTTCTCTAGATTTTTGAAATAAGGTATGGAATGTTGTGGAAATGTATGTGGGAAGTTTTATGTCGTATCTTATGAATTTCTATACATGGTTTTGATTTTTTTTGAGCTTTTTTCCATACTTGACTTTTGGTAGAGTCCACAATATAAGGTCAGGACTTGTTCGGGTGGCCTGAGTGCACTGGAGGGCTCCTTAGACCTATGAGATGGATCTTTTGAAAGTACTTGATGTTTTCATGGATTGTGTGTGTATGGGTAGGGGACTAGGTATCCTAGGTGAGTGGCTCACCATAGGTGTTGGAGCCCTAAAGTGGTTACCAGATGATCCTATGGGTAGGTTAGTAAAAAGTGATAACCTAACAATGAATCTGGGAAAGGGGGGAAACAAAAGATAATGAAAGAAAACATATTAATTGCCACATAGTCCTATTGGAGTACTAGGACCATGGATAACCACCAAGATGGATCCCTATTCATAAAGGGGGGATCAGGGTTACTTGGTTGGCAGGAAGGATCCCAAAATCTAGGATATGTGATGACACTCACCTAGAGGGTATGCTAGGAACCTAACCCTTGCGATTAGTAAAGTGATATTTTGTTATGTTATTTCTTTCAGTTTAGGGTTTTGTGTAGCCTTAGATTGTTTAGGGCCTTGTGAGTATCTTGGTTCTATCTCCTAGCACAAGGGGTGGAACCTCATCAGTTTCACATGGTTGGGTGGCAAAAATATTTTGAGGTCCTATTCGTGGTTCATGACTGGGATGCGTTCAAATTTATGTATTGATGCAGATATTTGTATTTTGTATTATGTATTTTTGAAAGGAAAGATGAAAAGATATGTTGTAATTCCTTCAGGCCATTTATGTACCTGTTATTATGAGATCTATTATCAGAAAGATGCAATTGAAAATAAAAGTAATGTAATTGGGAGGGATAGTTCTAGGCTTTGTTTCAAGGGTTGTTATGTGAAAGATCAAAGTTGGAAATATATTATGTGATGTTGAAATTATCTTTTCTATCTCTCCTATGTTGCATTGAAAGAAAATGTTTATTATGCTAAGGTTAAGATGTAATTTGTAAGGAATAGTTATTCAATGTGTAGGAAGGAGAAATGAAATTAGTATATAAAGTAAGAAATATAATTGTAAGTGAAATGTTATTTTCTTACCCTATCTCTTAGGTTCTAAAATGTGAAAGTAAAGAAAGGAAATGAAATTCAATATGGATAAGTAATGTAAATATGTTAGTAAATGAATTCATCAAGGGAACCTTAAGGAATGTAAATGTGAAGTAGTAATGATGTAATGTTAGGAAATTAATTTGTTAGTTATAATTTTTGGTCATAAGACCTGATTCCTTATGGGTTCCCTTTCGAGGACATTACATCTCACCAAGAAACTTTTTATCTTTTTGTCTTTTTTTATATTTTTTAATTTTTTAATTTTTTTTGTATTATCAAGGTGCTTGTTTACCAAGTTTTCACCAAGATTAAAAAAAAAATTAGGAATTTTTCTAATGTTTTTTATAGTATCAAGGTTCTTGTTTTCCAGGTTTTTACCAAGATTCCCAGTTTTCATGACTTTTTCTAAATATATTTACTTTCTTCAGGATCTCTTTTCCACAATTTTTGGATTTCTTCAGGATCTGTTTCCCAATTTTTTGGATTTCTTGAAGATATCTTTTCCACTATTTTTGGATTTATTCATGATAAAAATTTTATTGTAAAAGGGGTGATGTTCTTTCATATGATACTCTCTCGCCTGATACTCTTTCATCCTATACACTTTCATCTGACTAGGTATTAAACCTCTTTAAGTGAATTTTATTGATCAACTCTTGAAATTCCTCTCCATCACAATTAGCTAGTTTGTATGTTCAAATTCCATAGGAATATGATACAACAAAAGGTCCTAGCTAATTTCCCTTAAATTTCCCTTCCTTTTCCCTATCTTATTGGCTCTTAGGGTTTTCTCTTAGGACTAGATCTCCAATTTGAAACTCTCTAGGTTTGATCATTTTATTGTAATTTCCTGACATGTCCTATTTTGATAGACCTTGAGATGTTCATATGCTTATGTTTGATATTTTTCATGTAACTCAAGTTATTGTAATTTGGCCACTCTATAGTCATCTTGTATCAATAAGCCATGTAAAGAAACTCTAAAAGATGGGATTTCTACCTCTAAGGGAAAGCCAACTTCAACCTTATAAACTAAAGAAAAGGGTGTTGCTCCTATAGGTGTTTTGATACTTTTTTTGTAGGCCCATAATGTTGGATTCAATTGAATGTGCCAATCCCTTCCTAATTTATCAACTGTTTTCTTTAGAATTTTAAAGATATTTTTGTTTGAAGCCTTGTCTTGAACATTTCCTCAAGGATAATAAATTGAGGAAAAATGGTGTATGATGTGGAATTTCTCACACAATTCATCAATATCCTTATTCTTAAACTTCTTTCCATTGTCCTTTATTATGGCATGTGGGATACCATATCTACAGATGATGTGGTTCAAAATGAACATGGGAATTTGTTTCCCCATTGTAGTGGTTAGAGGCACAACTTCAATCCATTTAGTGAAGTATTCAGTTTTAGTTATAATATATTTGTGACCATTAGATGATGGTGGATATATCATCCCTATCAAATCAAACCCCCATTGATAGAAGGGCCAAGGTGTGGTTAATGGATGAAACTTCTAAGCTGGTACATGTATTAGGTTCCCATGATATTGGCACTTTTGACATATCTTAACAAATTGGCAAGCATCTTTCTCCATAGTTGGCCAATAGTACCTCATCCTAAGAAGTTTCTTAGCTAAGGTAAAAACACTAGAATGTGACCCACAAATTGCCTCATTAATTTATTGTAAAGTAGTTTTTTAATCCTCCCTCTCTACATGTCTAAGAAGCACTTTGTCGATACCTTTATCATATATTGTGTCAAATACAAGGGTATATCTTGAGGTTTGTCAAATAAAATTTATTTTCTAGCTATGAGATTGGTCCATGGGTAAGGTATTATCTTTAGGATAGGTATAAATGAGACCATACCAAGGAGAATCATGGCTCACAAGAAAACAAATTATTTGGGATTCAAGTAAGTCATATGCGGGTATCACCAATTCTTCCACCAGGAATTCATATGTAGTATTCTAATTTGGAAGTTGTAATAGAGCTCGACTAAGTTAACCATTATATCTACTACTTTATTTTCATTTGTTTGAATTTCTTTAAAAGTTGCTATAACAAAGTATTTCTTGAGATCATCAATCATCTTATTATAAGGCATTAGTTTCTCATCTTTTGTTTGATAATAATTTTTAATCTGGTTGATGACTAATGGAGAATCTCCATAGATTTTTATTTCTATGACTCTCCACTCTAATTACATCTTGATGTCAACTACTAATGCTTCATACTCTACTATATTGTTCATACATGGAAATAGGAGTTTTTAAGATTTTAGAATTGTATAGCCTTGAGGATTTATGAGGAGTATGCCTTCCCCCGACCCATGTTGAGTATATGACCCGTCAAGATAAAGCTTCCATGTTTTGGCTTCAACATTCAAGATGCTCACATTTGGAAATTCTTCCTGAATAGGTTCATCACTTGTTAATGGAGCCTCTTTTATTTGGTCTGCTATCACTTGCCCTTTGATTTTCCTTTGGTACACATATTTAATATTAAATTTACTTAATATCATGGTCCATTTAGCTAGTCTTTCAGTTAGGGCTATTTTGATAAGAAGATACTTAAGAGGGTCTATATTTGCTATGAGCTTGATCTTGTGTAGTAGCATATAGTGACACAATTTTTGGGAAGCAAAGACCACTACTAGGAATCCTCTTTCAATGAATGTGTAATTTATCTCATATTTTACCAAATTTCTACTAATATAGTAGATGGATTTTTCTTTTCCATTTTCATCTTCTTGTGCTAAACAAACCCCAATAATCTTTCTGTTGCTGAAATATAGAGTAGTAATGACTTTCCTAGAATAGGTGACATCAATATAGGTGGATTTGAAAAATATTTCTTCAAGAGTGCAAATGATTCTTCACATTGATTGTCCCATCTGAATGTTGTGTCCTTATGTAGCAATTATGTAAAAGGATGACATCTCCTAGCTAATTGTGAAACAAATCTTCTTATTGATTGAATTCTTCCTTGTAGTGATCTTAATTGGCTTATATTTCTAGGTTCCCCCATTTCCATAATAGCTTTGACTTTTGTGGGGTCCACCTCTTTTTTTTTGAAGACACAATATAACCAAGTAGATTTCTAGATTGTACCCCAAAATCATACTTTTTTTGGTTTAATCTAGCTTTGAATTATTCCAAACTTGTGAAAATAATCTCTAGAATGCACAACTGTTCCTTCCTTGTGTGTGATTTTGCTAGAATATCATCAACATATTCTTCCAAAAGGTATGCATCATATCATGAATTTTTTTTTCATGTCTCTTTGATATGTGGTGCTAGCATTTTTGAGAGCAAAGGGCATCACATTGCAACAAAATGTTCCCCAAGCACATGCGAATGCAAGTTTTTCTCAATCCTCATGATCTATCTTTATTTGATTATAACCTCTGAATCCATCCAATAGTGAAAATATTAAGTTCCCTATTGTTAGGTATACTATTGTGTCAATGCTTGGTAAAGAAAAATCATCCTTAGGGCATGCTTTTTTAACATCCCTAAAATCTATGCACATTATTATGCTCTTATCTAGTTTTGAAACTGGCACTATATTCAAAATCCATTCTGCATAAGTAATGGATCTTATGAATCCTATATTTAAGAGCTTTTGCACTTCCTCTTTTACTAAGAGTGCTATGTAGGGATTCATTTTTCCTTATTTTTTTCTTGATTGGCCTAGCCCCTAATGCTATGTTCAAGTGATGTATGATAGGATCTAGATTAAATCCCGGCATATCAATTTATGACCATGTACAAATCACTTATCTTTCTTTAAATAATTCAATGAAATCTTTTATTTACTCTTGAGTTAATGATGCATCTATATTTATGATCTTTGGTTCCTCTACAATCCCAATGTTAACCTTCTCCATTGGTTCAATTAAAATAAAAGACCTTTCATTATAGTTCTCAAGTAAGGTGTCAAGCTTCTGATCTTTAGGTTCCAAAATTGGGTTCTCACCTTTAGATTCATCAAATTTATATTTACTTTTTCATGATCTAGTACTATCACATATTACTTTTCACTGCTAGATCTTCTCATATTTCTATTTATTTTCTTTTTTATCTTTTTGAATAAGAAGCTTGACACCTCCCTCACTTGTTTCTTACTAATATGATCCCATGGTGAAAGAAGGTTTGAAACTATATTTAGGTATAAGGCTAAAGAGTGGTCATTTAGGAAAATTGGCAAGTCATTTAGATCTAATTGATCCCAATCAATCAATTTAGGAAGTACAAGTGATATAGAATCAATTTCATTTGGGTCCAAAAGGTTGAGGGTCATGATCTCATTTGAAGGTTGATACATTGTATCATTTAGGTCTATAACATGGGCCTCTTCTAAATGATCCATAGAGCTTGGGTCAAAATATTCCTCACTAGAGCCATCTCAAGTTTCTTGTGGGTAAAAATCTTGTAGGTTAAACCTAACACTAGATTCTCCTAAGAATGAAGGTACATATGGCTGTCCTACCCATTGTGAGTGAGAACTTTGAGAATTTGAACTTGATACATCTTGATTTATCTTTAGATACTTGTGTATAGGAGTGAATGACATCAATTTATTTTTATGTCATGATTCATCAGATAATGTGTGTCATTCCCACTTATTTCATTCATAAGATAATGAGTCCCATTCCCACTTATTTGATTCATCATCACTACAATAATTTAACTTATTGATTTGTTCATAAGAATGAGAAGATTTATTTTGACTAGAACCTTGTTCAAGATATCCTAATCCTTATTTTTCTTTTCTTGATCTCCATGTGGTTTCTATTGGTTCCAACAATCCTTCTTTTCTCTTTCCAATAGGCCCCATTCCTTGATATCTGATCTTTTTAATGATTTGATAACCTTTCCCATATTGGTTTGAAGACCAATATGTATTGATTTGTTACTATAACTGATAGTAATGAGGACCTGATGATGAAGATGAAACATGATTAGGAGAATACTAATGAACTACAACTGATTGAGAACTTGAAGATTGAATTGTGATGTAAGATAATTAAATCAATTTTATGTTGTCATTGATATCAACTAGTTTTTGATAGTACTTATCATGGTAGTTGCATATATATAAACATCTATAGAAGAGAAGAGAAACATGAAGAACTAAGATATTTACATTGACGAAGATGGATATGACAGATGAGGACAAGGAATACTCTTGGTAACTTATTGATGAGTCTATGACTTCATATTATTGACTTGATTATGTTGTATTAATCTGTTATAGAGATAGAATAATTTTTTTACAAAGTAGTGTGGTCGGTTAATGAAGCATTCCAATATACACCAAGTAGTATAAACTGAGCTTGTGTTCATTGATGCATTTCTTTGTTAACCAAGCATGAAGAAAAAAAATAAATAATCAATTTAGCCGATAAGGATTGATGATCTGGAAAGTGTATGAGTTCAAGGTTGGAGATAATGTTTGTTATGAAGATCAACAGCTAACAAAATTTGAAGGAGATACTGACACATCAGCCTAGGAAGGTTTAAGCAGAAAAATCAATGAAGGGGAATAAGTGGCAAAATCTGATGGATGAAATTAAAATGGTTTGCTTGTCTATTTAAGAGACTAGGGTTTCATAATGAAACTAATTCTGGAAGAAGGAGACTACATAGATTTCATGTGAACAGAGGTTCATGCATGCTTGATTAGAATGGTTAAGGAGAACTAAACTAGAGAGATTACTGAGCATCAGAAAGCTATAACCAAGAGACAGTAAGTTGCTAAATATTGTTGAAATAGAATTGATATATTGATCAAAGGATTTGAATGAGCATAAATATAGATTTGAACATTTGCAATAGAAGTTGTATTGTAATAAGATAGTCTAATGTTACAGTTTAACCATTGTAAACAAATAAATCTCTTAATCGAGTGGACTTGAAAGTCTTGTAATGTCATTCATAGAGTGTACATTTGTTATCCTGTCAACTCCATAGTAAATGTTGGTTAGATGATAACCGTTAGTTTTATATCCTCTAACAAGGTCACACCTTATAGTGTATTTTGTAACCTTTAATAGGGTTGGGTCTTCACAAACCTCACTTCAGAAGAGTGAACAATTTTTGGGTTTCTGGTCCTAGGTTTTTTTTCCCTTTACAAGGTTTCCATGTTAAATCTCTTGTGTTATGTGTTGACTGTGATGATTGTTTGTTATCATAATTTTCATCTTGCATATTTGATTTGATCAGTGAATTACTATAAGTTATTGATTGGTAATCGGTAAAAGCATAGACAAAATAGTATTTTATGTTACTGAGCTGCAGAAGTTTAAGTAAATTGTTTTTTGATATACATTTTGTATTTGGGACTATGGATAACTAATTCACCCCCCTCTTGGTTATTCTAACAATTGGTATCAAAGTTACTTGGTTTCTTGGAACAGAGTTTTAAGGACTTCAACATAAAGATCACAAAATATATAAGAGGAAAGTGCAAAAGCTAAACGAAGATAACTTCACAATATGGCAAAGCCGAATGAAGCTGCATGTATCTAGAATTGGGAATTCCACCCTCACACTAATGGAGAATGGCTACATTGCACCATCCACTGGTCCCTTGACCCTTGATCAACTAAGAGATAGGCATGAACATAATATTACTATGATGGAGATTGTTTTTGCCCTAATAGATGCCGAATTTGAAGATATCAAAGATTGTACTACTGCTAAGGATATGTGGGATAAACTTGCTCAAGTTTATAGTGGTGATGTTAATGTCAAAAGAGCCAGAGCTGAAAGCTTAAGAGGAAGATTCGATGACATGAAGATGAAAGAAGGTGAAAACATAGTGCAATATACAAATAGAATAAAGGAAGTTGTTAATGCTATAAGAGGATCTGATAGTGTTATTGATGAAGATACTATGGTAAGCAAAATTCTTAGAACCTTATTACTGGTTTATACAATCAGAATATATGTAATCTATGAAATGAGATCTACACCTAGTAATACTCTCATACTTGACAATCTAATTGGTAAGCTAACTACATTTGAGATTAGTAACTATGATAATAGTGTTGTACCAACTGTTAAATCTACTTTCATGAATTCTCTGAAGATTGGTAAGTCTAGTAGCAGACATAATGATAATGATAGCAATACTAATAATGAGCTTAATGAACTTGAAGCTCTTATGGCCAGAAGATTACCTAAAGGCAAAGGTAGATATAAGGGTAAATTACCTTTAGCATGTTTTAATTGCAAAGAAGTTGGTCATATTGCTACTAGATGTCCAAATAGGAAGGAAGATGATAGAAACAAAGACCGATTTGGTGAAGGAAGCTATGTGAGAAGAAACAATAGAAGTTACCAACACTACAATAGAGACAACCAAGACAACAATGATAAAGGTAAAAAGGTATGTTACATTGCTAAGGAAGAAGATACTAACACTAATTCAGATGATGATGTAGAAGTAGTATTTGTTTCTATGAAGGATGATTCAAAAGAAGAAGAGAGGTATGTAGAAACAATACTGATTTCAAAAGTAAATAAAAATGATACATGGATCATAGATAGTGGATGTACACATCACATGACTAGTGATGAAGAAAAATTTGATCATCTTGAGAAATTTAATGGAGGATCTATAAAAATGGGTAATGATACACCCTGTATGGTTAGAAGAAAAGGATCACTGATGATAACTGATAGAATAAAATGTGATAATGCTTATTGGGTAGAAGGACTAAACTATAATTTTCTAAGTGTGGCACAACTAAACAATTCAAGTCATCGAGTTGCTTTTGAGAGCAAGAAAGTAAAAATATTTGATCATGGAGGAAGACTTGTTGGAATAGGAGCACAATCAAAAGGTAACTTGTTTTATCTTGATAATGGCGAGTCTTCTTGCTTAATGCTGAAAAATGAGGATGCATGGTTGTGGCATAAAAGATTATGTTATGTGAATTTTCAAACATGATTAAGATTAGTAAAAAGAAAAAGGTTAGAGGTTTGCCTAACTTATCAAAGCCTGATCATGTTATGTGTCATGAATGTCAAAAAGGTAAAATGACAAAATCTAGTTTCAAAAGAAAAGATTATTCAACAAAGAAAATACTTGAGTTAGTTCACACTGACCTATGTGGTCCTATGAGAAGTCAAAGTTACTATGGAGATAGATATTTCATTCTTTTTGTTGATGATTACTTTAGATTAATGATTGTCATGTTCTTGAAAGAAAAATCAAAGGCATTCAAGATGTTCAAGTGGTATAAAGCAAAAATTGAGAAAGAGATTGGTAAAGAGTTAAAATGTTTGAGATCTAACAGAGGTGGTGAATTTATTTTTGATGAATTTATTAACTTTTGTAATGAGCATGGTATAAAAAGATAGGTCTTAGCACCGAGGACACCTCAACAAAATGGACTATCTTAAAGGAGGAATATGTCAATTGTTGATTGTACAAGGACATTAATGATAGAAAAGAATGTTGCTCAGACATAATGGAGAGAAGCTGTTAGCACAATTATTTATGTTCTAAATCGAGTACAACTAAAGGACACTAATAAGACACCCTATGACTTATGGTTTGGCCACAAATCAACTATACATTATTTCATAATTTTTGGAAGTAAATGCTTTATTCTGAAAGATGAAAGAAATGGAAAGTTTGACTCAAAAGGTGATGAAGGGATATTTCTTGGATATTCCACTAAAAGTAAAGCATACAAGTGTCTTAAAAAAGTAACTAATAAAATGATCGAAAGTTCTAATGTTTAGGTTGATGAGTTTGATGATAAGAATGCAGAGGAAAGCACAAAGGAACTAGAAGACTATGGTAGATTCACTTAAATTTAACACCTAGAGTACCTACCAACACCATAGACTGTGCCAACCGGTCAATAGGAAAACAATACCGAAGAACATGAAAGAGAAATCAATGAGTAGGAAGGACCTACCAAGAAAGAAAATGAACCTGCATAGCATGAACAATAGAGAAGAGATCAAGTACTGGTAAGATTTTCAGAAGACATCATCCTGAGACATAAAAAATTGGAGACAGACAAGATGGCATGATGAAAAGGAATAAAACAAGATAAGGTACACGTCTAGTTTGTGAATATGAACTGAAGAATGTAAAAGTTGCATTAGAAAATGATGAATGGGTAAATGCAATGAAAGAGGAAATAGAACAGATAGAGAAAAATAAGACATGGACTTTAGTACCCATACCTAAAGACAAGACTGTTATAGGTACTAAGTGGATATTCAGAAACAAGCTTAATGAGAATGGAGAGGTAATAAGGAACAAAGCTAGATTGGTATGCAAGGGATATGCATAGGAGGTTGGAATAGATTATGGTGAAACTTTTGCACCTATTTCTAGATTAGAAGGAGTCAGAATGTTACTTGCATATGCTACACACAAGAAGTTCAAATTTTACTAAATGGATGTTAAATCTGCTTTTCTAAATGGGATACTTGAAGAGGAAGTCTACATAGAACAACTAGAAGGGTTTGTTGATCTAGAGAAGAAAGATATGGTATGTAGATTACATAAAGATTTATATGGTTTAAAGAAAGCACCAAGAGCCTGGTATGAAAGGCTGCATAACCATTTGTTGAGTATTGGTTTTGTTAGAACTAGTGAGAATAGCAATTTGTATATGAAAGGTGAGTCTAATGACACTATTTTGATCGCTGAGATATTTGTGGATGACATAATATTTGGAGGACAAGATCACATCTGTAAATCATTTGCTAATGAAATGAGAAGTTAATTTGAAATGCCTATATTTGGAGAGATTAAGTTCTTTCTAGGCTTGCAAGTGATTCAACAGAATGATAGAATATTCATCACACAATCTAAATATATCAAGGAAGCATTGAGGACATTTGGCATGGAAGATGCTAAACCTATTGGAAAACTGATGGTTACTAGATGCAAACTAACTAAAGAGGATGAAACTACAGAGGTAAACCAGACATTGTACCAATCTATGATTGGTAAGTTAATGTATGTAGTACATAGTAGACCAGACACAACACATGTCGTGTGGATAGTTGCTAGATTTTTTGCAAATCCCAGGGAGTCACACATGGTTGCTACAAAGAGAATCTTAATATACCTAAAGAAAATTTAAGATTATGGATTATGGTATCCTAAGAATGGCAAGTTTGAATTGAACGTCTACATCGATGCTGATTAGGCTGGAAAGGTGGATGATAGAAAGAGTACCACCAGAGGAGCATTTTTCTTTGGTGAAAGACTTGTTACATGGACAAGTAAGAAATAGTCTTGCATTTCCCAGTCTACAGTAGAAGCAAAGTATGTTGCTACTACTACAAACTATTCAAATATTGCATACATCAAGCAAGTGTTGGAAGTTATGAATGAGGTAATCACTGAGCCAGTGATTATATATTGTGACAACACTAGTGCTATTAACACTTCAAATAATCCAGTGATGCACTAAAAAACAAATCACATATCTATTAAGTATCACTACTTAAGAGAACAAGTATTGGAGAAGAAAGTAAAGCTAGAATTTGTTACATCTAAAGAGAAACTTGTAGACATATTTACCAAGCCTCTACCAAAGGATACATTTGAATACTTGAGGGATAGACTTGGGGTCCATCCCCTATCTACCGATCACTAAGGTGATCTGGAGGTTGCATCAGCCTAATCTTATCAGAAGATCACTCATGTTGATGCATCATAGTTCACACTTTGGATTTTTGTCTAGGGTTATGAAAAGTTTTAAGAACTGAATAGATTTGCATAACATTATACATAGATATAGAGAATTCACCAGACAACAAAGAGTTACATGGCTACTATAGAGCTATATGTTTTATACTTTCTTTGGCATTGTTGTCAAAGGGAGAGATAGAAAATTTGATAATTGGGGAGAACACTGCATATCTATCAAAGGGAAAGAGGAACAAATACAAAGGGAGAGATAAATAGAATGTTGAAGATCAGTTACTAAGAATAGAAGATGAAATCTAAGGGTGATAAAGATCATTCTGTAGAAGATAGTTTGCACTTGCAATGCTATTAAGTAACATAGTGATTAAACATATTAAGCTAGGGAGAGCTTATACCGAGTTACAACATTTGTTTACAGAGTTGTAGAATACATGTTTGGTATGTGTATGGTATACTTCATATTTCTTGAGCTACCATCAATGCCAAAGGGAGAGATTGATGAACTACAATTGATTGAGAACTTGAAGATTGAATTGTGATGTAAGATAATTAAATCAGTTTTATATTGTCATTGATGTCAACTAGTTTTTGACAGTACTTATCATGGAAGTTGCATTTATCTAAATATCTATAGAAGAGAAGAGAAACATGAAGAACCAAGATATCTACATTGAGGAAGATGGATATGACAGATGAGGACAAGGAATACTCTTGGTAACTTATTAATGAGTCTATGACTTCATATTGTTGACTTGATTATGTTGCATTAAACTATTATGGATATAAGAAGAAAATTATTACAAAGCAGTGTGGTCGGTTAATGAAGCATTCCAGTATGCACCAAGAAGTGTAGTGCATACCGAGCACAATATAAACTGAGCTTTTGTTCACCGACACATTTCTTTGCTAACCGAGCATGAAGAAAAGAACTAAATAATCAGTTTAGTTGATAAGGATTGATGAGATGGAAAGTGTATGAGTTCAAGGTTGGAGATAATGTTTGTTACAAAGATCAATGGCTAAAAAAATTTGAAGGAGATCTAAAGGAGTGAAATAAAACATGTTACTGACACATCAACCGAGGAAGGTTTAAGCAACAAAATCAATGAAGGAGAATAAGTGGAAAAATTTGATGGATGAAATTAAAATAGTTTACTTATCTATTTAAGAGACTAGGGTTTCATGATGAAACTAATGCTGGAAGAAGGAGACTGTAGAGATTTCATGTGAACAGAGATTCATGCATGCCTGATCAGACTGGTTAAGGAGAACCAAACTGTAGAGATTAGCAAGCGTCAGAAAGATATAGCCAAGAGATAGTAAGTTGTTGAATATTGTTGAAACAAAATTGATATATTGATTAGAGGATTTGAATGAGCATAAATATAGATCTGAACATCTACAAGAGAAGTTGTATTGTAATTAGATCATCTACTGTTACATTTTAACCATTGTAAATAGTTAAATCTCTTAACCAAGTGGACTTGAAAGTCTTGTAATGTCATTCATAGAGTGTACATTTGGTATCCTGTGAACCCCATAGTGAATGCTGGTTGGCTGATAATAGTTAGTGTTAAATCCTGTAACAAGGTCACACCTTATAGTGTGTTTTGTAACCTTTAATTGGGTTGGGTCTTCACCGACCTCACATCAGAAGAGTGAACAATTTTTGGGTTGTCGGTCCTAGGTGGTTTTTACCTTTACAGGGTTTCCATGTTAAATCTCTTGTGTTATGTGTTGACTATGATGATTATTTGTTATCATACTTTTCATGTTGCATATGTGACTTGATCGGTGAATTACTATAAGTTATTGACTAGTAATCGGTAAAAGCACAGACATAATAGTATTTTATGTTACCGATCTTCAGAAGTTTAAGTAAATTGTTTTTGGATATACATTTTGTATTTGGGATAGTGGATAATTGATTCACCCCCCTCTCAGTTATTCTAATAGATACATGATAGTAGAAATGTTATATCAGTTATTTTCTTGTCATTGATGTCAATCAAATGATTTCTGGTTTATATTATGTTTCCATATCATAATATATTTAGGGCTATTTTGATAAGAAGATACTTAAGAGGATGTATCTTTTCTATGAGCTTGATCTTATGTGGTAGGATACAGTGACACAGTTTTTGGGAAGAAAAAACCACTACTAGGATTGCTCTTTCAATGAATGTGTAATTTATCTCATATTTAACCAAAGTTCCACTAATATAGTAGATGAATTTCTCTTTTCCATTTTCATCTTCTTGTGCTAAAAAATCCCCAATGATCTTTATGTTGTTGAAATATAGAGTAGTAATGACTTTCCTAGAATAGGTGACATCAATATAGGTGGATTTGAAAAATATTTCTTCAAGAATGCAAATGATTCTTCACATTGATTGTCCCATCTGAATGTTGTGTCCTTATGTAGCAATTATGTAAAAGGATGACATCTCCTAGCTAATTGTGAAACAAATCTTCTTATTGATTGAATTCTTCCTTGTAGTGATCTTAATTGGCCTATATTCCTAGGTTCCCCCATTTCCATAATAGCTTTGAATTTTGTGGGGTGCACCTCTATTTTTTTTGAAGACACAATATAACCAAGTAGATTTCCAGATTGTACCACAAAATCAATTTTTTTTTGGTTTAGTCTAGCTTTGAATTATTCCAACCTTGTAAAAATAATCTCTAGAATGCAAAATTGTTCCTTCCTTGTGTGTGATTTTGCTAGAATATCATCAACATAGTCTTCCATAAAGGTATGCATCATATTATGGATTTTTTTCATCATGGCTCTTTGATATGTCGTGCCAATAGTTTTGAGAGAAAAGGGCATCACATTGCAAAAAAATGTTCCCTAAGCACATGTGAATGCAAGTTTTTCTCAATCCTCATGATCAATCTTTATTTGGTTATAACCTTAGAATCCATCCAATAGTGAAAATATTAAGTTCCCTACTGTTAGGTATACTATTGTGTCAATGCTTGGTACATGAAAATCATCCTTAGGGCATGCTTTTTCAACATCCCTAAAATCTATGCACATTGTTATGCTCTTATCTAGTTTTGAAACTGGCACTATATTCAAAATCCATTCTCCACAAGTAATGCATCTTATGAATCCTATATTTAAGAGCTTTTGCACTTCCTCTTTTACTAAGAGTGCTATGTAGGGATTCATTTTTCCTTATTTTTTTCTTGACTGGCCTAGCCCCTAATGCTATGTTCAAGTGATGTATGATAGGATCTGGATTAAATCCTAGCATATCAATTTATGACCATGTACAAATCACTTGTCTTTCTTTAAATAATTCAATGAAATCTTTTATTTCCTCTTGAGTTAATGATGCATCTAGATTTATGATCTTTGGTTCCTCTACAATCCCAATGTTAACCTTCTCCATTGGTTTAATTAAAATAAAAGACCTTTCATCATAGTTCTCAAGTAAGGTGTCAAGCTTCTCATCTTTAGGTTCCACAATTGAATTCCCACCTTTAGATTCATCAAATTTATATTTACTTTTTCATGATCTAGTACTATCACATATTAGTTTTCACTGCTAGATCTTCTAATGTTTCTATTTATTTTCTTTTTTTATCTTTTGAATAAGAAGCTTGACCCCTCCCTCACTTGTTTCTTACTGATATGTGTTGGAAATTGAATTGAAACAATTGTTATATTGTCATTGATGTCAAACCTTAATTGGTAAGACTGTTGCTACTTAGGAAAGTACTATATCTATTTGAGTGTTGCTAAGGGGCTAAGCAAGGTTGGTAACAATAGCACCTAGGGAAAGGCTGAGTTATCTTGATATTACAAAGTGTACTTGACTATGTTGCACTATGATGAGATAATGTATTGTTTATCTTAGTAAGAATGAAGACTAAACTAGTAGGCTTAACCGAGCAAATAATGGAAAAATCATGTTTAAGCTGAGTGATGTTAGTGTCAACTGGGTTAGTATATGTCGAGTAAAATTATAGTGTCAACCGAGCATCAGTAAATTGCCGAGGAAGACAGTGCAAGCTAAGGAGACAATTTTAGTATTGATCAAGTGTTCTACATGAAGACCGAGTGAACTATCACAATATTGATTGAGCATCAGCAATTTTATATTTGAAGAGAATTTTATTTTGGAGTTGACATTGTTGAATTCTTGGATTATGTAAAATGTGTTGACTTTATTTATTGATTGTTTGGAAGCATTAAATACATTGTAAAGAATTTTATTGTTAATCTTTGAGATGATTTGAGAAAAGGAGCCGAAGAACATAAAGTGGGTAGATTCAGTGAATCTGACCTAACCCTAAGATCTATGAATGAGATTGAACAAAAAAAGATGAGTTAACCTAATTGAGGAAAATATAAGGAAATCTAAACATTGTGATATGGATGCACATGGTGAACAGAGAATGCTGGAAGAGAAAAGTTTTACTGACTAAATAAGCAGAAAAGGATGAAGGAGAAGTGTGGTGATTGCTTGAAGAAAAGTTCCAAGAAAATCAGAGATGGAAATGAAAAAGTTTTAAAGATAGTAAACCAGCATTAGTGTACAGAATTGGAACTGATATTTGCAAAGTGAGTTGTATATTTTTTAGATAATACTGCTGCTACTTTCTAACCATTGAAACAATCAAAATCCTTTTAACAGAGGTTGACCTAACAGTCATATGTTAAATCCTTTGAACAAGGTTACATTCTAATGGAGTGTATTTAAGTCCTATCACTAGGCTCACTTTTAACAGAGTGATTGAAATCCTTTAATCGGGTCACATTTTACAGTGTGTATTGTAACTTTTAACCGGGTTGGCTTTTCACCGAGCTCACTTCAGAAGAGTGAAAATAATAGCAGCATGTTACAAAGTGGTTTTTCCCAAATTGGGTTTCCACTATAAATCCTGGTGTTTATACTTGTGTGAATGTTTAGATCTGAACATTTCTATGTTTTACAAGTTAAGTTACTGCTAGGTAGTGGACTGCATTGTTAGATGTTTCTATTATTGAATCAGTGATGACCGAGTTAGTTTTGGTTTTGGATCTAATTTAAGGATAACTTTTTGAGATTGTTTTATACATCAGGACCTGAGAACAACTGATTCACCCCCCCCTCTTTGTTATTCTAAATCATATTAAAAATTGGTATTAGAGCTCAGTTGCTTATTATTAGTGTTGACAGATATCAAGTTTAAAAGGGCTTGAAGCAAATGATTAGGATGTATAAGAAGGAGGTATTGAAGATGAACAAGGAAAATTTCACTACACGAAAAAGCTTGATGAAGTTGCATTTGGCCAGTATTGGTGACTCTACAAAGTACTACATTGAGAATAGTTATGTCTCACCTGTCGCACCTTTGACTACCGAAGAAATGAGAGCTAAGCAAGAACATAATCAGGCAATGTTGGAAATTGCATCTGCCCTAAGCTATCCAAAATTTGAGGACATTAAGGATTGTACAACTGCAAATGATATGTGGGACACTCTTGTAAGGATCTATGATGGTGACTTAAATGTGTTGAAAGAAAAGGCTAAGAGTCTTAGAGGTAAGTTTGATCTAATGAGAATGTAAGAAGGTGAAAACATTGCACAATATTGTGGTAGAATTAAAAAAGTTGTGAATGCTATTAAAGGAGCTAATGGGACTATTGATGATGAAACTATAATTAGAAAAGTATTAAGAACCCTGCATCCTATATATGCTATTAAGATCTTAGCTATTCAGGAATCTAGATGTAACTTTTCTAATGTGCTTACTTTGGAAAGTTTGGTTGGTAAGCTGACCGCTTTTGAACTCTCTACTTATGATAATTTCACTATTGGAAGTATTGGAATTGTTGAATCTACTTTTAAGGCATAGCTAGTTCTGAACAAGCCAAAGAAAGAAAAAGAAAGATGCATCAGTGAAAGTGAAGGTGAAAGTGATAGTGAAAGTGACAGTGACACTTCTGATGAAGACCTAGAAGATCTAGAAGCTCTTATGGCTAGAAGACTGAGAAGAGGAAAAGGAAAGTATAAAGGTAAACTCCCTATTATATGTTTTTCATGTAATAAATTTGGTCATATAGCTGCTAGATGTCCTGACAAGAAGGATAAAGATGATGAAAGGAAAAGAAAACATAAAGATAGAAAAAATGATAGAAACTACTGATGGAATAAAGACCACAAGGGAAAAGGTAAGAAATCTTGTTACATTGCTGAAAAAGAGACTGACACTGATAGTGATGATTTTGAAATTGAAGTAGTTTATGTGGTAATAAAAGATGAATCTGATGAGGATGAGAAAATTGCATTGATATCCTATGTGAAAAAGAAAGATAAATGGATTATTGATAGTGGTTGTTCACATCACATGACTGGTGACAAAAATAAGTTTGAGACCTTACATCATTACAGAGGTACAAGTGTAAAATTTGGTAATGATGCACCATGTCCTATTAGAGGAAAAGGTTTGATTAAACTAACTGATAAGATATCTTGTGAAAATGCATATTGAGTTGAAGGTCTTAATTACAATTTGTTAAGTGTTTCTTAGCTTAACAAAACTAGTTACCAAGTGGAATTTCATCTGCTTGCAGAATTCTTTGCTTGTGATCTTGTCAAGAATTTTTCGCTCTGATCCCCAATGATGTCTTCCTTGGAATGATTTCTAGATGCATATTTTGGAACTTTAGGTGATGTAGACTCATCAACCTTGGGAGTGTCTTCTTCACTTGTTTTAGGGTCATTGAATTCCACATCAATACTATCAAACATTTCTTCAATAACTATCTCACTAGTAGAGGTTTTAGGTTCTTCTTCAATCATGGGTGGGAAATCATGATATCTTTCTTGAACCATAAAATTTTCATCAATCTTAACATGAGCACTTTCTATGATTTTCCTTAATCTTAAATTGAAACATCTATAAGCTTTGGTTTTAGTAGAATAACCAAGAAAAATACCTTCATCACTTCTTGCATCAAACTTGCCTACTGCTTCATCCCTCTTGATATAGCACTTGCTTCCAAAGATTCTGAAGTATTTTACTATGGGAACATTACCAAACCATAGATCATATGGTGTTTTGTTAGCACCTAGTCTTAATTGAATTCTATTGATAGTATAGACTGTTGTATTGACTGCATCTCTCCAATAGGTGTGAGCAACTTTTCCTTCAATCATGATGGTGTGCGTTGTATCAAGGATGATCCTATTCCTTCTCTTTTCAATTCCATTCTATTAAGGGGTTCTAGGAGCACTTAACTACCTCTTTATTCCATGTTCTTCATAGTACTCATAGAATCTGTCAGAGGTGAATTCTCCTCCTCTATCCGATCTCAAGCATTTTATCTTTAGTCTAGTTTCATTCTCAACCTTAGCTTTGAATATTTTGAATTTCTCAAAGTCTTTTGACTTGTCTTTCAAGAATGCAACCCACATCATCCTAGTATGATCATCAACAAACAAAATGAAATATCTTTCACCATAGAAAGATCTTGTTTGAGTGGGACCACATAGGTCTATATGAATCAGATCCAACTTGTTTTCTATTGAATTCAGCTTGCTTCTGAATGAATTTCTTACATGCTTTCCCATCATACATTCCCTACATATAGTATCAATTGGCTTTGCTATGAAAGGTAGGTCTCTTACTTCTTTTACATTTATTATCTTTACTATGTTATCAAAATTGATATGACATAGTCTTTTATGCCATAACTAACTATCATCAACTTTGGCAAAAAACAACTTGCTTCTGAATTGAGTTGGAAAACATTACCTTTAGTCTTTGAGCCTGATATAATCACAACACCATTCTTGTTGTTAATGATGCATTTATCATCTTTGAACTCCAACTGATAGCCTTTTTCAAGTAGTTGTCCAACACTGAGAAGATTGTGTTTCAAACCATCAACATAGAGAACATCATCAGTACTATTCTTTCCATCCAAAGTGATGGCTCCTCTACCAACTATAGGTTTAGGAGTGTTGTGTCCAAATCTAACCATACCACCATTATATTTTTCTAGATGAACACATCTACCTTTATCACCTATCATGTGATGTGAGCAACCACTATCTATGATCCAATCTATCCTTATATTAGCTTGGGATATTAATGCTAGTTTTTGTTCCTCTTTTTCATCTTTGTGATTTTTTTTATCTATCATAGCAATGAATCCAATTTCTTCTTCTCTTGATTCATCATTAGAAACTCCTTCTCTAGCATAGTAACATTCCTTAGGTTTGAAATCCTTTTTGATGTTTCTAGCTCTAGAAGGACACTTAGATGCAAAGTGACCAATCTTATTGCATGAAAAGCACTTAAATGGTAACTGACCTTCATATTTTCCTTTTTATTTCTTTTCTCTTTTGGAAATCATAGCAATGAAATCATCTAATGTTTTTTCTTCATCATCATTATCAAAATAACCAGAAGTGTTTGTAGATTTCTTACCATGGATCATTTCTTTGAAGGCTGTCTCATTCTTAGGTTCTATCTTCAATCTTGAAATCTCAAAAAGCTAAGATTTTGCTAATCAAGGTCTCCCTCTTGAAGTTAGATGTTAGCTGCATGGTTTCATCAAGGATGTTGATCCTACTTTCATATTCAAATACGACAGTGGTCATCAACTTGTCCATGATGTCTTCTTTTGAAATTTCTCCACCATTGTTCCTTATTCCAGCAACTGCTTCATTTAAACTTTGATTATAAGCTCTTATATTCTCTTCAAGAATCATTTCTAATGTATTGAAATTTTTCTTCCAAGTCTTTCTGGGTGCATCTTTTTCTTGCTTGTCTCCTTCAAATGTATCTTCTAGGAGCTTCCATATTTTATGGGTGGTGTCTACCTTCTTTATTTTTGAAAACTCACTGTCAGATAGAGCACTGATAAGAGATTCTCTGGCTATAAAATTCTAATGAAATAACTCCTTTTATCTTTTAGTAGCATCATCCTTTCCAAGATATTCTAGAGTAGGAATCCTTTCTTCTTTGATAGTAACATTAAAAACTTCAAAAGAAATACACTACAAATGGGTTATCATCTTGTTCTTCCAATCAAGATAATTTTCTCCATCAAACTTAGGACTTTCTTTTCCAAAGTATGCCATTAGATCAACCTCAAGCTATTAAAATTTCTCTCTGAGGCACTTGGATCTGATACCAATTGTTAGGAATAGTCCCAAGAGATAACTGAGAGGGGGTAGGGGGGGGGGGGGGGTGAATCAGTTATCTAGACTAGTTTCAATTCTTTATCCAATTAAGTATACTTAAACATAAAGCATAAACACATTGAAATAACACTTGAACCCAACACAATATTTTGGTTACAAGGAAACCCAAATAGGTAAAAACCCCGATGGGAATGGACACCCACTAATATTCTATACTAGTGTATAATGATCCTTGCTAGAACATCCTTTACCTTGTTAGGAGTAGCTTTACAATGCAGTAAGTATAGTAGGCCTGGTTAAGAGTCAGAACCTATTAGGAGTCTTTTACAATTATCCCTGTTAGGGGAGAGGATGCACTATCCAAGAGCTCATTGCTTAAAGGGCAAAAGGCTACAACCTTCTGAATGATAGATATACACTATATCTGGATCTTGGTGAACTGCGCTTAGACCTACTTTTCTGGATCAGTTCCAATGAGTAGCACACATACTCTGCTTGGTCACATTGACCTTCTCATGATAGCTCCACACTTCGCACACTCTGCTTTGCTCTACTTCATCAACTCTGAGCCACACTCTACCAATCACAAATGACTGCCTATAAATATCTCTCTAAATGATACAATTAGGTCAGACTATTAGAACCACCTTATAATCATATTAGAGACATCATAACAACCTTCTATAATCATCTTGTCAGCTCTACTATGGGTGCAACACATTTTGGGACCTGTTCATAAAAGATAATTGTAGGCGCATGCTACACACTATCGGCTCTACCAAAATAACTCTAACTTTCTCTCCAAGATAAATTAACTTATGCACTCTGAGCTAAACATCAAAAAATCATCTCTAAGCTTAACTCCAAGGGCACATACCCTCAAGATAGGCATAAATCATGAACTAATAAAATCTTTGTCAGCTTTCTTAAACAAACATAGGAAACTGTAATTGGCAACAAGTGATTGCATAACTTCACTTGCATCCATGAAGTTAACATCACTAACATTTCTACAACATATATCCTAGGGTGCATGCCTTAGTTCATCTGTACGCATGGTCACATATGCTATGAACTATCAGTACTCTATATATTGTCCAGTATTCAACATATACTGTCTATGGAACTTCAACTGTCTGTAACTTTCATATCACTATATATTTTCTTATGCGCTCTTAGAATAAGCATGAATATAGTCTAAAAACCTTAACTACTAGGCTGCATGACTTCATGATCACTGTATGAAAAATTACACATAGAACACTACCTATTAGTCTATCCAAAACACTGCTGACACCATCTTGCTATAACACTGTTTGTACTGATAGTTAACCTTTGCGCCCATGATATCATGCTGATATCATGTCCATACTTCATATACTAAAGGATTAATTCATAAGACTTCCTCGCATGATACTTTCCATATGTTTTCATCAATGATAAACATACAGTCAGTTCTGGACTACTGGCAAATCTCCAACAGTAACATGTTACAAAGTGGTTTTTCCCTAATTGGGTTTCCACTATAAATCCTAGTGTCAATACTTGTGTGAATGTTTTGGTTTAAACATTTATGTATTTTACAAGTTAAGTATAGCTGGGTAGTGGAATGCAATATAATATGTTTCTATTATGCAATCAATAATGATTGAGTAGCTGTTGGTTATTAGATCTGATCTATTGAAGAGTTTTAAAGTTTATTTTATACATATGGACCTAAGAACAACTGATTGAACCCCCCCTCTTTGTTGTTCTAAATCATATTTAACAATTGGTATCAAAGATTTGTTGGTGCTTACAAAGAACAAGTTTAAAGGTGCTTGAAGAAAATGATCAGGATGTATAAGAAGGAGGTACTGAAGCTAAATAAGGAGAACTTCCCTACATGGAAAAGTTTGATGAAGTTGCATATAGCCAGTATTGGTGATTCTGTAAAGTATTTTGTTGAGCATGATT
Organism: Chamaecyparis obtusa; assembly: GCA_027943335.1. Taxonomy (NCBI): domain Eukaryota; kingdom Viridiplantae; phylum Streptophyta; class Pinopsida; order Cupressales; family Cupressaceae; genus Chamaecyparis; species Chamaecyparis obtusa. Next base: position 303,342 of record BSBK01004872.1, read on the forward strand.
ATGTCACACCTGTTGCACCTCTGATTGCCAAGGAGATGAGAGCTAAACAAGAACACAATCAAGCAATGTTGGAAATTACATCTTCCCTAAGCTATCTGGAATTTGAGGACTTCAAAGATTGCATAAATGCAAAGAAAATGTGGGACACTCTTGCAAATATCTATGGTGGTGATATAAATGTACTAAGAGCTAAAGCTGAGAGCCTTAGAGGTAAATTTGATGAAATGAGAATGCAAGAATGTGAGAATATTGCACAATATTGTGGTAGAATAAAAGTTGTAAATGCTATTAGAGGAGCAATTGGAACTATTGATTATGAAATTGTAATTGGAAAAGTATTGAGAACTCTGTATCCTATCTATGCTATTAAGATTTTAGCAATTCAAGAATCTAGATGTAATCCTAACAATGCACTTACCTTGGAAAGTTTGGCTGGTAAGCTTACTACTTTTGAGGTTTCTAACTATGATAACTTCACTATTGCTAATGTTGAATCTGCTTTTAAGTCACAAATGGTTCTGAATAAGTCAAAGAAAGAGAAAGAGAAGTATATCATTGAAAGTGAAAGTGAAAGTGACACATCTGATGAAGAAATTGAGGATGTAGAAGCTCTTATGGATAGAAGACTAAAAAGGGATAAAGGAAAGTACAAAGGTAAAATCCCTATTATATGTTTTTCATGTAATAAAGTTGGTCATATAGCTACTAGGTGTTTTGATAGGGATGATAAGGATGAAGAAAGAGATAGAAAGCATAAAGACAAAAGTGATGAAAGAAGTTACTAAACATACAAGGACTACAAGGGAAAAGGTAAGAAATCCTACTATATTGCCGAAGAAGAGACTAACACTGATAGTGATGATTTTGAAATCGAGGTAGTTTATGTTGTGATGAAAGATGAGTTTGATGAGGATGAGAAAAATGCATTGATTTCCTATGTGAACAAAATTGATAAATGGATTATTGATAGTGGTTGTTCACATCACATGACTAGTGACAAAAGTAAGTTTGATACCTTAGATCTTTATAAAGGTAGAAGTGTGAAATTTGGTAATGATGCACCATGTGCTGTTAGAGGAAAAGGATTGATTAAGATGACTGATAAGACCACTTGTGAGAATGCTTACTTGGTTGAAGGTGTTGGAAATTTGGCTGAGTTGGTTACATAGATGTTGTCATTATGGAAACATATGATGTTGGCAATTTGGCTAATGTGGATGCATAGATGTTGTCATTATGGAAACATATGATCTCTATTGAGAGCACAAAATCTGGAATGCAAGTATGGCAAGTTGAAGGAAGAAATTGTCTAAGTATGGATACAGTGATCCTGACAGAGCACCTGATGAAGATTTAGTTGGCGACGTCCACTGGAGCAATATTTTTGTTTGTGTAGTTAACTAAAGCTTCTACAGAGTATGAGGATACCCCATCTCAGTGTGCATAAAGTTTGGAGTAGTACGAACAAAGTTATTCAAAGTTTATCGAAGACAGTTTTTGCAGACAGAACAGTTTTGGAGACAGTATTAGTGAAAGAGTTAAGGGATTATTTTTGCTTGTCAAAATAATGACTTAACATTATGAAGGGATGACATCTTAGATGTTTACTCTTGGATAAAGATTTTGGAAGCCGACCATGTAAAGTTATTAGCTTTAATAACTCATATATTAGGCATACTTGAAATGTAATGAAATATACAAGTGTGATATGTAAAAAGGAAGAAAAGATAACTTGCGATAGTTGTATATTGTGATAGCAGCAAAGGCTATTGATGTGAAGTTGTAAGTAGTACCATATTATAGTCAGAAACATTTTATATTACCTGTTTGGGCAGTGAGCTCAGCTAGTGATCAAGTTTTTTAATCTAACTCCTAATAGGGTTAAGGCTTCTAACAAGGCCTAAAGTCCTTTAACCAGGATAGATCTACTATATATTGTAAATTGACTCCTAGTAGGGTCCATATCCCTAATAGGATACTTTTGATTAGTGATCTTTGTGGGTACCATCCCCACTGGGGTTTTCCCTTGGCCAGGGTTTCCTTGAGAACATATGATGTGTTATGAGTTCTTTCTATTTACTGCTATGTTTGTTAATCAGCTTGATAATCTTTGTATGCACTAAAGTAATCTGTTATATCCATAAGTGGGCAAAAGAAAATTTTTGTGAAATATTGATTCACCCCCCCCTCTCAGTATTTCCTATTTCTAACAATTGGTATCAGAGCACAGTTACTTAGAGAAGGAACATTCAAGGAAAGCTTAGCAGCTTGAGTAAGATCTCTATGGATATGGATCAACTTCAGAAGAATCTTGAAGAAGCTCTTGAATAGATTAATATGCTTACTGATGAAAGAAACTCCTTAAGAAGAAAATATGAAGATGCAAAGAATGCTATTGACAAATTAAAAGGTAAGATTGAAGATCTGAAATTTGATATGCTTGTTGAAGATTGTGATGAATTAGAAAAAGAAAATGAGATCCTTAAGCATGAGTTGAAGATAGTAAATCTGAAGCTTAGTATGAAAGATGGAAATTTGAGATCTAATAATGAAAAATTGAAAATTGAGAATGAAGATCTGAGGTCAAGACTTGAAAAGGAAACATTCGAATATGAAAAATTAAAAGTGCAGTATGTGGAACTTGAGAAGTATAATAAAATTGTGAAAGGTGAATTAACTCAATCTAAACAACAACTTGAAAGGCTATATTCAAAAAGTGATAAGACTGAATTTTTTTTTTCTTTTGAAGAACCATTCTTTGATAGGACTAGATTTGGATATAGTATGTTTAGAACAAACCATGAAAGTAAGAAGCTAGATCTGAAGACATCTGAAAGTGTGGAGGAAATAAAGCTAGATGAGAACACATTGGAAGATCCACCTAAAGAAGAACCACCTAGAGAGAAAGAAGAATCAAAGCAGGAAGAATCAAAATAGGAAGAATCATCTAAAGGTATGCAAAGGGAATTCAAAGGTAGATGTTTTTCTTGTAATACTATTGGGCACATGAAGAGAGATTGCACAGGTAAGCAATTTAAACCTTTTAATGGACATTGTTATAATTGTCATAGTTTTGGACATAGAGCTAACAAATGTAGAAGACCTAAAGTAATTTTGAATAATTATGATAGAATGATTGGGAATACTAACAATGTAGATAAGAAATCTATTGAAGAAATGAATCAAAGAAAAGTGGTAGTATGTTTTAGATGCAACAAAGTAGGACATATTGCTAGAAATTGTAGGTCACAGATTAACTAGCAAGGATAGAGATTTGGAAACAATGGAATCATTTGTCAGATTTGCAACAAGTTTGGACAATCAGCAAGATTTTGCAGAATGAACAATGGAGGTTATCATCATAACCCTAACCCTAGGAACAATGCAACAAGGAATGAAAATGCAGGAAACAAAGAGAAAGGTTGCTGTAGCAAAAAAGATGAAGTAGAATTTGATAAAGGCATAGATCAAGGAGATACAGTTAGCACTGGAAGTAGTTAGGAAGGTAATGTAACCAATGGTAAGGATGAATCTTTACCTGACCCTTCTTTAAGTACTTAAATTATGTAAGTTTCTGTAGTTTAGGACTTAGGATTAGTGTAGATTAGGAATTTGAATGAGTTAAGTTTTGCACAGTTAGATATAGGTTTATTATGTTGTACTAATGCTATGGTTAAGTGCACAAAAGAAAATATTGTGTTTTGTGAGGTCGCAGAAAGTTTTATGGTTGCAGGTTTGCAGAATCAGCTTTTTGAGGTTTTAGCGGCAAAATGAATGAATGCGATGTTAGATCAAGTTAATGTGAAGTTTTATAAGGTTGAAATCAAAGTTATTACAATTAAAAAGTGATTGAACAGTGATTTGAAATAATAAAAGCAAGTTGAGGACAATTTGAAGAAGTTTGGAAGTAGTTTGCAGTGACAATCATACCGAAACCCTAGATTTGAAAAGTTGAGGTATTTTTTGATCTTTAATTAGTTGATAAGATGGATATTTCTATGGTTCATAATGTTAAGGATAAGAATAGACCAAATATTAAGAAAGAACCAGTAGAACCAACTGAAATAGATGATAGTCTAGCATTATCATTCGTACCAAATAGAGTATTGCACATTGAGAATGTTAAAGGATATTTAGGTTGCAAGTTTGAAACTTTGGGAGATGCAGATTTTAGTGATGATTACAGGAAATTGTACAATCAAGACATGTCAGTTAAACCAGCTTATGGGCACCTAGAGAACAATGAAATTATCAAATATTCCATGAAGTATGAATTCAATGATGAGGAATGTACCAAGATCATTTTAAGTAGAATCCACAATGGGAAATTCTGGATGGAGGATAGAGTTATTGATATAACTTCTGACCTAATTCATGAAGTTACTAGATTATCAAAAGTTGGAGAGATTCCACTAAATGAAAAGAACATGAGAAAGATTGTTTTAGATAACACTGGGTCTAGTTATAATGGTAGAGGAATTGTGATAAGTAAGATTAAGCAAGATGATGTTAGGTACCTTTGCAAGATCCTAACAACTAAATTCTGTGGTAGTTCAAGGGAAGATGACATGGCTATAGGAATGATTCATGTAGCTTATCTTATGTGTATTGAGAAGAAACCAGTAGACCTATGTGAAATTTTGAAAATTCAATTATTTGAGAACTTAGAAAAGATTAAGAAGGCTAAGTACACACAGTTTAGGTTTTCATCTCTGATAACCTATATGTTTTTCCATATTTTGAGAAGATTTCCTTACACAGTTGATTGGAGTGACAATGTGAACACAATGGAAAGAATAAACTCAGTCTACATGAAGCACCTTTTTGATAAAGTTAATGATAGTGTGAAGCTTGTATTGAACACTTTTCAGAATATTGTTAAGAACAAATCAAGGATTCCTCAATCCTTAGTTGAAAAGCATAAAGATGACATTTGTTTTATGGTTGACACTAATTTCACCTACATTGAAGCAGTTGAGCCTAGAATGCAATTCATAGACCCTCTTGGCTATGAAATATCTGAAGTAGAAATAGTAGGATATGTGAATAGATTGTTAAAGTGTGAGTTGGATGGTCATGCAAATAGGTTTGGAACCTATGAAGAGAATTTCAACTCTGCAATAAGTTTGAGAGAAAATAAGCAATCTAGTAAGAGAGTTGAATCTACTATGAAGAAAATATTGAAAGAATCTGGTATGTCAAGTCATGAGTTTGACATAGCTAAGAAGACTGCAGAAGCCTTGAAGCAAAGTGAAAATCTTGTAATTTCACCTAAGACATCAAGTGTAGATCCTGTTGATCCTATTGCAGTAAAGGTAAAATTTGAATTACCTGAAAAAGATGAAGGAGATAAATCTTTTTCTCCTATTCCTAGCAAAAGAGTAAAAGTGAGTGCAACAGAACCCGACAAGAGATAGAAATTGGTTGTACCACCTATACCTAGAAATGTAGCAGTAATTAAAGATGATGATGTAGTTTCAATCAAGAAGAAAACTTGGAAACCAAGAATTGAAAGAGTTAATGAAGATATATTGAAGCATGGAGACTTCACTAAGTTGAATAAATTCTATGATCTATATGGATCATTTGATAGATTGAACTTTGAAAATGCAATGGTTACACACATGATTGTGGCAGATAAGAAACTTAGCACTATTCATGGTAAGATCCCAGAAGATTTGTATAATAGACTTGTGAATAGAAAATAGAGAGCACAAGAAGAGGACATAAAGATGAGAGAACATGTAATCAGATAGTTCTACGAAGTTAAGGATGAAGATCATTTGAAGAGATTCTTGAAGTCTCTTGGAACTTTATTGAGAACTAAGAGAAGAATAATCCTTATAATGGGAGGCAAAAAGGAGGAAGTACAAAAAGAGACAAAGCAAGTAGTAATGCAAGTTCTTGCAGATATAGTTGCAGAAAAGCATGTTGAATTAGACCCTCAGCAGAAGCAATCAGAGGAACCACATGCAGAGGAAGTTGGTATTGAAGAAGTTCCATCTTCTTCACATATCAATATTGGCAAAGAATCAATGGATATTGAAGGCACCAAAGTGACTCTAGAATCAGATGATGCAGTATTTCATGATCTAGGAAACATTGTTGACAATTTGGCTTTGGGAGAGCAAGAAAAGGTCATAGAATCAGAGAAGAATACAGAGGCAGAGGAAGCACCAACTGTATCAGAATTAGTTCTAGTAGAGTAGTCAGTTAAAGGCAAACAAATTTTGACAGAGGCCACTACCTCTAGTGCACCTTCTATACCAGTTGAAGACATTAGTGCACTTGACAGTAAGAAGAGGCATATTGGTTCAATGTTTGAAGACCTTGGAAAAGGAGTTGAAGATGATGATCAGCTTGAGTTCATCACATATTTGAATAAAATTATTGGAAAGAATAAGAAGGTGAAAGACCTTGAAGGAAAAGTTAGAGTTTTGAAAGAGAAACTTGAGAGTGTGATCAACACTAAGGTATCTGAATCGGATCCACTTGAGAAAGCTAAAATGGTAATGAATTCTTTTGACTCTGAATTTTCTAACTTGAAGGATATTGCTAGAATAAAAGTTTAGGAAGACTTTGAAGCAGAAATGCAACAAACTTTAAGTGTAAATATTCGAAATGATATTGGTAGTTTAGATGTATGCATAAAGAATTTGAGGAGACATTTTGAGATAGGAAAGAATTTGTACACACAATGCACTAAATCATAAATCCTAATAGTTGAAGAGGATAAGAAGATCAGAGAGAAGTTAGATGCTATTACAGCTGAGACAAACACCTTGACAAGCCCTAATGTCAAGATAAGTTCTGTAGAGAAGAACATAAGGAAATTGAAAGATGAAATCAGAATGTTAGCAGAGGAGAAGAATAGAAAGATGATCAGGGTTAACATCTTGAGAGAGAATGTCTCAATCAAGATATCAATTGTTGATGATCAAATTGAGCAGTGTCTTTTAGCAAAGACATCATTTCAGAAGTTTAGCTTCAATTCCCTGCAAGCTTGTCAAACAGCAGCATACAGATTGAGTACTCTACTCAATGTTGTTGAATCCATCAGGAAGATATGGGAGAAAGATTTTGAATCTTGGAGTTAGAGTTTGGTGATTGTGTTGCAAGCCTATCGGCTTCACAATAACTGATAATAAGGTATAAAGTTTTTCAAATTTTTGTACACCCTATCTTTGTCATTGTTGTCAAAGGGGGAGAGATAGCAGAAAATTGAATATATGTTGAGGAAGGATACTCATAGGGGGAGCTATTCTATGGAGTATGATATTGTATACATATTGTATAACTTTTGGCCACAATTTTGTATAACTATTTTTGAAGTTTTGTTTGCACACTTAGCCAATTTTCCCATATGTTGCCACCAATGACAAAGGGGGAGATTGTTGGCAATTTGGCTAATGTGGATGCATAGATGTTGTCATTATGGAAACATATGATCTCTATTGAGAGTGCAAAATCTGGAATGCAAGTATGGCAAGTTGAAGGAAGAAATTGTCTAAGTATGGATATAGTGATCCTGACAGAGCACCCGATGAAGATTTAGTTGGCGATGTCCACTGGAGCAATATTTTTGTTTGTGTAGTTAACTAAAGCTTCTATAGAGTATGAGGATACCCCATCTTAGTGTGCATAAAGTTTGGAGCAGTACGGACAAAGTTATTCAAAGTTTACCGAAGACAGTTTTTGTAGACAGAACAGTTTTGGAGACAGTATTAGCAAAAGAGTTACGGGATTATTTTTGCTTGTCAAAATAATGACTTAACATTATGAAGGGATGACATCCTAGATGTTTACTCTTGGATAAATGTTTTGGAAGCTGACCATGTAAATTTATTAGCTTTAATAACTCATATATTAGGCATACTTGAAATGTAATGAAATATACAAGTGTAATATGTAAAAAGGAAGAAAAGATAACTTGCGATAGTTGTATATTATGATAGCAGCAAAGGCTATTGATGCAAAGTTGTAAGCAGTACCATATTATAGTCAAAAACATTTTATATTACCTATTTGGGCAGTGAGCTCAGCTGGTGATCAGGTTTTGTAATCTAACTCATAACAGGGTTAAGGCTTCTAACAAGGCCTAAAGTCCTTTAACCAGGATAGATCTACTATATATTGTAAATTGACTCCTAACAGGGTCCAATATCCCTAACAAGATACTTTTGATTAGTGATCTTTGTGGGTACCATCCCCACCGGGGTTTTCCCTTGGCCAGGGTTTCCTCAAGAACATATGATGTGTTATGAGTTCTTTCTATTTACTGCTATGTTTGTTAATCAGCTTGATAATCTTTGTATGCACTAAAGTAATCTTTTATATCCATAAGTGGGCAAAAGAAAAAGTTTGTGAAATACTGATTCACCCCCCCTCTCAGTATTTCCTCTTTCTAACATATGATCTACATGAAGATCATATAGGTCAGAGAGCTAGTATGTTAGAGCGCAATACGAAATTGTCTAAGTATGAGACAGTGTGTTTTTACCAATGAACCTGATGACAATTTTTGTTTGTGATGTTGATTGGAGTAAGTTCAATTCTTGTGCACTTGATCATAGAATATATGGTATCTATTGAAGACTCATTTAAGAGTGCAAGTCATTACGGCATGTACGGAAGAAGTTATAATAGTTTTACTAAAGACAGTGTTAAGCCGACAGGATAGAATATGAAGACAGAATTGATAAAAAGTTAAGGGATTATTTTATTTATCAAAAAAATAACTTAACAATATAAAGGGATGACATCCTAGATGTTAACCCTTGGATAAAGTTATTTTATAATATGTTAGCTGACTGGAAAGTTATTAGTCTTAATAACTTGTATAAATGTAATTGTAAATTGTAAGAAGAATGATATACATGAAGAAGGAATAAATGTATGTAATAGCGATAGTGAAAGAGCAATGAAAAGATATTGATGCAAGTAGTATAAGGTTATGTACCTTGATCTCTTTTGTAATCAGTAAATATTATACATTACTTGTTTAGGCAGTGGGCTCATTTGGTAATCACATTTTGTACTACCAACTCCTAATAGGGTTGAGGCTTCTAACAAGGCCTATAGTCCCTTAATCAGGACTGAGACACTATATGCATGTAATAGACTCCTAAGAGGGTCAACATCCTTAACAAGATACTTTTGATTAGTGGATCTTTATGGCTACCATCCCCACCGGGGTTTTCCCTTGGCTAGGGTTTCCTCGAGAACAAATAATGTGTTATGAGTTCTTTTGTTTTATTGCTATGCATGTTATTTAGCTTTCTATGTTATGCAAGCATTAAGATAATTTGTTATATCCATAATTGGGAAAAAGTAAAAGTTTGTAGAATACTGATTCACTCCCCCTTGTAGTATTCCCTATTTCTAACAATTGGTATTAGAGCTTAGTTATTCAGAAAAGAATCATTCAAGAAAATCCTTGCATCTTGAGTAAGATCTCTATGGATATGGATCAATTACAGAAGAATCTTGAAGAAGCTCTTGAACAGATTTATATGGTTACTGATGAAAGAGACACTCTGAAAAGAAAACATGATGATGCAAAGAACCTCATTGAGAAAATAAAAAACAAGTTGGAAGATCTGAGATCTGAAAAGGAATCAGAAGTTCTTATTGAAAATTGTGATGACAATTTAGAAAAATAAAATGAGATCCTTAAGCATGAACTGAAGATAGAAAACCTGAAGCTTAGTTTGAAATATGGAAATGCCAAGAATGAAGCAAATCTGAAATCTAAGAATGAAAGTTTAAAGACTAAAAATGAAGGACTAAAATCTAAACTTGGTAAAGTAACATTTGAATTTGAGAAAGTCAATTTGCAGTATGCTGAACTTGAGAAATACAATACAATTGTGAAAGGTGAACTGATTCGATCTAAACAACAACTTGAAAGGCTATATTCAACTAGTGAGAAGATTGATGAACAAATATCTTATAAAAAACCATTCTATGATAAGATTGTTCTTGGATTCAACACTTTTAAAACAAATGAAGAAAGCAAGGAACCAGATTTGAAAATATCTGAAACCATAGATGAGAAGAAGTCTGATGAGATTAACAAATTTGAAGATACACCTAAGGAAGAAGAACCACCTAAGCAAGAGAAATCACCTAAAGGTATGCAAAGAGAATTCAAAGGTAAATGTTTTCCTTGTAATACTATTGGTCATATGAAGAGAGATTGCATAGGTAAGAAATTCAAACCTCTTAATGGTAATTGTTATAATTGTCATGGTTTTGGACATACAACTATTAAATGCAAGAAACCTAAATTTGTTGAGAATAATACTAGTAGTAGAATCTTTAGGAATACTAACAATGCAGATAAGAAACCTACTGAAGATATGAACAGAAGAAATGGAGTAATATGTTATAGATACAACAAGATTGGACACATTGCTAGAAATTGTAGATCATAGATCAATCCACTTGGACCAAGATATGGGAATAATGGAATTGTTTGTCAGATATGTAACAAGATTGGACATACAACAAGGTTTTGCAGAATGAACAATGGAGTTTTTCATACCAATCCTAACCCTAGAAATCATGCAAGAAGAAATGAAGATGCAAGTAACAGTCATAAAGGATGCTTTAGTAATTCTAATGAAGTAAAGTGTATCAAAAGAATAGATCTAGGAGACATATTCAGCACTCAGGAAGGTGAAGTATTGAAAGGTAAGAATGAATCTTTACCTGACCCATCTCAAAGTACTTAATTTATTAAAATTGTAGTAGAATAGGAACTTAGATTAGTGTAGAAGTAGATATATGATGAATTGAGTCTTGCACAGTTAGTGGAAGATATTTTATGATGTTATAATGCTATGGTTAAGAGTGCAAAGAAAAATATTATGTTTTGTGAGATCGCAAGAAGTTTTAAGTTTTGCATGTTAGTAGAATCAACTTTTTGTAAAGAAGCGGCAAAAGAATTGAATGCGATGTCAGATCTAAGTGAGATTGAAGTAATAAAAGGTCATGATTGGTATTATTTGATCATAAAAGTGAATTCAAGTGTTAAGGAGATCAAAGAGCAGTGATTGGAAGCATTTTGCAAGGATTTGGTGAAGAAATTTGTGTCGAATCTATGTAAGTCCTAAAATTGTGAAATCAAGGTATTTTACTTGACAGATCTTTAAAATCAATAAAGGAATTTGAAGTAATCATGGATATTTCTTTGATTCACAATGTCAGAGATAAAAATAGACCTAAGATGAAAAGGGAACCAATAGAACCCTTGGAAGATGATCCTAGGTTAGCTTTATCATCCGTACCAGATGGAGTTTTACATCTAGAGAATGTTAGAAGTTATCTTGGATGTAAACTAGAGACTATCAGTGATAGTGATTTCACCAAGGAATATCATAAGATCTACAATCAAGACATATCATTGAAATAATGATTTGAACATTTGAAAGATAATGAGATCATCAACTATGCATTAAAGTATGAATTTGATAATGAAGAATGTACTAAGATAATCCTAAGAAGAATTCATAATGGGAAGTTTTGGTTAGAAGATAGAGTGATAGATATCACAGGTGATTTGATTCATGAAATTACTAGACTATCTAAAACTAGAGCCATTCCTTTAAATGAGAAGAACATGAGGAAAATAGTCATAGACAACACAAAATCATCCTATAATGGTAGAGGAATTGTGATTAGTAAGATTCAAAAAGATGATGTCAGATACTTATGTAAGATCCTAACCTCTAAGTTTTGTGCAAACTCAAGAGATGATGACATGGTAGCTAGAATTATACATGCAACTTATCTAATGTGTGTTGATAAAGTACAGGTTGATATGTGTGAAATTATGAGAATTTAACTATTTGAGAATTTGGAAAATATTAAGCAGACTAAGTATACACAGTTTAGATTCTCATCCTTAATCACTTATATGTTTTTTCATCTATTGAGAAGATTTCCTTACACCATTGGAAATGACTGAAATGATGGCCTAACTACAATGGAAAGAATTAACCAAGTGTATATGAGGCATGTTATTGATAAAGTGAATGAGAGTGCAGTGTTGGTAATCAAGACATTTCAAAATTTAGTAATAAGTAGATCAAGGATCCCACAGTCTCTTGTAGAGAAGTATAAAAGTGAGATATATTTCATGGTTGATACTGACTTTACTTACATTGAAGTAGTAGAACCTAGAATAGAGTTCATAGACCATCTCAGCTATGAGATATCTAAGATAGAGACAGAAGAATATGTGAGTAGGTTACTTAAGTGAAAGATTGATACTCATTGTAATAGGTTTGGAACTTTTGAGGAGAACTTCAACTCCGCAAAGACCTTACCTGAAGAAAAATAGTCAAAGAAAAGAGTTGAGAGTACTATCAAGAAAATTCTAAAAGATATAGGGATGACTGAACATGAATTCTTGGTAAGCAAATGGCAACAACAATTAGAGATATTGGACAAAAAGAAGTTTTGTTTGTTCCACCTTTTATCATCAATTGTAGCACAACAAGAAGAAACACAAGTTAAGGTAAAAATGGAAGAAATAGAGAAGGATCAAGAAGAAATGATATCCACTATATCCACCTCCTCGACACCTAGCAAAAAACTAAAAGAGAGTGTTATTGGAATGGGTAAAAGGAAGAAAACTTTGGTGCAACTTGTTCCAAGGAAAATTGCAGAAATCAAAGATGATGACACTTCTATTAAAAAGAAAACCTGAAAACCTAGAATTAAGAAGGTTAATGAGAAGATCATTCAAGATGGAGACTTTACAAAGATGAATAAGTATTATGATCTCTATGATTATGCAAAGAAATTAAATCTGGAAAATGCAGTGGTAAAGCACATGATTCTATCTGATAAGAAGTTTGACACAATTCAGGGTAAGATTCCTGATGATTTATTCAAGAAACTTGTGAATAGGAAGAAGAGAGCATCAAAGGAAGACACATCTATTAGAGAAAATTTTGTGAGGAAACTTTGTGATGTGAGAGATGAAGAACACCTTAAGAAGATCTTGAAGGCTCTAAACACCCATTTAAGAACAGAAAGGAGAACTATTCAGATTATAGGAGGACAATATGAAGAAGTCAAAGTAGAAACATAGCAAGAAATCATTAAGGTAATGTTAGAGAATGATGGAGAACAATCATTTGCAACAAAGCAAGTAGATGAAGTAGAACAAGAGGAAATTCCCTCTTCACCAGCTATAAACATTGAGGATGAAGCTATGAATGTTGAAGGAACTAAGATCACCTTGGATACTGATGATAATGTATTCAAGAATTTGGAAAACATTGTTGACAATTTGGCTTTTGAAGAACTAGATGAAACCAAAGGAGAAGAGAAAACAGAGACCACAATTGTAGAACCAAAAGTGATAGAAAAACTAGTACCTATCCCCAGTCAAGAAGAAATAAGTCTTACTCCTGAGATTGGAAAGAAGAATCAAATTGGATCTATGATTGAGAATTTGGGAAAGGAAGTAGATGATGATGATCAGATGGAATTGATCACATCCTTGAATAAGATCATTGGAAAGAACAAGGAAGTAAAAAGTCTTGAAGGATGTCTAAAGGAGCTTACTGGGAAGTTACAAGGTGCTGTAACTACATAGATTGTAGAGGCTAACCCTTTGGAGAAAGCAAAGAAAGCGATGAACACTTTTGACAATGAATTCACAAATTTATTTGATATAGCAAAAGTGAAAGCTCAAGCAGCCTATGAGGCCAAAATACTTCTGAACATTAGCCAGAATATCAGGAATGATATCAAAAATCTTGATATATGTATAAAGGACTTGAGAAATAATTGGGAAAGAGGAAAATCTTTGTACATCCAGTGTACAAAATCAAAGACCTTGACAATAGAGGAAGATTAGAAGATGAAGATGAAGGAAACAGAAATTCAGAATGAAACAAACTTTCTTTCAAGCTCCAATGTGAAGATATCTAATGTTGAGAAGAAAATTCGTAAGATATATGATGAAATCAGATTTTTTCAAGATGAAAAGGATAAGAAAATGAAAATATTCACTCTTTTAAGAGAGCACACTTCTATGAAGTTAAATATTATTGAAGGGCAATTGGAAGAATGTCTTTCAGCTAAGACATCTTTTCAAAAGTTTAGCTTTGAGAATCTCCAAGCATGTGAGATAGCATCTTATGGATTATGCGCACTACTCAGTGTGGTAGATTCTATTAAAAAATCATGGGAGAAGGAATTAGAGGCTATAAATATTGATTTTGCAGATTGTGTTGCAAGCCTACTAGCTTTGCAATATTGATTTAAGGTATAACTTTTTGTCAATACAGTTTTGTGACCCTCCTTACCTTTATTTTCTCATTGTTGTCAAAGGGGGAGAGATATATAGAAGAAAATTTTTAAGGATACATACTCTTAGGGGGAGTATTGTATTAAAGATAAGTTTTTCTGAGTTATAAGGACAGTATATATATTTTATACTATGGCCACAATTTTGAGATTTTTGAAGTTGTAAGACTTAGCCAATTTTCTCATATGTTGCCACCAATGACAAAGGGGGAGATTGTTGGAAATTTGGATGAGTTGGTTACACAGATGTTAGATTAACCACCAAAATCTCCCTTCAGGATTTGTGACATGGTTTAATAGCCTCCTATGTTTTATAAGTCTAGTGGTTGTATTAGGCATTAACAGGTCGATCTTTTGGTGCAATGACAACCACTACTTGTGACAAGTGGTATTAGAGCTTGGTCACAGGTTTGAATCCCCTCATGTGATGCTGAGGGGGAGATTGTTGGATTAATCACCAATGTCTCCCTTCGGGATTCGTGACATGGTTTAATAGCCTCCTATGTTCTATAAGTCTAGTGGTTGTAACGAGCATTAATAGGTTGATATTTTGGTGCAATGAAAACCACTACTTGTAACAATAGATGTTGTCATTATGGCAACATATGATCTAAATAAAGATTGCATAGGTCAGAGAGCTAGTATGTCAGAGCGCAATACGAAATTGTCTAAGTATGAGATAGTGTGTTTTTACCAATGAACCTAATGATAGTTTTTGTTTGCAATGTTGATTGGAGTAAGTTCAATGCTTGATCACTTTACCATAGACTCTATAGTGTCTATTGAAGACTCATCTCAAAGTGCAAGTCAGTACGGCATGTACAAAAGAAGTTATGATAGTTTTACTAAAGACAGTGTTAAGCCGAAAAGACATAATATGAAGATAGAATTGATAAAGAGTAAGGGATTATTTTGTTTACCAAAATAATAACTTAAAATTATAAAGGGATGACATCCTAGATGTTAACCCTTGGATAAAGTTATTTTTTAATATGGTAGCTGACTGGAAAGTTATTAGTCTTAATAACTTGTATAAATGTAATTGTAAATTGTAAGAAGAATGATATACATGAAGAAGGAATGAATGTATGTAATAGCGATAGTGAAAAAGAAGAAAAAGATAATGATGCAAGAGGTATAAGGTTATGTACCTTGACCTCTTTTGTAATCAATAAATATTGTACATTACTTGTTTGGGTAGTGGGCTCATCTGGTAATCACATTTTGTACTCCCAACTCCTAACAGGGTTGAGGCTTCTAACAAGGCCTATAGTCCCTTAATTAGGACTGAGACACTATATGCATGTAGTAGACTCCTAACAGGGTCAACATCCTTAACATGATACTTTTTATTAGTGGATCTTTGTGGGTACCATCCCCACCAGGGTTTTCCCTTCGCCAGAGTTTCCTTGAGAACAAATAATGTGTTATGAGTTCTTTTATTTTATTGCTATGCATGTTATTTAGATTTCTATGTTATGCAAGCATTAAGATAATCTGTTATATCCATAATTGGGAAAAATTAAAATTTTATAGAATACTGATTCACCCCCCCTCTTAGTATTCCCTATTTCTAGCAGAAGGTCTTAACTATAATCTGCTGAGTGTTGCACAACTTAATAGTACTAGATAATGAGTGGAATTTCATCAAAAAAAGGCTAAAATAATTGATGCCACTAGTGAACTAATTGGAAGTGGAGAACAAACAAGAGGTAATTTGTTCTATCTTGTCCTATCTTAAGAGACATGTATGATTGCACAACTTGATGATATATGGTTATGGCATAAGCAGCTATGTCATGTTAACTTTGATAATCTAGTAGAAATTAGTAAAAAGAAGAAAGTGAGAGGTTTTCCTAGATTGAAGAAACCTACAAATGTAATGTGTAAATAATGTCAGTTAAGAAAAATGACAAAGTCAATTTTGAAGATAAAAACCTTTACTTTTGAGAATGCTTTAGATTTGGTTCATACTTGATGCAGGAGCATCTCGGGTCCTTGGCAATCTTGTGTCACCAAAAAGAAATTTTTTTTTTTGAAGTTTTCCATGTTGGTTAGTTTCTACTTTTACTGAGTTGGTCGGTAGTCAGACGGTTTCCTTTGGTTACCGAGCATGGTCGATTGTTTCCTTAGTGGTCAGTTAATTCACTAGCACTCGATATTTCTTATCTATTGCTCGATCATCCCTACTTACCGATGGGTTTAGATTTAGTTTCTCTCTTGGCCGATGCATGTATTTGTTTGGGGTTGGCTGATCTTTGATTGTAACCACTTTTGGGGAAGCGTGTGGACCTATTTGGTCATTCCTTCCATGATTTCTGGATCTGGATGCTGACTCATTATTTAGTTGGTTCTAGTATTTAAATAGATGTGAGGTAGGAGATTAGAGGAGGATTTGGTAGATAGAAGATAGAATTTAGAAGGGAGATGTTTGGCAGATCCTCGCATGTTGGAGGACTTATGTAATTCTTTGTAATATCACACCGAAACTGGGAAGGCCTTACAGCCGGACATGTATTATTCTATTTGATGAAATATATATGAAAGATCTAGCATTCTCTCTCTCACTCTTGTTGTTAGTTTCTTCTAGATGTGTGTTGCAAGCTTGGATCAGTAGGGTAAGCCATCACTTGGCCCCTCTTGATCCCTACCTTGCATCAGGTGGTATCAGAGCAAGGTTAGATCTTGATCTAGGTCTACGGATCTAGGTTTTTTAGTTCCTCTTGAAGCCCTAGTTGATTGTTGTGGGGTACCAAATTGCGATCTGACCTGTAATTGCAAAGGGTTTGTCAAGATGGTTCATGGGAGGTGAGATGTAGATCTAGGATTGGTAGATATGCTTAGGCAGATTGCTGCTAGGCTAGAAGCCGTTGAGATAGTCCAGAGAAGAGGTAGACATCTTGAAGATGTTAGTGATGATGAAATTGAAGAAGAACAGGCGAATGCAGAACCTGCACCTATTATGGATCAAGGTGAAGAAAGATTCTTGAAGGCTTTGACAAGTCTAAATTCTACACCACATTTCAATCCCCCTGATTACAGTGGAAAGCTAGATTTTGATGAATTGGTGGATTGGATCACCAAGATGGAGAAATATTTTGAATATGAAAATATCCTTGAAGATGAGAAGGTGAAGATTGCAAGCACTAAGTTGAAAAGTCATGCATCCTTGTGGCAGGAACATCTATAATTGGATAGGAAGAAGAAAGGAAAAGACAAAATCAAGCTATGGAGTAAAATGGTCAATAAGTTAAAAGGAAAGTTCTTACCTTGTGATTACCAGATCAACCTAGTTAGGAGAATGCAAAGTCTAAGGCAAAAAGATAGCTCGGTAAAAGAATATACTGAGGAATTCTATAGATTGGATATTAGATCTGGACATGAAGAAGATTATGTGGAAAGGATCGGTAGATACCTGAATGGTCTAAGAATGTCTATACAAGAGGACATTAGTATGGTCAAATTGGAAAGGCTTATCAATTTGCTTTGAAATCTGAGGAGAAATTGAACAAAAGACATGAGTAGAGACAGAGAGGAAGAGGTGGTAGATTCCTTAGAGGAAGAGGTAGATCTAATGGTGAAAATGGTACATCTAAACCTGATAAGACAAATTTGGACAAAGGCAAGACCGAGTGGAGAGGTGAAAGTTCATCTAGAGGTAGAGGCAGTAACTACCAAGGTGGTTATAGCAAAGGAAGTTTCCAAGAAACTTGTTACAATTGTGGAGAAGAAGGACATAGATCTTTTGAATTCACACAAGCAAGTAAGAAGGCTAGTAGCAATAGAAATGCTTTGGTATAGGAAGAGTCACCGAATGAACTTGAGAAGGAAAACAACTTGATGGTAAGGAGAGCACTTTGGAATGAAAGCAAAAAGGAAGATTCAACAAGGAAAATTTTGTTCAAGACTAGATGTAGAGTTTATTATAAAGTTTAGAAGGTAATCATTGATAGTGGTAGCTCAAAAAATATGGCATCTAAAGAGATGGTCACAAAGTTGTAGTTGGAAAGATTGAGACACCCAAAGCCCTATCATATTTCATGGATCAAAGATGAGCATACACTCTTGGTAAGTGAACAATGTTATGTGAATTTGAAGATTGGAAAGTACTGTGATAAGGTGTTATGTGATATCATGCCTATGGATTGTTGTCATATTTTGTTGGGTAGACCCTAGCAATATGATAAACATGCAATATATGATGGGAGATTGCATAAGTATACTATTGTAGTTGATGGAAAGAAAAAAATCTTGTTACCATTGATGGAAGAACCTACTACTAATGTTTGCAGATCTATGAAAGTTTGTTTAATCGAAGGAAGAAAGTTTTTTAGTTCTTTGAAAAGGAATGATGTATGTTTTGCTGTGATTCCTAACAAACTGAATTAGAAAATAGAGGATAATGTCCTTGAGGAGATTGATAAGTTACTCACTGAGTATAGTGAAATCATTTCTGATAATGTACCTGATGGTTTGCCACCGAAAAGAAGCATTGATCATTGCATGGATCTAATCCCTGGAGCTAGTTTATCGAATAAAGCATCTCATCAGTTGACACCTACCGAGAATCAGGAATTGAACTGACAAATTCAAGAGTTGTTGGAGAAAGGATTAATCAGAGAAAGCTTGAGTCCTTATGTAGTACCTATTTTTTTAGCACCTAAGAAGAATGGAGAATGGAGAATGTGTACTGATTCCAAAGCAATCAATAAGATAATGGTGAAGTATAGATTTCCTATACCGAGAATGGATGACATAATGGATAGTTTGACTGGAGCAAAGTTTTTCACAAAGATTGATTTGAAAAGTGTGTATCATTAGATCAGAATTAGAGAAGGTGATGAATGGAAGACTGCTTTCAAGAAAAAAGAAGGTTTATATGAGTGGTTGGCTATGCCCTTCAGTTTAACTAATGCACCGAGTACTTTTATGAGGCTGATGAATGAAGTTTTGAAGAAATTTTTGGGTAAGTTTGTGATTGTATATCTTGATGATAGTCTAATATTTAGTAAGACTAGAGAAGAACATTTTTTGCATATTAGACAAGTTTTACAGAGATTGAAAGAGGAAAAGTTGCTAATAAATCTAAAAAAGTGTTCATTCATGAAAGTAGAGATTGTGTATTTGGGATTTGTTATTTCTGCTGATGGTTTGAAGATGGATCCTGAAAAGGTTGAAGCTATTTTGAATTGGCCTACACCTATGAATGCTAGTGAGGTAAGATCATTTCATGGTTTGGCAAGTTTTTACCAAAATTTCATAAGGAATTTCAGTTCGATTTGTAATGCTATGACTGAGACTATGAGAGGAGACAAAAGAGAATTCAAATGAACACATGGAGCTGACATAAGTTTTGAGACACTAAAGTATAAAGTTGTTGAATTGCCTGTTTTAGCACTACCTGATTTCAATAAGGTATTTTAAGTAGAATGTGATGCAAGTGGAAGTGAAATTGGAGCTTTATTGAGTCAAGAAGGTAAAACTATTGCTTTCTTTAGTGAAAAGTTGAATGATGCTAGAAAGAAATATTCTATGTATGATCAAGAATTTTATGCTATTGTTCAAGCACTGAAGAAATAGAGACATTATTTGATATTGAGTGAATTTGTGTTGTATACTGATCATAAAGCTTTACAGTATTTGGGTAGTCAGAATAAGTTGAATCAAAGACATATGAAGTGGGTTGAGTATTTGCAGAGTTATACATTTATGATAAAGAATAAGAGTGGAGTCACTAACCGAGTTGCTGATGCATTGAGTAGAAGAAGATCTTTGATGACCGAGATGAAAATTGAAGTTCTTGGTTTTGATGAGATGAAAGGTTTGTATGAAAATCACCCTGATTTTTCTGAGCCATGGAGAAAGTGTAGAGCACCTATTCAAGATCAACAAGATACTAAGTGGGACGAATATTTTATCTAGGAAGTTATGTTATTCAAAGGTATTCAGTTGTGTATACTGAGAGGAGTAACAAGAACTAACTTGATAAAATAAAAACATAGTAGTGGTTTGGCTAGACATTTTGGTATTGATAAAACATGGAATTTGCTAAAGGAGAAATACTATTGGCTGAAGTTGTATAAAGATGCTCAAAAATTTGTGAAAAGTTGTGTAGTTTGTCAAGTTGCAAAAGGAGCTAGTTAGAATACTAGTTTGTATGTACCGATTGTTGTACCCGAGAAACCTTGGATTGACATTAGTATGGATTTTGTTCTTGGCTTACCAAAGACAATAAAAGGTAATGATTCTATATTTGTTGTGGTAGAAAAATTTTCTAAGATGGCACATTTTATACCTTGTAGAAAGACATCAGATGTAGTACATGTAGCTGATCTTTTCTTTAAGGAAATTGTAAGACTGCATGGGTTACCGAGGAGTATTATCTCTGACCGAGATAGTACATTTATTGGATACTTTTGGAAAACCCTTTGGAAGAAATTTGGCACTGAGTTGAAATATAATTTTACATTTCACCCACAAACTGATGGACAAACTGAAGTTGTGAACTGAAGTTTGGGAAATCTTTTGAGGTGTTTAGTTGGAGACAAACCGAGTAATTGGGATTCTGTGTTGGCACAAGCAGAGTTTGCATACAATAATTTAGTAAATAGGAGTACTAGTAAGACACCATTTGAGATTGTGAATGACACACAACTGAGAGGAATATCTAATTTGAGAGACATTGCCGATGAAAAAAAGAGAAGTGTCAAAGGAGTAAAGTTTATTGAGTACATGGAAACATTGCATGAAGATGTGAAACTAAAGTTGGAAGACAGTAATAAAAAATACAAAGATAGAGCCAATAGATCAAGGAGACATAAGACTTTTGATGTCGGTAATGAAGTTATAGTTCATTTGAAGAAAGGTTAATTTCCTGTTGGAACATATGGGAAGCTAAAGATGAAGAAGTTTGGACCTTGCAAGATTTTAAGGAAATTTGACAGTGGAAATGCATATGAGATTGAGTTACCTAATGATATGGACATATCACCTATTTTCAACATTGCTGATTTATATGAGTATCATGAATTTAATGAAGAAATGACAGTACTGACAAAATATCCTAAGAAGAAGAATGATGAAGTTGAACAGATCTTGAAGGAAAGAGTTGGCAAAAGCACAAGAGGAAAATAGTATATGAAATATCTGGTAAAGTGGAAGAATAGACCAATGGAAGACCATTCATGGATTTCATAGTCTGAGTTGGATATAGCTCGGATCAGAGAATCATTTCAAAATAACCCCAGGTGTCTGATGTAGGAGCATCTCGGGTCCTTGGCAATCCTATGTCACCAAAAAAAATAGAAGTTTGAAGTTTTCTATTTTGGTCAGTTTCTACTTTTACCGAGTTGGTCAGTAATCAGTCAGTTTCCTTTGGTTACCGAGCATGGTCGGTTGTTTCCTGGGTGGTCGGTTAATTCACTAGCACTCGGTATTTCTTATCTGTTGCTCGGTTATCCCTACTTACGGATGGGTTTAGATTTAGTTTCTCTCTTGCCTGACGCATGTATTTGTTTGGGGTCATCTGATCTTTGATTGTAACCACTTTTGGGGAAGTGTGTGGACCTATTTGGTCGTTCCTTCCATGATTTGTGGATCTAGATGCTAACTCATTATTTAGTTGGTTCTGGTATTTAAATAGATGTGAGGTAGGAGATTAGAGGAGGATTTGGTAGATAGAAGATAGACTTTAGAGGGGAGATGTTTGGTAGATTCTCACATGTTGGAGGACTTCTGTAATTCTTTGTAATATCAGGCTGAAACTAGGAAGGCCTTACAACCCAACATGTATTGTTCTATTTGATGAAATATATATGAAAGATCTTGCATTCTCTCTCTCAATCTTATTGTTAGTTGCTTCCACATGTGGGTTGCAGGCTTGGATCAGTAGGGTGAGCCATCACTTGGCCCCTCTTACTCCCTGCCTTGCATCAATACTAACCTTTGTGGACCTATGGGTGTACAAAGGTATTGTGGTGCTAGATACTTTATTCTATTTGTTCATGATTATACCAGAATGATGACAATAATGTTCTTAAAAGAAAAATCTAATGCTTTTCAATTTTTTAAGTGGTATTTGGCTAAGGTTGAAAAGGAGACAGGTAGGAACCTAAAGTGTATTAGATCTAACCGAGGTGGAGAATTTATATCGAATGAATTTAATCTACTTTGTAATGATAGAGGGATCAAAAGACAAATGTCTACACCTAGAACACCTCCATAGAATGGTATAGCTAAAAGAAGGAATAGATCTATCTTGGATTATGCAAGGATATTGATGATTGACAAGAATGTTGCACAAAAGTACTAGAGAGAATATTTAAGTACAATTGTTTATACTCTTAACCAAGTATAGATAAAAAAAAGGTACAAATCTAACACCTTTTGAATTATGGCATGAGCATGCACCTAATGTAAAGTACTTTAAAATATTTGGAAGCAAATGGTACATACTAAATGACAATAGGAATGGAAAGTTTGATGCTAAAAGTGATGAGGGCATATTCCTAGGATACTCCACAAAAAGTAAAGCTTATAAGTGTTTGAACTCTAACACTAACAAAATTGTGGAAAGTGTGAATGTTAAAGTTGATGAGTATGCAAAGAAAAATGAAGCTGAAAGCAAGAGAGAACCAGAAGATTACATATCTTTTATGTATATAGAGGAAGCAGAGGCAAGTTAAAAACTTGCACCTGATGCCGAGTCTTGGGTAAGAAATGCTTAACATGAGGAAAATAATGCTGAGAGGCAAGAAGAACATGCTGAGCAACAAGAGGAAGCTGCCGAGTATCAGGAAGAGGTTGACAAGCATTCAGAAGCTGAATCTAAAAATCTTGTTGGTGAACCTAAAGAGCTAGAGGAAAGGAGAGTAGAACCTATTTTGGAAAAATATTTAAGGAGACATCACAAGCCTGAACAAATAATTGGAGACAAAGATACTAAAGTTCTAACTAGAAGCAAGATAAGAGACCCTACATGCTTACTATGTGAATTTGAGCCTAAAACAACAAGGGAAGCATTAGAAAATGAAGACTAGATACAAGAAATGAATGAGGAGATAGACCAGATTGAGAAGAATGATACTTGGACTCTGGTGTCAAAACCAAAAAAATAAAAATGTCATTGGAACAAAGTGGGTGTTCCAAAATAAATTGAATGAACATGGTTAAATCACAAGAAACAAAGCTAGGCTAGTATGCAAAGGCTACACACAAGAAGAAGGAATAGATTATGGGGAGACATTTTCCCCTATAGCAAGATTGGAAGGAGTAAGAACTCTACTTGCATATGCTACCTACAAATATTTCAAGGTCTACAAAATGGATGTCAAGTTTGCATTTTTAAATGGTATATTAGAAGAAGTGTACATTGAACAGTCAGAAGGATTTGTTGATCCAAACAAGAGACACGTGGTTTTCAAATTGAACAAAGCACTATATGGATTGAAGCAAGCTCCCAAAGCATGGTATGAAAGAATGCACAACTACTTGATACATATTGGATTTTCAAGGACAAATAACACAAGCCATCTGTACATGAAAGATGAAAAAGGTAAAGGAATTTTGTTGGCTAAGATTTTTGTACATGATATTATATTTGGTGGACAAGATGCCTTGTGTAAGAGATTTTCAAATGAAATACAAACTAAATTTGAAATGAGTATGTTTGGTGAGATCAAATTTTTTGTTGGTTTACAAGTATATCAAATGGAAAAAGGCATTTTCATCACTCAGTCTAAGTATATTCATGAGTTACTGAAAATTTTTGGGATGGAAGATTCAAGGCCAGTGAGCACTCATATGGCCATTGGACAAAAGTTGTCTAAGAATGATGATGCTGCAGAAGTAAACTAGACTTTGTACATATCTATGATTGGAAAACTGTAGTATGTCATACATAGTAGACCAGATATTGCACTAGCTATTGGGATTGTGGCAAGATTCTCTAACAATCCTAAGGAAACACACATGATGGTTGTCAAAAGGATAATGAGATATTTGAAAGGAATTGTTGATTATGGGTTGTATTACAAGAAGCATGAAAAGTTTGAACTACAAGTATATACTCATGCTGATTAGGAATGAAATGTAGATGATAGAAAGAGTAATAGTGGTGGAGCTTTCTTTCTTGGATAGAGACTAGTTTCCTGGACAAGTTAGAAACAAAAGTGCATTTCCCAATCCACTGTTGAAGCCAAGTATGTGGCTGCTATAGTGAACTATTCAAACTTGGTGTGGATAAGCAATTGTTGATATGCATGAAAGAAGAGATCACTGAACTAGTTCTTATCTTTTTTGACAACACAAGTGCTATCAACATCTCTAAGAATCCAGTAATGCATACAAAGGCCAACCACATTGCAATCAAGTATCACTACTTGAGGGAATTAGTACAGAACAAAGAAGTCAGAATGAAATATGTGAACACAAAGGAACTAGCAGACATATCCACTAAAGCTTTAACCAAAGAAGCTCATGAATATCTAAGAGGACAATTAGGGGTCCTTCCCCTAACTGAGGTTGCCTAGTCAAGCTAGGAGCACTACATCAAATATGCTACAAAATAATATCTGGCAAATTGATGTAGAAGAAGATCACACTTTAGGAGCAACCTAGAGTTGTGAAAAGAACAACAAAACTGAGAATCTATCATAAGAAAGATGATAGAGGGAGAAAATACCAAAAATATGACATCTACATCTGCAGGATGTATGTTTTAGTTGATGCTTTGAAATTTTTGTCAAAGAGGGAGATGAATAGAGATGTAAACACATGATAGAAATCAAGTGAGAATGAACAGAGATGAAAGATCAAGTAAGAGGGAGAAATTTAGGAAGAATGTTATTGTGTGGATGGTCACATAAGAAAGGCTAATTGATTCTGAATCAGATTGAAGCTAATGATATTATAAATATTTTTGATGGACATATAAGTTTTTGGATTCATTGGTAATCCATGTATTATTCATATGGTGTTTCCATCAATGCCAAAGAGGGAGATTGTTCGAAACTACAATTGAAGCAATTTTTGTATTGTCATTGATGTCAAACCTTAACTACTAAGACTGTTGCTACTTAAGAAAGTACTATATCTATTTGAATGTTGTGAAGGGGTTAGACAAGGATGGTAACAATAGAACCTAGGGGCAAGGTTGAGTTATCTTGATACTTCAATGAGTACTTGATTATGTTGCACAATGATGAGATAATTTATTATTTATATTAGTAAGAATGAAGACTAAACTTGTAGGCTTAATTGACAAAAAGTGAAGAAATCATATTTAAGTCGAGTGATGTTAGTATCAACTGAGCTAGTATATGCCAAGTAATTTCAGTGTCGGTAGGACATCAGTTAATTGCCGAGGAAGACAATGTTAGTTGAGGAAATAGTTTTAGTGGTGATCGAGCTTTCTAAAGAAGACCGAGAAGTTGAACACTATATTGACTGATCGTCAATAATTTACATTTGAGGAAGAATTCAGATTCCTAGCTGACATAGCTGAATTCTTGGATTATGTAAACCATGTTGACTTTATTTATTAATTGTATGAAAGCATTTAATGCACTGCAATATGTTTTATTGTAAATATTAAAGAGATTTGAGATGTTTCTAGAAGAGGAGATTAAGAACAAAGAGTTGGAAGGATTCAATGAATCTGACCAAACCCTAAGATCTATGGAGAAGATTAAGTGAAAAAAGTTGTATTGACCTAATTAAAGAGGTATATAGGAAACCTAAGTGTGAGGTTGAAAAAAAGGTAGCAAGATATGTTGATGTTATTGACTATCTAAGAAGAAAAGGCTGAAGGAGAAGTGTTGAGATCGCTTGAAGGGATTTCTGAGTAGATTAGTGATGGAGATGGAAAATATTTATAGTTAGTAAGCTAGCATATGTGTATAGAATTGAATTTGATATCTGCAAAGTGAGTTGTATGTTTATAGATCAATATTACGGTTACTTTCTAACCATTGTATCAATCAAAATCATTTTAACAGAGGTTGACCTAACATTCATTTGTATAAATCCTTTAAACAAGGTTGCATTCTAATGGGTGTATGTAAGTCATATAACAAGGCACACTTTTAACAAAGTGGTTGAAATCCTTTAACTGGGTCACACCTGACAGTGTGTATGTAACCTTTGACAGAGTTGGCTTTTCGTAGAGCTCACTTCAGAAGAGTGAAAATAATAGTAACATGTTACAAAGTGGT
Source organism: Chamaecyparis obtusa (assembly GCA_027943335.1). NCBI lineage: Eukaryota > Viridiplantae > Streptophyta > Pinopsida > Cupressales > Cupressaceae > Chamaecyparis > Chamaecyparis obtusa. Next base: position 329,882 of record BSBK01004872.1, read on the forward strand.
TTTTCCCTAATTGTGTTTCCACTATAAATCCTGGTGTCAATACTTGTGTGAATTTTTTGGTTTGAACATTTATGTGTTTTACAAGTTAAGTACAGTTGTGTAGTGGACTGCAATGTTATATATTTCTATTATGTAATCAATAATGACCGAGTAGCTATTGGTTATTAGATCTGATCTGTTGAAGAGTTTTAAAGTTTGTTTTATACATCTGGACCTAAGAACAACTAATTCACCCCCCCTCTCTATTGTTCTAAATCATATTTAACAAGGGCTTTCTCCAAGATTTCTTTATGTGAAGGTGAAATTTTTAACAACTCCAAAATAGATATTTGAGCTGGATTTTTGAGAAGTTGATCTACCAAATTGTATTGCCTTAGTGAATTTGATGGAAAATTATTTTATTGGTCCTAGTAGATCTTCCTAGTAAGGTAATTTTATTTCTTGCTTCTCTTTTACTACCACCACATTGATGATAGTTTCAAAACTTGATAAAGAATTGATTGTGTTGTTGTAAGTATGAGAAAAGTTAACCTTATTATTTCCTTTCTTATTATTTTGATTATCATTGGATGAATCATCTTTCTCATGATTCAAGAAAGAAGCTTTGAAGGTTGTGTGATCTTCATTATTTCTAGGCCCACCAAATTCAATTGTCTTATCAAATAAGTCTTTAATTATATGTTCTAATTTCATGAAATTATTGGTATTATGACCCTTGTTTCGACGATCTACACAATAACTTGAATCATTCCACTAACTTGGTTTGAATTGAGGTTTATACAATCTGGACTCTGGTAAAGTGATAATTTTTTTTTAAATTAAAGTCTTTAAAGAATGGACTCAAGTGGTTCACACTAAGGGGTAAACTTTATCCTTGTGTTTGATGATGTGAATTTTGACATAAAGCTAGGTTTTGGTTTGTTTTCCCTCGATTGTTGGAATTGTTGTTGTAACTGAAAGGTGTATTTGATTATTGATTAAGGTTATTGGTTTGAGTAGAGGACCCAATTTTCATGTTGAAAGGCTTTTGTTTGATATTATTAGACTCTACCAATCCATCATTGACATGATTCTTATTAGTTTTCTTTAACCAAAATCTAGGTTTTTCATTGGGTATGTGCAAGATCGTGATATGCAAAACTAGGCCCTTAAGTAGCAATGAAAATTCATAAATTAGGGTTAGGCAATTTGACATAAAAATTTGAACAAGTTATCAATCTTATATAAAAAATATGTATGAAGAGAATCTGTAGAAAATTCAATGTTGTTTCTAATATACTAGCCATTTTTAAAAAAAAAATTATTCTATATAGTGAAAATTTTAAATATAAATACATTAGTACTAAAAGTTTAGGAAAAAGATAAGATGTAGGTTTATTCTGACCACCTTAAACATAATCAATTAATAATAATTTTTTAAAATATTCTATATCTAAGTAGTAGACTCATGTTCGGATGTGACACATACTTTTTGTAATATTTTTCCAAGTAAATAATTAATTGTGATTTATCTCCTACAACTTTTCTAGAATATAAAAAATCTCGTGTCTGAAAACCTTAACTTAGTCTAAACTTTATCAAATTGAAACTTTTTATTTGTTTCTTGCATTAGATGAAGCATAGAATGTGATGCATGTTTCGTATTTCAAAAATATTATACTATTTGCAAGTTATAGTTATTTTTCAATCAGTTTATCAATCAAACATTCTTTTTTACATCACACTTTTTGGCATACCATGATCCTACACATACCCCATTTTTATTTTTCTTTGAGGAAGTGTTGTTATTGAAATTATTGTAAGAAAGCTGACCATGTGGACCCTGGCAACTTTAGGCCTATAGCCTTATGAAACACTATCTATACAATTATATCAAAAACATTAGAAAATAGGCTAAAGAAATTCTACCTAGGTTAATTTTGTAAGAAGAGACATGCTTTGTCCCAAATAGGTCAATTTTTTATGGCATCATTATAATCCAAGAACTTATACACTCTGCTCAGGGTGGCTGCAAGAAGTTGAGTCCCACTTTTGGGCAAAAAGTGGAAGTGTTTTCCCCTTTTTTCAAATTTCCTATCAATTGATGTCTAAATTTGAGGCACTTTTAGAATTAATCTAAAAAAAGATTACTCATATAAAAATGTAGTTCTTAGAGTCTACTTTTCAAATATGTAATTTATTTAAATACCCACATGGTATAAATTTATTTTTAGTAGAAATGTTTAAAACCCATGTTTTCATAATGTCTATTTGAGGACCATACCATAGCCATGTGTGAAAACCATATTTTGACCTAAATAAATGAATTTTTCCAAATCCTTATGGGGAAATGTACCTAAGACACCAAATATTGATGAGCATATTTTTTGTTATTTTTTATTGAATATATGTTTTTAAATTAATTTTTAATTAACTAACACATTTTTAAAACCTTTGGTGTATGACCACCATAATTTGACAAAAATTTTATATTTTTTCAAAATTCTTTTTTTTTAATCTTCAAGCGAATTATATGTAGATTGATGCCATATAATTTATTTTCTAAAAGACCTAAAAACAAAAAAATTATTAAAGTTTTAGTGAACCTCACTATTTTACATTTAGGTATAACTTTTAATTAATAAATAATGAAAAAATAGTAAAAATAATCATATCACTATAAAATTTACATTTTTGAAATCAGGACAGTTAGAACTCTAATGAGTTTTTGTTTCGTAAAAAAAACATGATCAAGAAGGCCCTCAAAAAACTACGACAAGGCATAAATATGGCATTCCAATGCCTTAACCAAATTTTTGGAGGTCAAGGCATAGGCTTGGTTCCACCAAGCCTAAACCAAACCTATTTTGAAATGAAGTCTGAGATGGATGTGTTTTTCCTGCTCATGTCTTAAGAAACGGGTGCCCATTATTTAAATTCAAAAATTGGGCACCCGTTTCTTAATTTTTTTTTCAAAGTGTTAAAATGTATTTTTAGTTAAAAAAATAAAAATAGAAACAGGCACCCATTTTGAAACGGGTACTTGTTTACCCATTTTGAAAAAAATGGGCACCCATTTTTTGAATTTCGGATCATGCTCCCAAGCCTAAATCAGGTGCTCATTTTTTGAAAATGGGTGCTTGTTTCAACTGGCATCTTCCAATTCTACAAGACTTCCACCAAATTGGTACCTAACTTCTTGCACTTACCCCTCAATCTAACAATGAATCGTGTATGCTAATGATACTAGACATATAAAAAGATTATAAAAAAGTAGAATGGGGATTTTTATGTAAAACTCGTGAAAGCTTTGGTTTCTCATACCTATTGATCAATTTAATATAAAATTGTATATCATCACTAAAATTATCCCTTCTTATTAATGGTACCCTAGAAGGTTTCTTTAACATCTTGAGAGGAATTAGGCAAGGGAATCTAATATCACCTTTCCTATTCATTATCATGGTAGAAGCCTTTGGCATTGCCATTAAAAAAGAATAGACAAAAGGGAAAATTAGAGGAATACAAGTAATTGAGGAAGTTCCCATAATTACACATCAACAATTCACAAACAACACTATTCTCCTGGGAGAGAGTTCTTTGGAAGAAGCTCATAATTTTAAATAAATAATTAAAACTTACATGGAGGTGTCAGGTCAAAAAGCAAATGCTTCCAAATCGGAGATTTTTTTCTTAACACTTCCCCTAAATTGGAAAAAAAAATTTTATAATCTAATGGGTTATAGGAAAGGGACCTTTCCATGTAAATAGCTTGGTATCCAATTAGACAAAGGTGTTAGAGGAGGTAAAACTTGGAACTGAATCTCATAAAAACTTGACAAGAAGATGGAGAGTTGGAAACATAAATGGTTAACTAAAGCGGGAAGAAAAACTATGATCAAATCAATTTTATCTACTATTCCTACATACCAAATGTCTTGTCTTCTACTTCCCAAAGGAATGAAAATAAATTTAGATAGAAAAATAAAAAACTTCTTTTGGAAAAGCATTGCAGAAAAGAAGAAACAAGCAATGATCAAATGGGACAATGTATGTAGACCTAAAGAATATGAGGAGTTGGTTATAAAAAATTGGAGTTGGAAAAATGAGGCTTTAGTGCTAAGTTTATTTGGATAATGTATAAAGAATACAATAGCAAGAGGTCCAAGATCTTATATCATAAATATTTGAATAGTTTAGACAATTTATTCCTATTTTGGACAATGAATCCCCTAAAAGGCTCCAGAGTTTGGAATTTTATGATGAGCTATTGCCCATTTGTAGCTAAAAAATTAACATGGGATATAGGTCAAGGTCAGGATGCCTTATTTTGGGAGGAATCTTGGGATGGGCTTCACTCCATAGACAGTTTCAATATGCCAACTAACATCAAAGACACTCTTTCTAATCTTTGGGGATAGGGAGTGAGTGATTACAAATATAAAGTAAATGATAACTAATTTGGGGGTTGGCAATGGAAATCTCTCTAAGATACTAATTTTTCAATTCAGGAAAAATATATTTTTGAACAATTTCTAAACAAGGGACAGACCAATAACAAAGATAGGAGAGATATGCTAATTTGGGGAGCTTTAAAGGATGGAAATTACAATGTCAAAAGAGGATAGAAAATGGTAATAAAATCTCATAAATGGGATGTGATTGATATCCCACTAAATATTTGTTGGGATTCAACCTATCTCCATAAGGAATGCATCTTCCTTTGGGCTTACCTCTAGAAGAGAATTCTAACCGCAAATTGGTTTACCAAGATGGGTTTCAAGGGACCATCTAGATGCCCTCTATGTGAACATGAATATGAAACCACTAAATATTTGTTGTTTAAATATTCTTTTACTATGAAATTTTAGCCATGGATATGCTTAAATATTAATTGAAAAATAACATTTCTTGACAACCTTTTGGTCTTTCTCAAAAGCTGGCCGAAGCATGGAGGATCCAACATATATAGAAACTTATGGAAGATAGCTCCATCAATTTTACTTTGGGAGTTATGGAAGGAGAGGACCAAAAGAATATTTAGTAATGTAAGAATGGAAACTCCCATGTTCCTAAATAAATTGGATGCTTGCATGATAAAGGTTGTCAACAATAAACTTAGGAATTCATATAAGGAAGAAGGATCCTTTTTTGCATGGGATGCAAAAATGTGCAAGAATTGGTTTAAATTGATTAATATGCCTATGGCAAGCTCATAGTTGTTGATTAATAAAAATGCTAGGGTTGAATGCAAATGGTTGCCTCCCCCTTCAGGATGGGAAAATATTAGTTTCAATGGGGCTTCATGAGGCAACCTAGGTCCAGTAGGATTAGGATGCATAATTCATTCTCATAAAGGTGTTTGCATAGAAAATTTTTCTAAACCACTAGGGGTGTTGTCTAATAATTTAGTATAATTGGAGGCCCTAATTGAAGGGATAAACCTTAGCCTTGATATGGGAATAAGAAAGATAGCAATCAAAGGAGATTCATAGATCATCCTGAATGCTCTAAGAAAAAGAAGCACCCCAAATTAGAAATTACATTGCAAACTTGAATATGCTTTAATTGCATTAGATATAATTGAAGAAATAAGTATAAATCATATATACCATGAAGGAAACACATAAGAACATTCTTTAGCCAATAAAGGAGTAGATGGTGAATACATCTAAAGTAGATAAAATAGTTCAATTTGAAGGAAACTAAAGAAGTCCATTTCTTCGATCAATGAGTTTATAAACTGGAATAGATGGAATTTAATTACAAAAGTTAGCCTCTGATAAACCAAGATCAGTTATAATATCTCCACTTGAGACTAACTACAATAGCAACTACAACTTCTGAACTCATCTTAAATAAGAAAGGAAGTTCTCACGATATCACAAGACAAGTTCTAATTCTTCCTCACAAGTATGAACTGTAGCAGAAAGGCATGATTACAAGATAAGCGCCAAAGATATCATTAGTACTAATAATCTAAGAATGCTGTACTAAGATATAGTGGTGTAAGTTAAGATTCCCAGATATGATAGATAGTTCAAACTAACATGTGCTAATCCTGTAAGTCATGATGTATAGGTCATGTGGTTCTTTGAATTTGTATTTTATAAAAATTTGAGTTGCTCCCATTTTGGCATCTTTTAAGCCGTCGCATTTGTCAAGAATGAAAAAGCTAGCTAAGCCTTTTCCTATATTATATTAAATCCTCTATTTTGGAAGAAGCGGTTAAAGGAAAAAATAGGTTTTCTATGGCCACACTTATAAGAATGAAGGCCGGAAATCGTGAGATGGACTTTAGGGGGCTATTACAATGTAGTGACAAAGAAAGATTATGCTAATAAATTACAGTTTAGGTATAAGAGTAGAATTGCGGATAGTAGGTAGGGATCTCTCCCATCTTATGGATAGGCCAAATATTAATACATTGTAGCAATGTTTGTTTCTATAAATATCCACATTGATAGAGAAAAAAGAGCTATGTACGACTTGTGCCTAAACCTTTTCAAGAGTTATCTGCTAGCTGAGTTGGAGGTCACTCTAGATAACATAGATGATAATCTATGTATTCCAAAGCAAAGTGAATATTGTATTCTCAACCACCCTAGTTAGGTCTACCCAATAGTGACTATTGAAGACTTCTTGAGCTTCACAAAAAGATTCTCTACTATTTGCCGAAATTGGTGGTTCTCGCACTAGGACTGAATGGAAAGGAATTCATTGGTTCCTCAAGGATGAAAAAGTATCAATGGAGGATAGTGACCAGTCTAAAGAAGAAGATGCATCCTCTTTGGATTACAAAATGTTAATAATAATTTAAATACTATAATACAAATAGTTCAAAAAAAAAAAAAAACTTTCAATATTGTGTATTTAGAATGATCAAGACTTGGACTATCTTTTGATACTCATAGTATAGCTATGCAAGGATGAAGGATTAAGGACACTATATTTATAGATGGACATATTGATATATTTTTTGATAAGATTCATCATATGATATACTTTAAATTGCAGGTTTAATGTCTAGGTTTCATTCTATTGATATTGTGGTGACTGATCATGTAGTGGGTGTTGATATTGTGGCAACTGCTCATGTAGTTTTATTTATTTCACCACTACTCATCCAGACATTACCTTTGTAGTGGAAATTTTGTCAACAACCATTTTAGGGTTTTATAATTTTGGTTTGGGGAAAAAAACCAAAATTGTAAAACCCTAAAATGGATGTAGATAAAATTCCCACTACAAAGGTAATGTATGGATGAGTAGTGGTGAGATAAATCAAACTTCCAACAAGCTTCCTGTACTTGGTTGCATCTTCAAAAGGATTTCCTTCATTGGAAGAAGTCTTCAAATTTTGCTCCATTGGAGTGGAAACAAAATTACAATCTTCCATGCCAATTATGTATCATAACTCTCCAATATATTTCTTTTGAGAAATAAAAATAAACATAGGATTTTGAATGACTTCAATACCTAAGTAATAATGCAGTAACCCTAAGTCGGTCATATCAAAAACCTTCTTCAACTCTCTTTTAATAGATGTAATATAATCATCATTATTTCCTGTGATTAGAAGATCATCAACATATGCAAATAGATATACAATTGATCTACCGATTTTCTTGACAAAGAGAGTTGCATCATCTAGATGAAAGTGATTGTAGTTTAGTTTCATGAGGTGTTTAGTTAATTTTTCATACCAAGCATGTGGTGCTTGCTTCAAACCATACAAAGATTTTGATCATTTACATACCTTTTGTTCCTGACCTTTGATTAAAAACCTTCAAGTTGCAACATATAAACATCTTATTTCAAATATCCATTTAAAAAGGTTGTCTTAACATCCATATGATGTATATTCCATCCTTTTTGTGCTGCTAAAGAAAAAAAAGCTCGAATAGTGCCCCATTTTGCTATAGGAGAAAATGTTTCAGTGTAATCAACACCGTCTTTCTGAGCATATTCCTTTGCTACAAGTCTTGCTTTGTGTTTGTCAAGTGATCCATCATCTTTATATTTGTGTTTAAATACCCACTTGCAGCCAATAGGTTTGGTTCCAATTGGAGGATCCACCAGCCTCCAACTTCCATTTTTTATGAGAGCATCATACTCTCTTTGCATTGCACTTTTCCATCCATCACTAGTTTTTTCTTCTTGAAATGATCATAATACCTTTTTGGAATTGTCTTGAACCACAATGATCTACGAATTGGTTGCTCTGATGTTTTCTCAATTTCAAGAGCCTAAATCCTTAAGAGTGTAAATCCTTAAGAGTGGATGTTTTTATGGTGGATTATGGATTTTGGGATCCATACTTATGTGTTTGATCAACTAGTTTGATCTGGAAGAAGTTATAAGGTTCCATTTGTGTAGCCCCTAGTTGTGTGGCCCTAGAAACAAGGGTTTGGTGGCTAGAAGAATGGGTAGGTGTTGAGACCTTATAAACTTGATTTTTTTTTTGTTTTTAAACCTTATGAAAGACTTTTTCTTGGTTGGGATGTTGGGGAGTGAATATATCTATGAGTTTCTTTGTAATGATGATGGAATTAGGCCTAGTTGGTGACTGCTAAGGTATTAGATCTACTAGATGGTCTGAAGGATTCTATCTTGGGGTTTGGGTAGGATTTATAGAACCCAAAAGGGTATCTAAAATAATCAAGAGTTCCTTTAGTTGTTTGGAGGGATCAGGAGAAAAAGGCTGATTTGACATATTGGAGGCTTTAGGTGAACAGTCAAAGAAGCAACAATTTCATATGCTTGACAGGAACGTGTTTTGGATAGGGAAGTAAAGTAAATACATTTTTGTGTTTATTATTTACATTTCCATGCATTTGAATCATTATTTTATTTGCTAAGAAGGTGAAGGAATAGACTGGTGTTGGGGACAGTGACTGGGCATGGGAGTGAATGCACATAAGGGTGGAGGTTTTTGGTGAAGGAACATGAATGTTCATGTCCAATGTGGTGTGTTAGAACCATTGGAATGATCTTCTTGAATAGACCCTAGGTTTATGACTCTAGGAAACATGGTTTTTTGGTGAGATAGTTTGGTGAATGGTGGGGTGCCAAATTATGTAGTACAAGCACTAGAATTGAGTTTTTTGGCACGGGTTGAGAAATTTTTGTATATCAACATGCGATAGAGTTTGGGGATTTTTTATTATTTAAATACATCTTTGAGATGTATTTCAAAGTTCGGATATATGGGAAGAATGGTCATAAAAAAGATATTTCTATTTTTCATTCTATGAAGATCCAGAGTGATTTTGATACTCCATGAACCTGCATTACAACTTCTAAAAGAGTGTAGCTCACTCGATCCTGTTAGTGTACAATCCTCATATGGTGCAATGTTAGTTTCATCCATCAACCAAAAAAATCTATGAACCATAGACTCACCTTCATTACCTGGACCCATTGTAGCATTACACCACTAGACAATACATCCTGCATTTGACAATGTTTCTTTCTCTTTCTACTTTAATTCTTCATGTGCTAAGCCTCTTTTAATACATGCACTTGCACCATCGTACTCTCCCTTTCCATGACCGAATGCTGTGAAATTCCACATATATTGAATTCTAGTAATCTTATGCATCCTGCACAACCAATAAACATCTGAGAATTCTTGAATTGTGATGCACAATTATCTGACCATATGATATGTCAATGATATTTTATGCCCCTATTTTCCAAATGACCATAAAATAGTTGAAAGAAACCATGTACAAACTCTGTAGAATGTGAGCGATCATCGCTAATATAAAAATGATACTCCCTCAATATCTTCATGTTATCCTCTGTACTATCTGGTGAATGCATCAATGATATATGAACAAATATAGAAACCTATTGAGAGTTGCAATACTTTCCTTGCACCTCATTTTATGGTTGTAGTGTGTAGTTCTCTACAAATTCCACAACTAAAACAATGGTATCAAGTGGGAATGTGTCCTTGCACAACTTGAATTGCATATTCAACCATCACGCTCTATGTGTATGCCTTGTATACTCATAAATAATTTTTTTACAAGAAATGTCCATGAATTGATACATTGGAATTTTTTCAATTACTAAATCACATCTTTTAGCCTCTTTTCCATTTTTTAGATAGTATGTCATGGTCTTATATTTTCCAAATTCCACTATTTCATTACCGATTGCATGCGTACTCTCCATACGTTGACAAATTGGCAAATGTCGTAAACCTCCTCAATCTATGCATGTACCATTCAAGCATGAGAGCTTGTAAAATTTTTGACCATCCACTCTTTCACATAAAATGGTAGATATTAATTCCCTTGAAGATCTAGGTGGGACATTTATGTTACAATCCTCAAAAACATTGTTAGAGTGCAAATCTACACATATATAAAATTGTTAGAAAATTTAATATGTACCCTACAACAACAAGTTCTGCGTGTGTGATTTATCTTCACATAAAAAGGTTTGCACATTTCAAAATATCTCTGACTAATTTTAATTTGAGGATACATATGCATAAATTTTGCAAAGAATTATGTTTGAGTTGAATCCAAAAAATGTTTTGGATGTGGAACATGAATTTGACTACCAATCCTCCTTCTTACAAAATCTCTTTCATTAGGAGATACCCGTGTGTTATTATTCCAAAATTCTTTAATCAAGGATTTCAAAGCTTCAACAATTGCTTTATCTTTTTGCAGTAGTCTACCAGAAAATGCCCATAACTCATTGCGATTTGGATCTTCCACTATTTGACGCCTTCCCAAGGCTCTCATTAGAGATTTTCTATTTATTTTCAATGTTTTTCTTGTCTTTCTAATGAGTCAAGATTTCTTTATTTGAGTGCTTACTATTGTTGATGTAAGTACACGCCATGTGACATTACTATCTTTCGATCATGATGTAGAACCCACACTCTCATATGCAGTCATTAGATTCTTTACAATAGATTTTTCATTTGACTCATCCACCATTCTTAGCTCAAAAATCTTCATGATGGGCCTAAATTTCAGATTTCTCATCATTTTTACAAATAGTTGATATCTTCTTGTCATGTTTAAATTCTCAAAAAATGTTCTCCAAATAAGATTAGCATTTCTTTGACAAGTACACTTGGGAATCTTGTCAGGCATTGGTTGCGAAATGTTAGTATCAATATCAATCAAATATTTTGGCTTTCTATAAATAATTCTAGGAGCATAAAAAATATTATGTGTGAATTGCATACCATCTTGAGTGCCTTCAACATGAGACAATGTTGTGCCTATACCTTGGGATGTAGACAATAGTGTTCCTTCAACACGATACAAGGGGGTACTCACACCTTGGGATGTAGACAATTATGTGCCTTCAACATGATACAAGGGTGTGCCCACACCTTTGGAAGTAGACAATGGTGTGCCTTCAACATGATACAATGGTGTGCCTCCAACATTAGATGATGATGTATCTTCAACTTGGGAACTCATAGATGATGTGCCTGCATCTTCATAATTCAATTAACTTGTTGCACACAAGTTTCTCATTCGTTGTCTTTTTGTTTCCAATTCCAATTCTCTCTTACTTTGTATTGATGTTTCATGTTCCTCATCCAAATAAAAAGCTTCTTCTATGGCATCCAATTTTTTTTTTTCACGAAGTTGTCTCATTCTTTCCCTTTTCTTCTCTTTGTCTCTTTCATGCTCTTCCAATCTTAAAGTCTTTGATCATTTCCTTTGCATGATGATTATTTCTACATATGAATTGATTACAATTTTAAAAATATAATATAAATGTAAAACAATAAGTCAAATTATAATATAAACCTCTTGTAATCACCTAAAAATGGACAAAGACAATTAAGTAATAAATCAAGGAAAATCAAGGAGAAAATTGGAATCAATTGGATCACAATACATAATTAGCCAATCAAAATTAAAATCAAGTCTTAATTCGAGATAAATTAAAATTGAGAGTATTTTAATCAAAGTGCAATTAAATCAATTAATTGTATATTCTTGGATTAAATAAAATTCAACCCATTCAAGGGGTACATGGCTAAAGAAATCAATTTAAATCAATTAATAAATCCTAATTTCCCTCAACAACCACAAAGGAAAAAAATTCAATCAACCAATAGGATTTGAGAAAATGCATTCACATGGATCAAGCCAAATTCAATCTCAATCACTCAAAGTGAAAAAGAATCTTGTCCATTGATCTTTTCTACTTGCCCCAAGCTTTGAGGACACAAACTTTGCATTGTCTTCAAAGGGTGGAACCAAAGACTCAACCAAGGCTTAATCATGATCAACTACACTACACCCCCTACCATTGGGAAAATCTATAAAAGGAAGACCAAACCCTTCATAATTCATAACCACACATCTAAGAATTGCATTGAACCTCTTACATTTTATAGCTAGAAAGGCATTTTGAGAGCTTAATTAGTATTTACTTTGATCTAGTTGTTAGCTTTAGCTTATTTATCTTATCATTTCTCATTCTAGGACTATCAGTAATGGTATGTTGTTGAGAGCTTCTATTAACATTCTTAGATATAGAGCCATAGTATGCTCAATTGATCTTTAATTTGCTAAATAGTTGCTATAATTGTGGTTTATTTAGTTTCTATTTCATTTATTGTCAATAATAATTCTATGAAGATACTATTTCTATACCTGCACCTACACCAACAGATGACCCTTCTATCAATCCATAATTTTGCATCATGAGAACATCCAATCAACTCCATATCATCAAAACATCTAATCATATCATGTATAAAAAATCAATCAGTCACAACATCAAATTGATCATCTAACATCAATCAAGTTATCCTATCATCCATTTTCTCATCTTGAGCACATCAAATCTCCTAACTCTATATTGTGAGGAAGGAAAATCATTATTTTGTCTCTCTAGATCTTGAGAGAAAAATCTCAACCTATCAACTTATCCTATCAGATTGACATCAACATCAACCAAGTGATTCTGACTAAGATCAAATGATATCAAAACATCATCAACTTATCTAGAGCATCGACATCTTATCAATCAAATGTTTTCTCATCAAATTCTCTCATGATCTGGGCATTTTCAAATTTCTATAGTGGGAAACAAATCAAAATTTCTCAATCTCAACCAAACTAGCCACAATCATTTCAATTCATTTCCCGAGGGGGCATACCATCAGATAATCAGCAAGATCATCGATAATCAAGAGACCAACCATCAAATCAAAGTGAAATATTTTATCAGACAATTTTTCATAATCAAACAAATGGGGCATTGGAATCAATCATCAAATTAGGTATCACATTAGGACTTTTCATCAGGATCAACCATCATATCAAGTAATAAATCATCAGAATGACCATAAGAGTTTCACATCAATTGAATGAACATAATCAAGATCTACATCAATCTCATATCGGATATCAAGGATTGACCATCGAAAGACATCAAACATCAAAGATTGACCATCAATGACTTAGGACATATCATCAAGAAAAATTAGAGTATTCTTTGAATCGACATGCTTCACACGTCAACTCAAAGAGTGGCATTTGTAATCACCTAAAAATAAACAAAGACAATTAAGTAACATATCAAGGAAAATCAAGGACAAAATTGGAATCAATTGGATCACAATGCATAATTAGCTAATCAAAATTAAAATCAAGTCTTAATTCGAGATAAATCAAAATTGAGAGTATTTTAATCAAATGCAATCAAATCAAAGTGCAATTAAATCAATTAATTGTATAACCTTGGATTAAATAAAATTCAACCCATTCAAGAGGTACATGGCTAAAGAAATCAATTTAAATCAATTAATAAATCCCAATTTCCCTCAACAACCACAAAGGGAGGAAATTCAATCAACGAATAAGATTTGAGAAAATGCATTCACATGGATCAAGCCAAATTCAATCTCAATCACTCAAAGTGAAAAAGAATCTTGTCCATTGATCTTGTCTAGTTGTCCCAAGCTTTGAGGACACAAACTTTGCATTGTCTTCAAAGGGTGGAACCAAAGACTCAACCAAGGCTTAATCATGATCAACTACACTACACCCCCTACCATTGGGAAAATCTATAAAAGGAAGACCAAAACCTTCATAATTCATAACCACACATCTTAGAATTTCATTGAACCTCTTGCATTTTATAGCTAGAAAGGTATTTTGAGAGCTTAATTAGTATTTACTTTGATCTAATTGTTAGTTTTAGCTTGTTTATCTTATCATTTCTCATTCTAGGACTGTCGTTAATGGTAGCTTGCTGAGAGCTTCTATTAACATTCTTAGATAGAGCGCCATAGGATGCTCAATTGATATTTAATTTTCTAAATAGTTTGTATAATTGTGGTTTATTTAGTTTCTATTTCATTTATTGTCAATACTAATTCTATTAAGATACTATTTCTAGTATACACCTCTTACAATATGACAAATTATAATATAAATTTATTATAATTATATCAAATTATGTATTGAACAAGCCTATATCATACCAATTATAAACCAAAACACTCTTTATTCAATTTGACATGTAAAATTTTTTTTTTTACCTCAATCGATAAATTTCAGCGATAATGATTGAATTTCACAATTTGATGTTGGTTTTTAAACAAAAAGATGGTGCAAATTGATAGAAAATGATTTTTTGTCACTATCAACACCATGAAAAGTGAACATTTTTCAGATAACACGTAGAGCTCAGACATCATACAGAAAAAGTGGGCCTCTTTCATGAAATCTTTAACAAAGAAGACTTTTTATTTTAGTCTTCCATAGCACGAGTTCCCTATAGTGTGTGCGCCCTATGCAAAACTAAAAAGGGTTATGCATACTCTTGTATAGCATGAGTGTACTATAGCACGTGCGCCCTATGTAAAACAAGAGAGAGAGAGAGAGAGAGAGAGAGAGATCTCTTCCTCTCACTCTGACTATTTCTCCTCACTATTGAAATCTATGACTTAAATAGGGCGCACACCCTATAGCGTGCACACCCTATGGAAGTCATAGATTTCCATAGTGTGTACACCCTATAGTGTGCACGCCCTATAAGGCGCACACACTTGGCAAGGCATTGGAATTTACCAATCCTAAGACTTGGATTTGCCTTGGAGATCCAAACCAAAGGCTTGGAGGATTCAAATAGGCCTGAGACGTGTTTTCCAACAGACATACAAAAAAATGAAAACTTTTTTTGTGTGCTCTTCATCAGGTTTACTTATGGTTTAATAACGTAAAAATTAGATGACGTGATATTGTAGATCTCTCTGTTAGCTATCTAAGCATATAATTTATTTTGAATTTTGATTATGTTAAGTTTTACATCTCTAATTTCTTTTGTGTGTATGTCCTTTTTAAAAAAAAAACCAACGTAGAGTATTTTGGGCATAGATTTTGGCTCGTTCATTGAATTTTGTAACAAGTTACATTTTTAGAAACTAGACTCCATTATACACACTTTAAAAAAAAATAAAATTTGATTTTTTATTATCTTTAAATGATTTCTATGGGGACAACACAAAAATTTCATGTTTTAAGGATGTGTGCACTTCGTAAATTCATGAAAAATTATACATTCATTAAAAAATTAGCAAAAAAATCTAGGATAAACTACACGGTGTTAGCTAACTTCTCACTAGAGTGATTAAAATTTTTTTTAAAAAAGTTAACATTTTAGGGGGAGCACACCAGACGCTATGTTATGTTTTTTTATAAAAAAATAGGACCACTTTTTGTGCTCCACCTTTTTGAGGGCCTTAATCTGCACCATTTTCAAAATAAATTAGTAGTTTAGGAACTAGATTCAGAGTATTACAACTCTTGTTTTTTTCGCATCTTAAATTTTTGAGTCTAACTATCTTCAATTTCTTTTTGAAGTTCAGAGTTTTCTGATTTCAGGAAAAAAGTGGCATCTTATACCCCCTTTTTGGTCTCCCATCTTTGTGCACTTACCCTATACTTAAGCATTTTTCTCTCAAGGTTTCAAGCAACCAAGAGAAATTGAGAAATTGGATTCAAGATTTGAAGAAAAGCATCCACGATCAAGTTTATCTAAGCCTCTAATTCTTCAAGACCATTCAATTCAAAGGGAATCTTATCCAATTGGAGCAAGTTTATCTCCATTTATGGCCAAGTAAAGGAAATTTCAATCAACCAATAAGATCCTTCCTTTCTTTAACATTTTCTCTCCTTCATTGCAATTGATTATCAAGAATATCTACATTCAAGATCTAGGTGTGACATTCATATATCTATGCATTTATAAGGTCATCCTTGATTCTATATTACATTTTAAGGTCAACTCCTTAAATTTAAGTAAATTCAAGCATCTTTAGGGGTAGGCACATTTTCTGCATTTGTCTGAGGGTTTATGCAAGGTGAATCAAATATTTACCTTTTTACATAGACTCCTTTACAATTTTATTTCATTTTCAAGGTTGATTCTTGAATAGGGGTTTAACCAAGGAAAACCCCTTTAGACAACCTTTTCTCTATTAGGAACATGTTACGAAGTCGTCAAAAAACATCTACAAAGATAAAAAATTGGCAAAAGATCTATGAAAAATTTAGTTAAAAAAACTAGATAGAAATCTCCATTCTCTTTCAATACCCAGTTACAAATCACTATTAACATTATGTACCATTCATTCTATCCTCAAATTTTAGCGACAAGTTAGATTTGTATTCTAGATTTCATTTTTATACATTTCAAGTCTCTCTCAATTTGTATCAATTTGTTCATTCTAGTTTTTTAGTAACTTTCCTAATTTATCATTTACATTAAACCATCTCATCATTTCCATTTTCATTATTATATGTTTAGTGAAGGATCATGACTATCCACCTAGTGCTCGAGTCTCCTCTTGAGCCTAGTGGGGCATCTTCCTTCCAAATGTGCAATCATGAAAAAAAGAGGTGATTTACCTATTTGCATTGCTTCCCATTTCACCTAGTAAAAAATCAAAAAATGATTCGAAATAATAATAGTAATTTAGGCTCATATCACATTTTTCATATAATGCCATGACTAATGTTAGGTCCTCTTTTGGGCCTGGCTATTATTTTTTGAGCTGGAAATGTTTTTACCCCAACTTCTTGAACATGATCCCCTATGTTCCTGAAGAAAAAAAAATGTTAAGTGGGAAGCAATTTATACTAAGTTCTGATACCTCTACACTTTATATAGTACCCACTCATGGTTTTCTTTAGTTTCAGTTTCCGTACTCTTTTAGGCTATTATTTTAGTTGATCGACCAAATTCTTTTAGGCTACATTTTATGTGAGCAATTACTATTTCAATGGGTGATGATTATGGATTATGATTGTTATATGTTTATCGTGTGATTTCATAGTTAGATGATGATATTATCACGATGTGATTTTTTATGTTTATAATGGTTTATGATTGTACTAACCCCATACTTGCATGTGTTTGGTTATCATGTGTGTTAGTACCTATTTTGCATGTTTGTTGTGGTAGAGGACATAGACGTAGTTACTTGCCTTGGCGAGATCCACATGATTGATTGAACCCTATCATTATCTACTATATTTATATTGGATGTACATGGTTGTTCTTGTGAAGTCAAGTTTCCAGGTACATGACATCATCTTCCCTGAATTGGCAGGAGTGAGCATGCCCATAAATATTCATCTCAATGGTAAAGAGGAGAGGTAACAATTAGACCTGAAACCCTAACCTAAGCCTATTTGTCCAAAGATTGGATGAGTATCAGTTTGACTACCCTACCTAGATTTGTCTCGTTGACGTGAATTCGTGGATCCCTTCCTTGAGTATGTTTGGTCTCAATTGATTAATTTCATAAGTGAGTGATTTCTATGATTATTGATTTAATGATTCTAGTTGAAATTGAATATTAATTATGTTCCTATGTTTATTTGAGAAAATTAATTAAAATTCAAATATTCAAATATTTGGATTTAATTAATTATTTAATTGAAATTAGAGTTAAATATGCTTTTATACCTTATTAAATAATTAAATATTTAATTGCATGGTTTAATTGTGCTTTAAATATTTAATCTATTTAATATATTATTCAATTAATTACATGTGCATTAATAGTATTAAAAAAGTAATTTGAATTTAAAAATAGCAGCTTGTTTTAAGGAGTCAAAGTTGAGTTGTGCAATTAAAAGATATTTTATTTATTTAATTAGGTTTTTCTTTCAATTTTGAGTTGAGTTTTTTTTAGGGATTGTTTGGTGTGTTGTCATGAGGGTTTGCATGAAAGGGGGAAATTGAATCTCTTTAGGGGGAATTGTTCATTCCTTTTGGGATTGAACAGGTTTTGGAGGATTTTGTGGAGAGCTTGATGTTTTTAGTATTTTGGAGGATTTGGGTGTTTGTGGTTGCATGTTGTGTTGAAAGCCTTGTTTATTTTTCTGGATTCTTGTGCTTGGAATCTACATGGTTTCAGATCTATTGGTTGGATCCATTCATGGAGGATTCATGTTTCTATATTCTTCAAGGGCTTCACTTTCAGAATTTTGCATTGGATCCAAGGAAGGGTTTGAAAACCCTTTTGTTAATTTTTGTATTGCAAATAAATGGTGTTCTTGTGTTTGAAAACTAACCAAACGACCTTCTGGAGCCATGAGAACTTAAAGGGATGTTGAATCTTAATATGTGAGTGTAGTTTCCAAATACAATTACTTGACGATATCAGGATTTCAATATTTTAAATCTAAAATTTGGTTATTTAATTCTTTTAGTAACTGCACATATCAATATTCACATGAAACCCTTCTAAAATGCATCTTGGAAAATAGAAAATCCCACTATGAGATCTTGGCACTTGGCATATAAGTACATTCAATTAAAATGAGTACTTGTTCAAAAATATTTTGTTAGATTCAAATCTAGATGCTAAATATTAATGGTAAAAAATGATCATTCTAAAACATTGGGAAACTGCACATGTCAAAACATTGTAAACTAAATTTGGATCTTTCACTAAAGAAATAACAAATCATACCTTAAATCCCTACAACTAACTATAGAGGTATTCTTATATGCAAAAAATATAAGGAATCAATATTTTATCATGGCTATCAACTAATCTCAAAGTATCAATGTCCAAAGTTCACTTCCCACAAATTTTTCACTGCTCAAATTCTAAAAAACATCATAAATATCATTTGCTTTGGGCTTGGCAAATGTTTCAAACACAATCACTAATATCCCAAAATTAATATGGGGGCTCATTGATATGTTTTCAATACATGGGAACACTCATTCTATCTTAAAATCAAGTGAATACAAAATATAGGCTTGTGAAGTGGTCTACTTGGATTAATCTAAACATGTGCAAGATGCATATCTATGTTGCACCCTCAAACTAGGTACTTGAAAAATATATAAAAAATGACTATGGAAAGCTATAAATGGACAAAGATACTCAATGATAGGTGATCAATGTACTCCCAAATCCATTCTTCATGAAAATTACCAGATATGAAGCTGTTCACTTTTAAACTAGGTCAGAAAAAGTTTTTGAAAGGCATGCGCCTAGGTATTACAACCACATCTGATATCAATTCACTTCAAATTCCTTCTAAATTTGAAGGTGCAAAAACTAGAGAAAGGCCATTGAAAACTACAATGCCCACTTGACCACAATAGAGAAATGAGCAAAGAAAGGCCCCAAGACAAACAAAAGACTCAACCAGACTAATGAACCCTAAACAATAACAACAACCTCCATGAGAAGAACCCTCTCTACATATAGATATAGGACACAACCACAACTCACCAAAGAGGCCCAAATAACCAAAAAGATACCAATAGAAATAGGGATAATAGCCCCAAAGCTATTGGTCATCAAATTGACAACAACTAACACTCCTCCAAACCAAACAAAACCCCAAAACTTATAACCAAAGAAAAGCCATGTAGGGAACACACAAGAAAAACAACAACACCCGGAAAGCCACCAAAATAGACAAAAAAGGAGTAAAAAATTACGACAAAGAATGTCTAGAATTGGGAAACCTCGAAACACTAAATCACTCCAATGCTTACACAAACAAAAACATCAAAATTTTCTAATGAAACCCCAAAAACACTTCTAACAAGACTGCCACCACTCCACCAATTCAAAAAAAAAAAAAGATAACACAAAAAAACCATTGAAGAAAAGGACCAAACCTAGACAAGCTACCAACAAAGGAATGTGCCACAATCACACAACCACCAGGAAACATAGAGAAAAAAGTCCCCTTCACTGTAAAGAGCACAATGTATTACAGGTCTTCCACTAAAATAAACCAAAACATATTACAAAACCTAGATCTAGCACGACCACCCCTGAGAAAAGTAAAGGAAAACAAGGAACACAAGTCTCCATCTCCATTATCAACTTCATTCTCATCTCCATCATCCCTTGCAAAAACCCTATAGCTACTCTGACCTCCCAAACACCTCTCTATTCAAACTCATGCAAATTGTGTAAAATTATTCTCCTATTATTGTTGTAGATTTGTTGAGACCATGACATGGTTAGTTTATTTTAGATTTCATATAAGTTGTTGGTTATGGTGTTGGGCATTGTTTGGTCTTAAAAATTGTAAATATATGGAATGAATTTTTTAGATTGCACGTTCTAGAGTTTTGGAAAGTGCATATAAAGAAGAGATGGTCATGCATGGTCATGATTTATGTACTTAGTTATTTATTTTTGGATAACTATAAGTTTCTTATATTCCTAAATCTATATGTACATCAATGTATTATAAAAAAATTAGTTAAAAATGATTAATAAAATAATTTTAAGCTTAATATTCTTCCTATTGTATATTATCTAGATTTTTTAATTCCATTTTCTTTTCTTTTCACATCATTTCTCATTCTAGGACTATCATTAATGGAGGCTTGTTGAGAGCTTCACATTAACAGTCTTAGATAGAGAGCCATAAGATGCTTAATTGTGCTTTATTTGCTAAATATAGTTACTAATTGTGGTTATTTAGTTTCTATTTCATTTATTGTATGATACTAATTCTATGAAGGTACTAAATCTTGTACACAATTCCTAATATGTGAGTGTAGTTTCCAAATACAATTACTTGATGATATCAAGATTTCAAGATTTTAAATCTCAAATTTGGCTATTTAATTCTTTTAGTAACTACACATACCAATATTCACATGAAACCCTTCTAAAATGCATCTTGGAAAATAGAAAATCTCACTCTGAGATCTTGCCACTTGGCATATAAGTACATTCAATTAAAATGAGTACTTGTTCAAAAATATTTTGTTAGATTCAAATCTAGATGCTAAATATTAATGGTAAAAAATGATCATTCTAAAACATTGGGAAATTGCACATGTCAAAACATTGTAAACTAATTTTGGATCTTCCACTAAAGAAATAACAAATCATATCTTAAATCCCTACAACTCACTATAGAGGTATTCTTATATGCAAAAATATAAGGAATCAACATTTTATCATGGCTATCAACTAATCTCAAAGTATCAATATGCAAAGTTCGCTTCCCACAAAATTTTCACTACTCAAATTCTGAAAAACATCATAAATATCATTTTCTTTGGGCTTGGCAAATGTGTCAAACATAGTCACTAATATCTCAAAATTAATATGGGGGCTCATTGATATGTTTTCGATACATGGGAACACTCATTCTATCTTAAAATCAAGTGAATGCAAAATATAGGCTTGTAAAGTGGTCTACTTGGATTAATCTAAACATGTGCAAGATGCATATCTATGTTGCACCCTCAAACTAGGTACTTGAAAAATATATAAAAAATGACTATAAGAAGCTATAAATGGACAAAGATACTTAATGATAGGTGATCAATGTACTCCCAAATCCATTCTTCATGAAAATTACCAGATATGAAGTAGTTCACTTTTAAACTAGGTCAGTAAAATTTTTTGAAAGGGGCGCGCCTAGGTAGTACAACCACATCTGATTAAAATTCACTTCAAATTCCTTCTATATTTGAAGGTGCAAGAAATAGAGAAATGCCCTTGAAAACTACAACGCCCACTTGACCACAATAGAGAAATGAGAAAAGAAAGGCCTCAAGACAAATAAAAGCCTCAACTAGACTAATGAACCCTAAACAATAACAACAACCTCTATGAGAAGAACCCTCTCTACATATAGATACAAGACACAACCACAACTCACCAAAGAGGCCCAAGTAACCAAAAAGATACCAATAGAAATAGGGATAATTGCCCCAAAGCTATTGGTCGTCAAATTGACAACAACTAACACTCCTCCAAACCAAACAAAAACCCAAAACTTATAACAAAAGAAAAGCCATGTAGGGAACACACAAGGAAAACAAGGACATGTGGAAAGCCACCAAAATAGACAAAAAAGGAGTAAAAAATTATGACAAAGAATGTCTAGAACTGGGAAACCTCAAAACACTCAATCACTCCAACACCTACAAAAACAAAAACATCAAAATTTTCTAATGAAATCCCAACAACACCTCTAACAAGATTGCCACCACACCACCAATTCAAAAAAAAAAAGATAACACAAAAAAAATGATGGAAGAAAAGGACCAAACCTAGACAAGCTACCAACAGAGGAATGAGCCACAATCACACAACCACTAGGAAACACAGAGCAAAAAATCCCCTTCACTGTAAAGAACGCAATTTGTTATAGGTCTTCCACTAAAAAAAACCCAAACATATTGGAAAACCTAGACCTAGCACGACCACCCCTGAGAAAAGTAAAGGAAAACAGGGAACACAAGTCTCCATCTCCATTATCAACTTCATTCTCATCTCCATTGTCCCTTGCAAAAACCCTACAACTACTCTGACCTCCCAAGCACCTCTCTATTCAAACTCATTCAAACTGTAAAATTATTCTCCTATTATTGTAGTAGATTTGTTGAGACCATGCCATTGTTAGATTATTGTAGATTTCATATAAGTTGTTGGTTATGGTGTTGGGCATTGTTTGGTCTTAAAAATTGTAGATATATAGAATGATTTTTTTAGATTGCATATTCTAGAGTTTTGGAAATTGCATATAAATAAAAGATGGTCATGCATGATCATGATTTATGTACTTACTTATTTATTTTTGGATAACTATAAGTTTCTTATATTCCTAAATCTATATATACATCAATGTATTATAAAAAATTAGTTAAAAATGATTAATAAAATAATTTTAAGCTTAATATTCTTCCTATTGTATATTATATAGATTTTTTAATTCCATTTTCTTTTAATATTACTTCCATGTGCTATCATTTCAAAGTCTACTACATCTACTTCACGACCCACAAGATGCTTAGCAACCTCTAAATTTGCACGACTTTTAATACACGATAGTCTTCAACCTCATTTGCTCGTGAGCGGACTTACACTATTCATGGTTTTAAAAAATACCAGAAACCTTGCTAAACGGTCATGACTATGTCCAAATTAATAATATTTTTTTCCACGAAAGGGAAGTTACGAAAAAGATGCCCATGAGAGATTGTGCATTGCTTACTGATTATTATATTTCCCCAAATTTGGCCCCTTGTTAAATGAGACGTTCTTTAGTGCCATCTTTTACCCTTTAAAGTTTTTGTAGATGCATCAAATGATGTAGCAGGTGATGGATCAATTTAATAAAAAACAGATGCAGTCTCAATCTCTGAATGTCAATTAGATTCCATAGTTCCGACTCCACCAAACAGAAAAAACAAGAAAATGAAAAAAAATTAAGGCCGGGTCCCGCGGAGATGGAAGCAACGCAAGTCCGTCAAAAACGCGTTGGATCCGCTAAGGATTTGTGTTGGGGAACAATAATTTAGTGAATGTAGCTTGTTTGAAAGGTATCTTTTTAAATAGTTCAGTTTTAAAAATATTTATAAAAATGCAAAAAACAAACTGGCCTTCAATCTTATTTCAAATCAAATTGCTCAATTACGTATCTCCTTACGTGTATCCTGTGAAAAAATATTATAGGATTCAGCAACAAACAAGTTCTGAAGATTTCTTTTGTTTTTATAATAAAGTGGTGTCGGTTGGACAAGATTATACGCATATATACTTTTATATTGTAGGCAATAGTTGGCGGGTAGCGAGTATTTAAAACAGCGCAACTGAAGTTTACTAAATAAATGGGAAGACTTGTTCAAAGCTGGTTGCCATATTTCTATCAGGATTTAATTCTATAATTTTTTGAATCAAACTTATTGATTCGTGTTTCATGTTCAAAGATGTTTGTCATCATATACCTAAATGAGAAGACTTGTTCAAAGATGGTTGTGATATTGCTATTAGGGTTTAACTATGTACTTTTTTGAGTCAAATTCATTGATCCATGTTTCATGTTCAAAGATGTTCTATCATTTGTCATCACATACCAGTGTAAAATTGTAAATGCTTCATTTCTATTCCATATTGCATCTAATTCTTCTTCTTATTTTGTTAGTTTGTATTGAATAATGATAACTTGAATATGAAATTAAATTAACTTTTGTTATAAATACAATTATGGTTATGATAATATGTTATTAGTTGTGTGAAACTTTTATTAGAAATGTGATCTTCTTATTTGTTTTTTATTAGAATATATTAATTAATTATTATATGTAAAAAATATCAAGTTACAAACTTAAATTCAATTTAAATTAGTAAAGATAGAGTTTGATAAGACTTTGTAAAATCTAAATAAAACATTCTGACAAACTTTGAAAAGCGTTAATGGATCTTTAGTCAAATATTATAGGGAATAGCTAGCAGGTAGTTAGTATTCAAAATAGTATAACAAAGGGCTACCAAATGAATCAAAGACTTGTTCAAAGATGCTCTATTGTTTGTCATCACATGTCAGTATTAAAGTCAACAATATGATAGAGAATTAAAAAAATAAGCAAAAGCCTAACGACAATACATAGAGACATAATTTTTTTTATTTTACATTCATGTTTCACAAATGTTCTATATACTTCATTTCTATTACGTATTGCATCCTAGTCTTCTTCTAGTTTTATTAGTTTGTATTGAATAATGAAGACTATAAAATTAAATTAACTTTTGTTATAAACACTATCATGGTTATGGTAATATGTTATTAGGTGTGTGGAGTTTTTATTAGTTATGTGATCATCTTATTAGTTTTTTACTAGACTTAATTAATTAATTGTTATATGTAAACAAATATCATATTAAAAACTTAAATTAAATTTATATTATTAAAGATAGATTTTGATACAACTTCGTAAACTCTAAAAAAAATATCTTGACAAAATTTTATATGAATTCAAAGATCTTTTGTCGAGTATTGTGATAGAGCTTGATATGAACTCATGTATCTTGATCAAATATTGTGGCATATAGATGTTTAGATTTTGGATTTTTTTATAGAATTAGCGTGATTGTATAAATGACATGGAATCGCATTCTATGTAAACCTTTTTTGGTAATATGAAATAGTGAAGTTGGTTGAGTTGTGCATGCCATATATTTACATGAAGATATTTAGTAAGAAGAGTGTAAGAATTTGGATCAAGTTCTAATTCCATGTAAGATTTTTCATAAGGCAATGGATGAAAATACCAAGATATAGAAGTTCAATATATAGCAAAAGAGAGAGAGAGAGAGAGAGAGAGAGAGAGAGAGAGAGAAAATGATATGATCAATTAATTCACTTGATTCAGTAATGATCAATAATGAAATACAATGAATATATACAATGTCGAAGGGCCTGAATTATATAGGAAATGCATGATAATTAGGTGATATGCAAAGGATAACCTATTAACTAAACTAGGTGAAATTATATGTCCACCAAAGGTGGATCATCCTCCATTGTACAGTGAAGTATGTGAAAACATGTGCAACAATGAGATGATGATACTATGATAAGAGCACTAAAGGTGGATCTCACACATAAAGTGAAAAAAGATAAGAACTATCACCACTTAAAGTGGAATTCTCCAACACGCTAAAATAAGATGCAAGCTCATAGATGTCTATAATATAATTTAATATGCAACACATTAGTCCTAATTAAGCTTAAGTAAATTTTAATTAAGAATAATTAATTACACCAAAACATACCCCTCCTTAATGCAACTTGGGGGAATAAACTTAAATTCACCATGCTAGATGACAGTGCAAGATGGGTCCCAACTACTTGGCCATGTTAGGTACCCATGTACAATATGTAAGTGCAAATGAGATGTAATGCAATCTCTCATAAAGTAAACAAAGAGAGAAAACCTCATGGGAAAAGCTCTCCCCCAAAAAGAGAGATGAAAATGCACAATATTCTTGGATAGATTGAGTACTCAAGACCCCCCTAGTACGACATACATCATGTATATACAAGAAAGTATCCACCCATATAAACAAAGAAATAGAGACATGATATCCTCCCCATAATGATGAATTTCCTACAATAATTGTGAGTGCTTGAAGGTAAAAGATAATCCAATGCCTACAAATTTTTTTATCCCCTTAGGAAGAATACATACCAAGTATAAATGCAAGGATGTTTCCCATTGTGGATAGGAAGTGGGAAGGAGAATACAAATAAAGTATGAAGATGTCTCTAAAATCTTCTCATATGTCACCATGTCCTTTGTTAATGAGGATTCTACTAACCAATTAGGAACATACTCAATAGAAAGTGACAAGAAAGGAACTAATGATAACTAAGTGTGAACAAGCTCCAAAACTAAATATTTCTCCTCTAAATAGGAAGTAAGAAGAGAGACAAAGTAGCTTCCTCAATATAGAAGGTACACCAATGGTAGATGCTCCAGGATCAATGTAGAAATTGCACCATAAAAAATGAACGATGTTCTTCCTCTTAAGAAGAAATAATGTCATAGGTATATCAACGAATCCTCTCCAATCTGTAGGAAGAATCCTCAAAATGTATGATTTCTCGAGAAATTGAATATGAGTCTTCAACACACAAGGATGATCAAACTGAACCATCAAATGTAACATATCAAGTGAAGTTTGAGAATCATTGAAGACAAACTCCAAAGACTCAAATATATTATCTCAAGATAGAGAGACCTCCTCCAAATGTTGTATCAAAGGATCCACAATCATGTCAAACTCGAAAGGAGAATGAATATGATGGTCAGGGAGTTCCCTTGAAACAAATGAAGAAGGATCATCTGCATCAAAGAGAAGATTATTTTCATCAATGATGTTTCCCAAATATTCAATATAGGACTCCAAAAACAAATTTACAATGTTTATGAAGAAGTTATCCAATGGAACTATAACTTTAGGAACAAAAATACTCTGCTGCACCCACAAGAATCAACATGAGACATAGTCGGAGTGATCTCAATTGGAGAAGTAGAAGAAGTTTTAGAAGCTTTATGTTGAGCCTTTAAATCATCACAGCGCTCAATTAATGCAATATGTTCAATTTACCTTATGGCAGGCTCATCATAGGGAATGCTATCTGCATCATGCATCATTGAGTGGAATGAGACAATCTGCAACCAAATTTATAATCACACACAACGGCTGGTCTGCTTGACAGGAGGAGTTGTGATGAAGCACTTGCCTAATTTATTTCCGTTATCATACGACTGATGTTTTAAAAAGATAAATTATCTACTCCTTTCTTGTTATTTATTTATTTTTATTTGAGGATGTAAAAGGTAAACAGTCTTCTTTCCTCCTATTTTTTAAGGAATGACGGTGGATCAAACCTCTGTTTTGCTTTTTTTTTTTTAAAGTCTGTCCTCTTTTTCAACATTTTCGTTATATTTGCGCTGGAATGGAATCCTTCACTTTCCTGGAAGAAGGCTGCAGCGGCATCTATTCACATGGAAACCCTTATCTAGTCCGATTCAGTCCATTCTTCCTCAAAACATACTCATTGTTTAGGAGATTTACTTAGCATCTTGGTTTGGTTTCATCCCCATCCTTACATTAATGGCTTCTACATCCTCATCTGATCACCAACAAAATGCTTTTTCTGGAATTGAACCTCCCAGCAAAAGGAGAAAAGTAGAAGAATCTTCCAGACTGTTTGATGTGTTCATCAACCACAGAGGCCCCGATGTCAAACAAAATCTGGCTACTGATCTTTACAACTCTCTTAAGGAACGACACATAAGCGCATTTCTTGATTCCGAGGAGAAAGAACTCGGGACTTCATTTCCTTCTTCTATTGAGACTGCCATCAACTCTGCTTCGGTACACATAGCCATCTTCTCCAAAAGATATGCAGAGTCAGCTTGGTGTCTGGATGAGCTGCTTCTCATGTTACAAAGTCTGGCTAAGATCATTCCCGTGTTTTATCAAGTGGAACCATGGGATGTGAAGCCGGGAGACCTCCGCCACATTGAAAAGGGAGTGTACAAGGTTGCATTTAATAATTATGAAAAGAAGGGAAGATATACGTTGGAGAAGATCAAAGAGTGGAAGGAAGCCCTTCAATCAGTTTCATATACATCAGGCCACCAATTCAATTTTTCAGGGTAAACTTACTGCCTATTTTCAATCTACTTGACAAATCTATTTCTATAGTTTTTATCTTGAAAAACTTGTTAACTAAAAATTTATTTCTCATAAAATTCCCCTTTCTCAATCTACTTGGCCAATCTATCTATATAGTTTTTATCTTGCAAAACTGGTTAACTAAAAATTTATTTCTCATAAAATTTCCCTTTTTCTTGCATTTCTAGTGACTACAAAGAAATAGTGTCCGCTGTGGAAGACGAAGTACACAGGAGAAAACATCTATATGTTGCCAAACATCCAGTAGGACTTCATAAGCTTGTAACAGACTTTAAATGGAAGTGCCTTAGTTATCTTGTTCAAGAGTTTGAGAGCCAGTGCCGAATAAACAGAGTAGGAAACAAAAAGGCTAATGTTGTTGCCATTTTCGGTATGGGTGGGGTTGGGAAGACAACTCTCACCAAAGAGTTGTATAACCAATACGAATCAGAATACACAAGAAAATGTTTTCTGTCTGACGTTCGCGAAGTCTATGCCAAGGGCGAACTACCTAATTTGCAAAGCCAGCTGGCCGGTGAGCTCTTCGGGTTAAAGGATCGCAGATTTCAAAGTCTTGTGGAAGGGACAAGCTGTCTGATGGATTGTTTTCGAAAGAGCAGCAATTCGAGTTTCCTAATTGTTTTAGATGACATCGATCATGAAGAACAGTTGGATGCTCTCATACAGCCAGAGGATAGATTAAACAAGTTTGGTAATCATCTAGTAATTGTTACAACCCGTGATGTAGGGGTCCTTGTAAGGGCAGGAATTGAGAATGCTTATCATTTGAAAGGATTGGATAGAGAAGATGGGAAAGAGCTGTTTTGTTGGAATGCTTTCCGCCAACCCCATCCATGTAACGGGTACGATTTTCTAGTGGAGAAATTCGTACAGACGTGTGGAGGCTTGCCTCTGTCACTTCAAGTTCTGGGCCGGCATGTTTATAAAAGAGATCTGCGATATTGGCGGGAAGAATTGGAAAAACTCAGTAAGACGCTGCCAGGAGATGTAAAGGGGAGATTGAAGATAAGCTATGATTCATTAGATAATGAACAGAAACAGGTTTTCATGGATGTAGCATGCTTTTTCATTGGCAAAACAAAGACAATGGCCATGACCATATGGGAGGGTTCTGGATGGTGCTCTCACCATGCTTTGGAAACACTAAAAGATAAATGCCTTCTGGAGGAAACAGAAATAAAGCATCGGTCTTTCAAGGAATTGAAATCAGAAGTTGTTTTGAGAATGCATGACCACCTGCGAGACTTGGGAAGAGAAATGGCAAATGAACTGAGTCATCCTCGTCGCGTGTGGCGACCCCAACAACTGATATCTCTGGTATGCTCACTCCTCCAAATTTCTATTTCTTATTGATATTTAAATTTCAAAATTCCTACAACTATACAAATGTAAACTGCGTTCTGTGAATGCAGGAATCAAAGGGATTCCAAAACATCCTAACTCAAAACAAAGGCAGGTGTTTCCATTCCATTCGGGACGAATCCATGGGTTGTCAAATTACATATTTTATAGAGAAGCTTGAAAATTGTTCCGATACTTCTTTGCTCTGGCTTCAGCTTGACTACATGAAAGTTCCTGAATTTATCTTCAATTCAGATATGCATTCAGGTATTCCTTCTTGGATTCCTCTTGAAAACTTGCAGAGTTTGAGAATCAGTGGTGGGTGTTTCCGAAGATTGTGGCAGAAAGATATGCAGGTAGCTTGTTCTCATTGGAAAATTAAGTCTTTCATTAATGTTATACATAGATGTGCATTATGTTATGACATTTTCTTGGCTATTGGGCACAAAATAAGTTAAAAAATAAATTTATTCTGATTTTCAGGCACCCTCCCATTTAAAAGAGCTCCAGATTATTAGAACCCGTCTGGAGGAGATTCCAGATTTGTCAGGAAAATCAGATCATATGGAAGATATTCGGTCTTCATCAGGATCTCTACGAGCGAAACTGTGTAGTGCCAGACATAGCTGCTTGGAGCAAATTGAGCTTGAAAGCTGTAATGAACTTCAGAACATTATGCTGCCAACGGCACTGAGAAGACTCTTTGTACAAAGCTGCAGAGATTTGCACAGAATAGGTGGTAACCTTACAAAGCTTATAAAGTTGTACCTAAATGATTGTCCAGAGCTTGAGGAGATGCCAAGCCTTTGCAGAGTGAGCTGCTTGAAGGAGGTTGAGATATACTCCTGTCAGAAGCTAAAGAAAATTACACTGCCAACAACACTCGTCAGTGTGTCGGTAAAAAGTTGTCGAAATTTGGAAAGAATACATGGTGATCTTTCAGAGTGTAAAGCGTTCTACATTAATGATTGTGATCAGCTTGAGGATTTGCCACGTTTTGGCAGAGTGAGCTGCTCGGAGCAAATTGAGATTAAATCTTGTGATAAGGTACATAACATTACACTGCCAATGGAACTGATCAGGTTAACTGTTGGAAGTTGTAGAGATTTGCAAAGAGTAGCTAGTGGTCTTACTAAGCTGACAGCATTGTATATTAAGGATTGTCCTCAGCTCGATGAATTTCCAAGTCTTTCTGGAGTAAGCTGCTTGGAGCAAATTAGGATTTACTCCTGTAAGAAGCTAAAATGCATTCAACTGCCAACAACACTCATCAGTCTGTCTGTACGAAATTGTAGAGATTTGCAACGAGTAGCTGGTGATCTTACAAAGCTTACAGCGTTGTATATTAGAGATTGTCCTCAGCTTGAGCACTTACCAAGTCTTTGCACAGTGAGCTGCTTGGAACAAATTGCAATTTTCTCCTGTAAGAAGCTACAGCATATTACATTGCCAACAACACTGATCAGCTTGTCTGTACGATGTTGCAGAGATTTGCAAAGAATAGCAGTAAATGGGGATCTTCTTAACCTTACACGGCTGATTATTGCACACTGCCCTGAGCTTGAGGAGTTGCGAACTATTTGTGGGAAGTGCGAGTTCATAACTTT
Organism: Chamaecyparis obtusa; assembly: GCA_027943335.1. Lineage (NCBI taxonomy): Eukaryota > Viridiplantae > Streptophyta > Pinopsida > Cupressales > Cupressaceae > Chamaecyparis > Chamaecyparis obtusa. Next base: position 361,322 of record BSBK01004872.1, read on the forward strand.
TGTAATTGACTCTTGTGAGAAGCTTCAGACTATATCAGTTTGCAAAGATTTGCAAACTATATTAGATGGCAAAGATTTGGAAATTACATTAGATGGCAAAGGATTGCAAACTACATCAGATGGCGAAGATTTTCAGCCTAAATCAGATGTTAAAGAAGGTTTGCAAACTACATCAGATGGCGAAGATTTGCAAACTAAATCAGATGTTAAAGAAGGTTTGCAAACTACATTGGTTAAACAAGGTTTGCGAACTACATCAGATGGTCAAGGTTTGGAATCAGTAAAAGAAGGTTTGCATGCTTCAAAATATTTGAGACTCTGGTATTGCAGTAATGTCATAATACAAAATTCCATTCATATGTTGAAGGTAATGATTTCAATATTCTGTTTATATAGATATATTCCATTTATATAGATAATCAGAAATATCGTTCTTAATATGCATATTATTTAATTTTAAACAAGTAATATAAACTTTTAAATTCATTTTCTATATTTTAAAATTTAGTTTTTAATATAGAAATATTTGAAATAAATAAATTTCCAAATTATGACTCATTAATCTTTATAATTACATTTTGCAAGATTGATGTTCATTATTAAACTTCAGCTTTGTTTTACCATTTCTAACTCCAAGATAGTCTACATTATCATGAGATGTTTCAAGTGATCTGTAATTGTAAAAATCATATTTTGGTTTCAGAAAGTGCCATGGAGAATGGATATGATTGCAAGAGCGACGGTTACAGCGGAGTTAACTTTAAAGGGACTTCTGGATTGTGAAACTGATTTTGGCGTAGGAGCGATCCGTCCTTGCAGAAATTATCTTCCCGACTGGTCAACAGTGAGGTCAGTTATCGCATGCTTTGTGGTCATCGGTTTGTGCACTCCAGAACGTTATATGAGAAAGTTACTTTCAAAGTACCATTACTCCGAAAATGATTATAGATATGACTATGAATTTGACTCTGACTCTAACTTTGACTCCGACTCCGACTCCGACTCTTATCATGGCCTTAACATGCGTCGTGGAAAATGGATAATTACAATGGTAGCATCCGACAAATGGAGTTACAGTTGTCTTCAGCAAGTGGAAAATTTATTATGCGATCGTGGATTAACAGATGTGGGGTTTTACATAGAGATGAAGAGCGGTGAAGAGGAGAGAAGTCTGCAGGTGTTGCGCAGAATTGTTGATCAACTACATTGTTAATCAAGTAATTTTAATTTATGCATATACTGTGCAGTTTGTAAAACCAAATTAATTTCAGTTTATCAAATGGATTTCCATTTCTTACACTCACGTTTAAATTTTTTTTAGATTTATCAATGTGAATGTTTATATGTTAAAATAATATCTTCAGTTAAAAGAAGGTTTGGTAGATAATATCTTATAAGTGATATTTGTATATTTAATAATTATTTTTATATATGTCTGTTAGATTACGGAACAATATTGATTAAATTATTCTATTTATTTGTAAATAAATATAATTTGATAATATATGTTCAGTTTTATTATGTAAAATAATAATTTTGTAAATATTTATTTTATTTATAAGTAGTGAGTTGTCTTTAGAATAATGTTTCAATTTTCATTCTAGCAAAGTGAAAAGTCTCACATATGCTATGGCTAGTATGGCTAGTGCTAGATAAGTAATAGGAATTCAAAATAGATTTATATCAAATTTTAGAAAGAACATTGGACATTTCTAAAAGAGATACTGAGCTGCTTGAAAGGAACATCTGATTATCATATTTATTATCATGACATTTGATGATGTTGGTGATAATATTTGATTTCAAATAAATTTAAATTGACTAAAAGATCTGTGATCCAGTAGAATTTTGTTTTCTATATTTAACGTAGTAGCAAATTGGATGGATAAAATCCAACATATAATAACTTTTTAGACAATTGAAATGAAGTATATAGCTACATGATGATCACATTTCATTTTGGATGAATCCATGGGTTGTTAGATTGAATACTTTATAGTTCTGATACGTCTCTGCTCTGGATTCAGCTTGACCTCCCGCAATATCCAGAAACTGTCTTGACTTCAGATATGAAGCCAAACATTCCTTCATGGATTCCACTTCAAAACTTGCAGCAAGCTTAAGAATCAGCGGTGGGTGTTTCCGAAGATTTTGGCAGAGCTGTATGCAAGTATTTAGTCCTTCTCCATCGAAATTTAAGTCTTCATTAATTGTATACTTTGATGTGAATTATGCTACAATAGTTTATTTGCTAATGGGTACAAACTAACGTTTAAAAAATACATTTATTTTGATTATCGGCAACCTCCCATTTAAAAGAACTGCACATTGCCGGAACCTTTTTGGAAGAGTTTCCAGATTTTTCAAGACAATCAAATATAATGGAAGTGGTAGTGTTAAATGCTAAGCAATTTCGAATGCATATTTTGTCTTTATTAGGATCTCTAGGAATGAATCTCCGTAGTTTAAATGTGATGGGACGGGAATTAACAGTATACCTGGCTTCCCCTGATACTACGGAGGAGACCCACTCCTTGCTTATCTGTGATTTCAAATTACCTCAGGAGGGAGAGGTGTCTCTGAATAATGATGGGTGGCCTAGAGCAATAATGAGTGACCTAAAAAATTTAGAGATTAAATGCCGTCATCTGGTAAAGAAAATTTTAATTACTAACAATTGCTGTCAACGCCTGCAATTTCTAAACATTTGTAAAATGAAAAATGTTATTGAAGTGGATTTAGAAAGGATGCAGACACTGAATTTTCTTGAGATTACCGACTCTAAATTTTTGAAAAGATTGTTACTAATATCTGTTCTTTCCAAGCTTATAGAATTGACGATTGAGAAGTGTTCAGTTTTGAAGAGAGTGTCAGGAAACCAGTTCTATAGAATTAAAGAATGTCATAAGCTGGGGGAGTTGCCAAATCTTGTCAGACTAAGCTGCTTAAGTCAAATTGAGCTCGACAAATTTTGCCCTCAGCTTGAGGAGTTGCCAAGTCTTTTCAAAGTGAACTCCTTGGAGCAAATTGCAATTTACTCCTGTAAGAAGGTAGAGTATATTACATTGCCAACAACAACACTCATCAGCCTGTCTATACGAAGTTGGGGAGATTTGTAAAGAGTAACAGTAGCCGGTCATCTAAATGAGCTTTTACGGCTGATTATTGCAAAGCGGCTTGAATTTGAGGGGCTGCCGACTCTTTGTAGAGTTTGCTGGATCAGAATTTTTGTAATTGACAGATGTGAGAAGCCACAAACTATATCAGGTGTCGAAGAGTTGCATGTATCAAAATATACGAGACTTTGGTATTGCAGCAATGCGGTAATACAAAATTCCACTCATAAGTTGAAGGTAATGTTTTCAATACTCTTCTTCAACAGGTAATTGTAAATTAGTACAAGTTTTACATAGTTTTAGATAAATATATAAAATTCTGAGTCCACTTCTATTTTTCATAATTAATTTCTAAGATAGAAAATGCTTTCCAAAGAAATTTTGTAAATGACAACTCTTTAGTAATTTATATAATTACATTTGCAAGATTGACGTTCATTATTAAATTTTAATCTTCAGTTTTGTTTTTGTAGGGAAGCATATTAGTAAATATCATTTTAGTTAACTTTGCACATCTACAAATTTTAAAATGGCATATTAGATTTTGATAAGAAAAAAATGTTGTTTCTGTATGTGACTTACCTGCTTATAGCTATTACTCTAGTTTCTGGGTAGTAATGGCACAGATCTGTTGTGCACATACCAGAGTCAAAAACTGGACACTTCAAAGTATTGACAAATACCTATTTAAAGATGCCCCAATAACTGTGCACTACTACCAGCTCAAAAATTGCCAATATTGATGCATAAATGTCCTAGCAGTCTGTTCAATGACTATCAATAAATTAGACAACTCTTCCAATTGAAACTGAAAAATTCAACTACTAGAAGTAGAAATAAGTAGCTATTAGTACATGTAAAATTTATTAATGAACATTTAGTCATCATTTTATTAGTTTATTTAATGAAAGTCAAGTAAACAATAAATGACCCCTATTTATAATAATAATTAGAAGTTTAAAAGTTGCACTTCTTCCTGATGTAATTTATGACAGCAATGTCTAGTTATCGCTGCATTTAGTGTTGATGCAACTGGTTCTCAGCTATTCTATTTATTTGTTTTTAAAAAACTTTGTAATATTTATTTTTCTTAATTTAAAAGATAAATAGTAAGTAGTGCTCTTCCCTTAATCTAATCACATGTTAAGTGATATGTAACTGTAAAAAGCATATCGTGGATGGTCTGAGAATATTTTATGTTTTGTTGCAGAGTTTGCCAAGGAGAATGGATATGATTGGAAGAGCGGTGCATACGGCGGAGTCAACTTCTGACTGTTTGTGATGTTAACATTGGCGTTGATGGAGTGATGCATACTTGTAGAAATTATTTTCCCAAGTGGACAAAATTGAGTTCAGTTATTGCATGCTTTGTGGTCATCGTTGGTCTGAGTACTCCAGAACGCTATATATATAGATCACTTTCAAAGTACCATTACTCTGAAAATGATTATAGCTATGACTATAAATCTGACTCTGACTCTGAATCTGAATCTGACTCTGACTCTGAATCTGAAATCTAACTCTGACTCTTACCACGGCCTTAACATGTGTCCCGGAAAATGGATAATTTCAATGGTAGCATATGATGAATGGTGTTACAGTTGTCTTCAGCCACTGGAAAATGTATTGTGGTTATGTGCAATAATAAAGGAGGGTTTATGTACGGAAGTAAAGAGAGATGAAGAGTGGAGAAGTCTGCAAGTTTTGAGCACAATTATTGATAAGCTACATTGTCTGGGAATTAATTTTATGTACAGAACCAAAGTTGATTATCGACTATTGTGCAGTTTTGTTAGAACCAACTAATTTGAGTATATCAAATGAAATTCCCTTTCTTACCTTGAATTTATTTTAATCTAGATAAGTAAAAGTTTACAAGTTTAATAATTTTTTAAATTTATATTATTGTTAAAAATAATATTTTTTATTAAAAAAGGTTTAATAGATAATAAATTTGAGGTAATATTTTGTTTATAGTTGATATCTATTTTTCTATGTGTTTTTTAAGTTATTAGAATGTTTATTCAAGTCTAAGGGGTTGAGTTTAATTGGTTAAAGTGTTGTGTTTTCATTGTGGACATTTATATTTCATTCTTCGTAAGGACATCTAAAATAGAATTCTAAGTTATGACTTGTAGTCTTTCATAATTGCTTTCTAATATGAGGTGATTTCTATATATTGACTCTTGATGTTCCAAGTAGATGATTTCTACTTTGTTTTCTCCTAATGAACTTGTATTGGTCTAATATTAATGCTTGTATGAGCATAATATTTGTAATTAATATTCAAATAAAAAAATAGTTATTAAATATAAATAGTTTTTCAATAATGATTAAGTTATTAATTATATATTTATTTATAGATAAATGTCATTTGATGCTATATTCTAAAGTTTATTATGTAACTAATTTTGTAAATATTTCTTTATTTATAGATTGTAAGTTTTCTATGGAATAATGTCTTGATTTTCAAGATAATTTGGAGGACCTGTACAATGTTTCTTATACTAGTGTAGTCGAAAGTCTCACATATGCTATGACTAGTACTAGATAAGGCCTTAGCTAAACAATGTGAATTCATATCAAATTCTTGAAAGAACATTGTGTAAGGAAGCAAACTAGCAGAACAACTTCCTACACTAACCCTAATGGGAGAATAATGTATAAATTCTCTCAAATCTTTTTTACAATTACAAAAAGTTAACAATAATAAACATAAGGATAAATAACATGTATACCACAACACAAAGATTTACGTGTTGAAAACACTTTCAAGAGAAAAACTACACAGTAAAAAAATAACCCGATATATTATTTAGAAATAAAAAAATAGATTACAATATACGTGCAGAGCAAGCTTCTTTCAAGAGTATCATTGATCAGAGATCCAAAGATATCTAGAAAGTTGTACAACTCTTACACAAACCCTCCATCTCACACACCTACTATATAGGAGATGTAATACTAGAAACCATTAAATGATATTACAAAACCATGGACTAAAACCACCTCAAAAAGAGGTGTCCATCTTATCTCCAATCAAAGATGCTCTATGATGTGTCATTACACACACCAACTCATGTAACTCTCTTTTATAATTCATTTACATGTTTGACACATTTTAACATTTTCTATTTCAAGAGAACCAACTTCCAAAGGCCATAACGTACCAGACTTTATATTATAATAACTTTTTGGAAACCTCTCGAAGCACTCTATAGCTAGGATTGTGTAGTGTTGTTTTTAGACAATTTTTGACCCCTTTTGGAGCCTCTAGGCTTTCAAAATTAAGTTCAAAGTTTGTATACCACCTAAAAATAATTGTCACCTATGACAACAAAGTTGAGACATATTTTTCTAACACATTGGACATTTCTAAAACGAAGATTCACGTACTTGAAAGGGGCTTATGATTCTCATATTTATTATCATGGTGTTGATGATGTTTGTAAATAAACATGGCCTTATAAATTTAAATTTGATTATAAATCTTAATCTAGTAAAACATCTATACGTAATTATGTTTTCTATATTTAGCGGGCTATTACGTTGGATGAGTAAAATTCATCCTATAGTAACATTATAGAAAATAGGAACAAAGTAGATAGCTACAAGATGATCTCATACAAATAGGTCTATTAGAAAGGATGAATGCTAGTATTAGTGTTTTTAGTAAAATTTTAAAGTTGTATCATACTTTTATAATAAAATGATGAATATTGATCTAAATTTTAACATTGAATCAACAAAAGTTGTTATATGAGGTGTAAATTTTGAAATGATGTAAATTGATGGAATGCATAATTTTTGTACATTTTTTGTTTGTATTTTAAGATATAATGTTTGAGTATTTTTGTTGTAAAATTTATGTAGTTTAGTTATTGATAAAGTGCTAAAAATGAACTTACATAGGATTTTACTCTTTAAATAATAAAATTTTAATTTTTTTCTTTAAATATTTTGCATATTTATAACTTGAAACATTAGTGCATATATTTTTTTTTCACAATTTTGATAAATATACATTGTTAACTAAATCTTAAATTTGCATGTTCTAAAAATAAAATTGTTCCAATGGATTGTCACCATTTGTTTAATTTTTTATCCAATATAAATAAAAATTATATCATCTTCACATGGGATCTCTTCTCTAATGCATCATATGTTGCTTCTAATAACTTTTATATCCTATTTTGACAAGATAATCAACCTTGTATATATGTATGCAGTAGAAATGAGATCCTGTGTGTATCAATGCAAATTAAAGATCACAATTCTCTTTATAATATTGGAATACAAATAGGCATAACCATAATCATTGTAGCAGAGTTAGGCAGTAGGGTTTCGTTAATTTTTTTCAGAGGAAATGAGTTTGTTAAGTGTGTGTGTATGATATCTAGAGCAATGATAGATAATTAAATTTAATTATAAACAATAGTTATATAAAGAATAACTAAAATGACAAGCCAAATCTAGAACAAATATGCAAAAGTGTGCCTATATTTAAAATCTAGAGGAGAATGTCTCAAACATGTATGTTGGATGCCCTAGTGTGAAGGTCCCTAAAATGAAAATAGATGATAAAAAAATATAGTCAAGAGGTTTTGCAATATTGTATGATATAAAATCAAGTTGAAACAATAAGATAGGGAACTAGAAAAATCATTACAATACTTTTCATCTATTTGATATCTATCACTACCTGTACAATTATCTACTTTACACTATTGTAGCCTTTTAAATATCAAATTTAAACCCACATACATGAAAAATGAAGGGGAAAAGGGTTGTGATGTATATGGATTACCTAACTCAAACCCCATATTGGTGTTGCCCCCCCCATAATAGTTATGATGATAAAAATATGGATGTTACTATTTTATGTGTAGAGAAGCCAATAAATGAAGAGGATAACCAATTTATAGTAGATGAGGAAAAATAGCATGTTGGGAAAATAATACAAATTGGTCATACAAAGGAAATGGGAGGTCAAAATGTTCTTCACTAGCTAAAATTTGTGAAGCATACTCACAAACATCGTGCCTGGGGAGTTTGATGTAGGTGCATCAACATCAATTAAATTTTGGTTTGCTAATTATTGTTTATGTTTTTTTTCTTCCTAGATTTTAGGTAGGTTTTTATTCTATGACCATATTGAAAGGCATAAAAATGATAGTATTTGTCCATTAATTGGATTTGGTTTTTCTTAATCGACAATTAGGAGGTTATTGTGGAAAGAGATGGCAGAATGAGAATAAAGACTTGATGGTGGGTGGTTGAAAACATATGAAAGAGGAAAATACTTGTGGAGGGGGAAGGGTGAGGATAATGTCATAGAATCTGCAACCAAATAAAGATTGATAGAAGGTACGGAAAAAGGAGAGTTCCAGTTGAAAGGAGAGAAGAGAGAAAATTGGGAAGATGAAAGAGAGAGAGTTGTTCTTCTATGCATAATGTAAGGATAGAATGGCTAGATTCTTTGAGTGATGCTTACATTGTAGTGAGGAATACAAGGATTCATTTGAGTATTGAAGTGAAAATAAAAAAAATAGAGGAGCATCAAGTGTGTTAAGGAGTTTACTCTTCCAAAAAGATCTGATTGACCACTGTAATTTGTTTACTAAAATAAAAGATAAATCAACTCCTTCTAGCATATTTGTCTTTGCTAATTTTTTATACATTGTGTTAAGAAGATCTTGGTCACTAGTTAAATATTCAATTGTTTAAATCTTGTATCACTTTTTATTATTTTCTTTCAAAATATATTGTTATAGAAATGACTATTCTTCTATTATAGTTCCTACCGTTTTTGGTACATGATGGCCTGTATAGATTAAAAAGTTTGTCCAAGGTACAGGGCACTAAAAATTATCCCTGTCATCATGTGAAAGAAATGCTTCAACATTAAAAGATTATTATTCCTAAAGTGATGTAAAATTTCTTCTTGGTTGAAGCCATTAGTTGTAACTATTTCATTTTTTTCCTTTATCCTAAACGATCAGCGTTGAGCTCCACTCCACCCTTGATTTTTCTTCAAGTTTCCACTAGCCTTGCCTTTAAAAGGTAATATTTTCTTTGTTTTAAGGTTGACTGGAAATACTATTGGTGAACATATACTAAACCAACAAAGAGAAACTCTTAGGAAGTTGTGTGGTTCATTTTTTTTTATCATGGTTCTCATTCTAATTAGGAAACATTTTTCTAAATATTGATGATTAGATAGTTATATATTTGTTAAGTTTTAGAGTTAGCTCATATCATTTCATCACTTATGAAACACATTTATGCAAATTCAATTTTGATGTGTTTAAAGTTCAATTGAAGATGTATCTAATTTGATAATAATCTCAATATGAAAATCTTTTGAGTATTTCCATAGAATCCATTGAACTATGATTAATTTTAGAAAAAGAGAATGAGAGCTTCAAGGAATTTGTGTATATAAGAATCTGTTATATCTTTGGCTAGGTTCTTTTAGCTAGATAGTTTTCTTCACTTTTTCTCCCTACACCTATCTTTTTCCATTTATTACCTTTAGGGAGTATTACCTTCACTTTGGGGAGTATTACCTTCATTGTTTGCTTCTCTGCAAGTCTTTGATAAATCATTATGTTGACATCAATGACAATCATAGTCATTGATAACTATAACTTTTTTCATCATCAACAACATTAAACCATATAAGCAATATAATTACCAACCATAGAAAGATATTCATACACAATAACATAATGACACAAGATATGTTGACTAGGGAACCTCTTGATCAAAGAGTAAACCCCGGTGGGAATGATGCCCACAAAACATGCACTAATATGAATATTCCTTGTGAGAGGATGGACTCTGCTAGGAGTCTTATGATTTATACATTTAGTACATATGAATCCCTGTTAGGAGATTTTGAATCCCTGTTAAAAGATTCTAACCCTGTTAAGAATTATGGAAGACAGAAGGACCCACTGCCCAAACAGCTTTAGGGTAAGATCACTGAACACACTATCCAAATAATCTTTGCATTAATCAATAGAATAATATGTTACCTCTTTTCTAACTGTGGCAAACCACACTCACTATTACACCAGATCTCAATTTCAGATCTCTGTACCTCGCATGTCTTCCTTCACAAATTCACTTTTATACTTAGTTCTTTTCTTCACTTCATGCATACGGCATCACACACAACCACTACAACCATATTACAACAAGGAAATACATTCCTTCCTTTATACCACACTCAAATAATTATAAATGAGTTGGCACACAATCACAATATAAAGGTTTCAACATGCTACATCAAAATTACACAAAATTGTTAGCTTCCAAATACAATAAATATTCACTTGTGTGATCTCAGAGTTTGTGCTATCATCCACATCATTATCAATGTGTCTTCAACTTCTCTTTAACTGCGCAAAACCAAATTCCATCCCGATTAGGAGATATCATTCAATTTCCATAAACCGCTACTCAGGAACACTGCTTAAATATTGCTTCCACCAAAATGCTCATAACTTTCATGAATAAATGAATTATTGTCTGTGCTCTTAACCATAGACATATAACATATGAAAGAGTAAAACCTCAACATCGCATAACTCCAACTACAATATCCCACATGCGCTAATCAAAACACTGTTTGCTTTTCAGCAAGTCTTCGATAAATTACTGTGTTGACATCAATGACAATCATAGTCATGAATGCAACAACTGCTATAGAATAGATGCCAAACATTCAATATTCATTCCTAATAGGAATAATATTGGAAGATTTATCCAACTCCTCAATTCCCATTTCAAGAGGAAAGGTAATACTCCCCAAAGGTAAGATTTCCCTGCATTTTCTTATTTAACGGTGTGTTTTCACACGACCATTCAGTTCATGGATATTGTTCTTCCCCATCTTCTATATGATGCTATAGACGTTTCATTGTATTTTTTGTATAAATTCATAATATCAACATAAATGAAACTTTTTCATTTTGTACTTGATAGAAAATAGTCATGTTGTTATATGAATGTTGTTACCTGTCTCCAATACTAAGTTTGGTCGCTTCAATAGTATGAATGAATAAAAATTTATTTGAAACAGTGGTGATGGCTATGCTAAATGTCCCTATGTGTGACTGTGGTGACGGAGTGCACTGCATGTTGAGGACATCACAGACAGACACTAATCCGGAGCATAAATTTTGGACTTACATAAATAAGAAAAAAGTTGTTAATTGCGCAATATTTAAATGTTTACAAAGAATAAATATTAGTCATTATAGCAATACTAACTTAGATTTATATTGTAGGATGGAAGTGGATGTGACTACTTTTGGTGGGCCGATGACACCCCATCTCTGTCTACATCATCTCCACCTTCTACACATATACTTGTTGTGGATGATGAGTGCAAGTCTTGCAAGGTGCTCGAGACATCAATGGCAAAAGAGGAGGCTACCTATAAAGCCGATGTCATGTTTCTATGATGTTTTCTTTGTGCAACAATTGCATTACTTTGTTGGGTCATTATGCAGAAATAGGTATATATGTGGACTATAAGACTTATTTATATTTTGATGTGATATCGAGCAATGCAATGATTATTTTCTTGTTATAATATTGTTTATGCTAATCTATAAAATTATTTTAAAAGTTAAGTTTACTATTCACAATATAAGTGAAAAAAATTAAATTTTGTTTACGATTTATTATATAAAAATATAAATTAATAAAATAAAATATAAATTAAAAAATGGAGAAAATAAATTAAATATTAAATTAAAATATTATATAATAATTAAAAAAACTTAAATTTTTTCTTGTCAAATTCCAATTTGATGCAGGAGCATCCTAGGTGTAAGAGCAATCTTGCATCACCCAAAAATATTTCTATTTTTGTATTCAATAAAGGCTATCTTGTGCAGAGTTGCTATTTATGGAAACTTGCTATTTTTAGTAAGTTGGTCTTACAATCTCGGAATGTTCTAATTTTACATGTGGAGGTTCATCTCAGTCATATCAGCGTACCTACAAAGTTTCATGGCTAGATCAGGTCTAGTTTTGAAGATATTGAAGATTTTCGGTATTGGCAGCAGGGTACAGAAACTTTGAACTCATTTTTGAAGGCTTTAGAGGCCCCGGATGAGGTTGAAAATTTGGGTGACATGCGCTTTGCGCTAGTCAAGCCTGTAGAGCACTTCGTGACGTTTCTAGAATGGGGTTATAATAGCCAATCGGGTCAACGGGTGATGACTTATGGTCTTCGGAAGTTGGGTCACCTGAAATGGCGGAAAATAATTTTTCTTCAAAATTTCTGTTTGTGTTTCAAAACTCATTTTGAGCCGACTTTGATGTAATAAATTGTAAAATAAAATAATTCTAAGTTTGGTCGGCCCTAAGGGCTAAATTTTTAGAACCTTCTCGGGCTGTGGGAATTGCCTATATAAAGAAGGTCGTAGTGTTGTCTAGGGTAGTTCCGGGTAGTAGATCTGGGTATTGATTCGAGGCTTTGTCTTACAGAATATTGTGATTCTGAAAGTTTGTAATTCCACATTTGTGGAGATAATAAGAAGCTAATTTTCTGTTCTTGCATATTATTGTTGTTGTTTCTCTATTTCTGTTATGTGTTTGTGGTATTAAGGGGAGCACCCTTCATCAAGTTGCATTAGACACCCAGGGTAATTTGAGAAGTGACCCTGTCACGACTCAAGTGTGCAGAGGAAAACCAAGATGGTTAACCTCCTCCTTTGTTAGCCATGATGAATCTTCAACAGGTCGTCCTTTCCATTTGACCAAATACTCTTCATATGTCCTGTTCCTTGTGCTTCTGCCAACATGACTGTCCAGTATGTCTTCAATCTCCTTGAAATCTGAACTGGTTGCTGGAATACTCCACTGTGTTGCTGCAACCTCATCTTCAACACCTCCTTCGTGATACTTTGTCAAATCTGAAATGTTAAACACTGGTGAAATATTCAGCTCACTAGGCAATTCTACCTCATATGCATTTTCTGAATCATGCTTCTTCAATATCTTACACGGTCCAAATTTCTTTATTTTTAGCTTGTTATATGTACCAACCGGAAATCGCTCCTTCCGCAAATGAACCATGACTTCATCTCCAACTTAAAATTCCTTATGCCTCCTTTTCTCATCTGCCTTAGCCTTATACTATGTATTCATCTTGGTAATATGCTTCCTCACCTCCTCATGGATGTTCTTCAAGTGTTCTGCAAAATCCTTAGCTTCAGCACTACTTATTTCTCTTTTGTCTATCTTTCTCAATTCAGATGCATTTTTTGGACTACTTCCATATACAATCTGGAATGGTGATTTACTAGTGCTTCTATTGACAGAATTATTGTATGCAAATTCTACTTGTGGTAAAATCAAATTCCATCTTGTTGGCTTATCTCCAACCAAACATCTCAGCAGATTTCCCAAACTTCTATTCACCACCTCTGTCTGTCCATCAGTCTGTGGATGATGTGATGAACTGAACTTCAAATCTGTCTTCAACTTCTTCCACAATGTCCGCCAAAAATATCCAACAAACTTAGTATCTCGATCTGAAACTATGGTCTTTGTCAAACCATGTAGTCTCACCACTTCTTTGAAAAATAATTCTGCTACATGAACAGCATCATTAGTCTTCTTGCAGGGAATAAATGTGCCATCTTCAAAAATCTGTCAACCACCACAAAAATTGAATCATGTCCCCGCTGAGTTTTTGGTAAACCAAGAATAAAGTCCATACTGATATCCTCCCAAGGCTTCTCTGGTATAGGTAATGGCTGATACAACCTTGTATTCTGCTTCACTCCTTTCACCATCTGACATACTCTGCAACTCTGTACAAACTTCTTCACATCTTGCTGCAATTGTGGCCAATAATAATTCTCACCAACCAAAGCAAGGGTTTTATCACGACCAAAATGTCCAGCCAATCCTCCACTATGCCTCTCCTTGATGAGATTCTCCCTCATAGAACTTCGTGGAATGCACAACTGACTCCCTCTGAATAGCATATCATCTTGGATGATAAAATCTTGCCATTTCATCTTGTCTAGAGTAACAGGTTCTATACAAGCTTTTCAAGCTTCACCAAAATTAGGATCCTCTGGATACAAATTCTTGAGTTCCTTGAACCCAACCACCTCAATCTACATCTCTGTCAGCAATAGTTACCTTCTGCTATGAGCATCTGCAACCCTGTTAGACTTTCCACTTCTGTGTTTCAAAACAAATGTACAACTTTGCAAAAACTCAACTCATTTCAAATGCCTCTGATTCAACTTTCCTTGACTATTCAAATATTGGAAAGCTTGATGATCAGTATACAAAAAAAACTTCTTAGGAAGCAGATAGTGCTTCCACTTTTTCAATGCTTGAACTATAGCATAAAATTTCTGATCATAGACAGAATATTTTCTCTTGGCATCATTTAACTTCTCACTGAAATAAGCAATAGGTTTACCTTCTTGGCTCATAACAGCTCCTATTGCAGTACCACTAGCATCACAGTCTACTTGAAACACCTTATTAAAATCTAGAAGTGCTAAAATAGGTTGTTCTGTAACTTTTTGTTTCAACAATTGAAAACTTTTTTCTGCCCCATTAGTCCACTTAAACTCTTTTCTATCCCCTCTCATTGTTTCAGTCAAGGGTCCACAAATACTGCTAAAATTTCTGATAAACTTTCTGTAAAAGCTAGCCAAACCATGAAAAGATCTTACCTCAGTAGCACTCCTTGGAGTAGGCCATTCAAGGATAACCTGTACCTTCTCTGGGTCCATTTTTAGACCTTCTACTGAAACTACAAATCCCAAATACACTAACTCTTTCTTCACAAAACTGCACTTCTTCAAATTAATCAACAATTTCTCATCTCTCAACTTCTCAAACACCATACGAATATGCATCATATGTTCCTCCAATGTCTTGCTAAAGATCAAAATATCATCTAGGTAAACAATGACAAACTTACTCAGAAATTCTTTCAGAACCTCGTTCATGAGCCTCATGAAAGTGCTCGGTGCATTAGTTAGCCCAAAAGGCATGACTAACCACTCATACAGTCCTTCCTTTGTCTTGAAGGCAGTCTTCCATTCATCTCCTTCTTTGATCTGAATTTGGTGATATCCACTCTTCAGATCTATCTTTGAGAAATACATAGCTCCACTCAAACAGTCCATAATATCATCCATTCGTGGCAATGGAAATCTATACTTGATTATGATCTTGTTTATTGCTCTGGAATCTGTACACATCTTCCATTCTCCATTCTTCTTTGGTGCTAATATCACTGGTACAACACATGGACTCAGGCTCTCCCGAATCAATCCCTTCTGTAACAACTCATGTACTTGTTTGTTCAACTCTTCACTTTTTGCTGGTGTCATTCTGTGTCTTGTCTTGTTTGACAAACTGGCTCTTGGAATCAAATCCATCTGATGACTGATCTTCCTTACCAGTGGTAATCCATCAGGTACATTATCAGATACAATATCCTGAAACTCATTCAAAAAATCTGCAACCTCTATAGGTACATCCTCTACTTCCTCTTTACCAACTTTTGGAATTAAAGAAAAACACACATGCTCATGCCTCATACCATCTAAGAATTTTTTTCCATCAACAAAAGTTATTCTTGCATTACCACATACCTTTTCTTCGGTCTCCTTCAATGGTTTTAGCTTATGCCGCACTCCATCCTTTGTCAAGGAATAGATATTCGCACGACCATCGTGTATAGCACATCTGTCAAACTGCCACGGTCTACCCAACAACATATGACATGCATCCATAGATATTATATCACATAGTACCTCATCTTGGTACCCGCCGATCTTGAACTTTACCAGGCACTGTTCACTGACCATGACCTTGTGGTCATCCTGCACCCAGGCAATCCGATATGGATGTGGGTGTTTCTGTTTCTTGAGCTTCAACTTTGTCACCATCTCTTTTGACACCAAATTGTCAGTGCTTCCACTATCGATAATCACATCACATCATTTACCATCACAGTGACATCTAGTGCGAAACAAGCTCCTCCTTTGTTCAGGTTCATTCTCAGCACTCAGCAGGACTCTTCTATTAATTAGTGTTTCTCCTCTTTCAGCATCTTCAGAATTTGATGATTTGGCATCTTCATCTACATGTGCAACTCTGGCCTGGCCTTCATTTCTCCTGTCTGTTCTGCCTTGGTGCTGAGGACATTCAAATGCCCTATAACCTTCTTCTCCACAGTGAAAACATGTTCCACAGAAGCCTCCTCTTCCAGATCCTTGTCCTCTTCCTCTTCCTCTCTGATCTCTATTATTTTGATCTTGGAAATGATTGGAATTGTTTCCTCTCTGATTCTGGCTGCTACTGGCCTCATCCTTCTTTTTTGGATCTTCATTTCGACCACCATATGACCGTCCACTAGATCTTCCACCACGACCTCTTCCATTTTGTCTACTCTCAAATTTCTTGTTCAGCTTTTCCTCTACTTTTAGGGCAAATTGGTATGCCTCCTCAATACTGTTCATTCGAACCAGATTCAACTCCTCCTGAATGCTTGGCCTTAACCCATTAAGGTATCTGGCAACTTTCTCCTTATCAGCTTCCGCATGGCCTGTTCTGATGAGGAGTCGATAGAACTCCTCTGTATACTCCTGAACAAATCTTCCTGCTTGCTTCAAACTTTGCATTTTCTTTAGTAGGTCAAGCTCATAATCCACAGGAATGAATTGTCACTTCAATTTATCCACCATCCGATCCCATCTTGTGATTTTATCTTTCCCTCTTCTATTTCACTCCAATTGAATTTCTTGCCACCAGATCTTCACATGACCTTTCAATCTGGCCTTCACAAATTTGACCCTATTAGGATCCTCAACATCTTCGTACTCAAAATATTCCTCACATTCATTGATCCAGTCGATCAATTCCTCTAGGTTAAGATTTCTAGAAAATGTAGGAACCTCAATCTTAGGTCTTTTCCCAATCTTGAAAATCGCCCAAAAAAGTCTTTCTTCCTCCTGGTTCACAATTTTAGCTTCTCCTTCTTGATATTCTTCTTCGGCTTCATCCTCGCTTTCGTCTTTGACATTAAGATTCATTCCTCTGCGAATCTCTTCTTGCAATGCTCACACTTGTCTCTGCAGCTCTCTAACCTCAGCTGTCACAACACCAGCTCTTCCGCCACGTTCTCTTCGTGTAGGCATTTTCACGATGCGCGCTGAAACCCTAACCACGGTTCTGGTGCAAACTGCCTCACAGTCGGCGATCTGTTTACACACTCAAGAACTCCTGCTCTGATACCACTTGATGAAGGGTGCTCCCCTTAATACCACAAACACATAACATAAATAGAGAAACAACAACAGTAATATGCAAGAACAGAAAATTGGCTTCTTATTATCTCCACAAATATGGAATTACAAACTTTCAGAATCACAATATTCTGTAGGACAAAGCCTCGAATCAATACCCAGATCTACTACCCGGAACTGCCCTAGACAACACTACGGCCTTCATTATATAGGCAATTCCCACCGCCCGAGAAGGTTCTAGAAATTTAGCCCTTAGGGCCGACCAAACTTAGAATTATTTTATTTTACAATTTATTACATCAAAGTCGGCTCAAAATGAGTTTTGAAACCCAAACAGAAATTTTGAAGAAAAATTATTTTCTGCCATTTCAGGTGACCCAACTTCCGAAGACCATAAGTCATCACTCGTTGACCCAATTGGCTATTATAACCCTATTCTAGAAACGTCACGAAGCACTCTACAAGCTTGACCAGCGCAAAGCGCTTGTCGCCCAAATTTTCAGCCTCATCCGGAGCCTCTAAAGCCTTCAAAACTGAGTTTGAAGTTTCTGTACCTTGCTGCCAATACCGAAAATCTTCAATATCTTCAAAACTAGACCTGATCTAGCCATGAAACTTTGCAAGCAGGCTAATATGCCTGAGATGAACCTCCACATGTAAAATTAGAACATTCCAAGATCGTAAGACCAACTTACTAAAAATAGCAAGTTTCCATAAATAGCAACTCTGCACAAGATAACCTTTATTGAATACAAAAATAGAAATATTTTTGGGTGATGCAAGATTGCTCTTACACCCAGGATGCTCCTGCATCACAATTCCAATTCAAAATGTAGAACCAAACCCAGAAATGGATAATGTAATTCTAATTCCAATTTGAAATTGTAGAACCAAACACAGAAATAGGAATTTCGTAGTTCTAATTCTAATTTCAAAAATGGCAACCAAACGGAGAAGATGGATTGTCTCAGTCATCTTCTTGGTCATTCAAACAATCCAAACTATCTTCCGAATACACAAAACTAGAATTTCAAAACCTTATTTTGAGATAATTAGGTTTTGACTAAAATTCTAATTCCTCAACCAAATGGGGCCTAAATGAATGAAGGAAAGGTTAGTAATATTTGTACCTTTTTTAATGTTTTAATTCTTGTTTCAGTCAAGAATTAATTGAAACTAGTGTTTTCAATGATTTTTAAAGTTAACATTAAAATTTTATAGGGCTATCTAATCGGCTATGTTTTGTTGTAGTAGTGAATGTCTTTAAACCCAACTTTCGATTCGTCTAATTTATACATGTGCTAATAGAGAATAAAAGTACCATCGAGTGAAATGAAAAACAAAAGGTTGATTCAACCAAACAATTATGTGGAAATATAGTAGTATGAAGGAATATGATTCTTTGATTTTAAGCTTCATTGTTAAAATAAAAAAGCATAAAAAAATGAGTTAAAAAATAATTAGAAATTTAAAAAAGGTACTTCACAACAATCAGGTTCATAATGGTTTATTAAAAATGGAATTCTTTAAGCTTTAGACAAAATGCACTTAAGACAAAAAAAATGTCAATTTTTTTTTTCAGATTTACAAAAATACTGATATTTTTGCAATTTTTTTGTCATTTTTTACCACAAAATGTGTAGATCATGAAGAATAGATTGTGAAAATTTTGGGAAAAACTGTTATATTTTCTAATTTTTGAAATTAAAATTAATATAACATTTATTTTCATAAGGAAAGAACTAACAATAATTATTTCTCAAATTGAAATATATATATATATATATATATATATATATATATATATATATATATATATATATATATATATATATATATATATATATATATAGACACACACACACACACACACACACACAACTAACACAATTGTCAAGTATTAATAGTAGAATCTAGAATTTGATGTTTCAATCACTATTATACGTCTTTAAGTTTCAAACCTCTATAGGGTGAAAAAAAATTATTAGGAGTTTTTGTCATGCAACCTTTCATCTTACAATCATGATTTAATGGTCATCCACACAACCTCCACATGAAAGTGGCCTGACCCTTTCCAAGCACATGTAAACATGGATTTCAATTTACTTTTGTATTCAAAACTCGGTAGAACCCACAACTATCGTAGCTAACTAAGCTATAAACATCTTTACCTTCACCTAAATCTACATGATGACCTTGCTAACCAGTAGTGACTAACGATTACTACCCACTTTCCATAGCCATAGTAGAAATTAAGTCCTTAGAAAGCACCTCATTATGGTTGAATAAAAATCAATACTACACTATCCACAACATGAACATATGAATCTCGAGGCCTAAAATTGTAGAAGGAAAAAATTGATTAATTGAAAAATAAAAAACTTACCCCTAACATGTGTGTGTGTGTGTGTGTGTGTGTGTGTGTGTGTGTGAGAGAGAGAAAGAGAGAGAGAGAGAGAGAGAGAGAGATTTGTATTAAACCAACATTATTCGTTGACTGCTTGTCTAGAATACAAAACAATCCATTGATAATTGCTATAGGAAGAAAACAATGTTTGCATATAATTACTCAGAAAAAAAGAGGGGCAATATCAATCCAATCTCTTCCAAGTAACCTTTACATTCTCCTCTTATGATATATGACTTAGAAAACATCTATTCTCAACTCATTAATTGGAATTTTCTTTTATGAATAGGTGCATACTTGATAATCACTAGTTTATAGGTGCATACTTGAATAGGTGCATATCCTCAACTAATTTATTTCTTGCATTGTATGGATGATGTTTTTAAAATAATTTATCTATTCCTTTCTTGTTTGTTTTCATTTTGTTTATTTACGTATTTTTATTTCAGGAAGGACGTAAAAGGTAAAGAGTCTTCTTTCGTCGTCCTTTCGAGGAAGAACGGTATATCAAATCTCTATTTTACTTTTTTTTAAAAAGTCTGACGTCTTTCTCAACACTTCCCTTCTCGTTGCCCTCAACGGCATCCTTCAATTTCCTAGAAGAAGATTGCAGTCCTATTCAATCTATTCTTCCTCAAAACACACTCATCGCTTCCGATATTTGCTTAGCTTTGTTTTTTTGTTTCATACCAATCCTTACATTCATGGCTTCTACATCCTCATCTGATCACCAACAAAATGCTTTGACTGGAATTGATCGCCCAAACAAAAGGAGAAAAGTAGAACAATCTTCCAAGCTTTATGATGTGTTCATCAACCACAGAGGCCCCGACGTCAAACTCACTCTGGCTACTGATCTTTACAACTCTCTTAAGGAGTGAAACATAAGGGCGTTTCTTGATTCCAAGGAGAGAGAACTTGGAGATTTGTTTACTTCTACTATTGAGACTGCCATCGGCTCTACTCGGTACACATTGCCATCTTTCCCAAAAGATATGCAGAGTCCCCTTGGTGCCTTGCCGAGCTCGCTCTCATGTTAGAAAGTAAGGCCAAAGTTATTCCCGTGTTTTATGAAGTGGAACCATGCGAACTCCGCCACATTGAAAAGGGAGTGTACAAGGATGCATTTCTTAATTATGAAAACAAGGGAAGATATCTAGACAAGATTAAAGAGTGGAAGGAAACCCTTCAAAAAGTTTCATTTACCGTAGGCTACGAATTCAAATGCTCAGGGTATGTTTTCTGCCTATTTTTAGTTTACTTGCAAATTTATTTCTCTATGTGTTTTATCTTGTAGAACGGGCTAAATAAGAATTTATTTCTCATAAAATTCCCTTTTCTCCTGCAGTTCTTGTGACTACAAAGAAATACTGTCCGCTGTGGAAAAAGAAGTACAAAGGACAAAATATTTACATGTTGCCAAATATCCAGTTGGACTTCATAAGCTTGTAAGAGATTTTGAATGGAAGTGCCTCCTTGATCTTGTTCAAGATTTTGAGAGCCAGTGCCGAATAAACAGAGTAGGAAAGAAAAAGGCTAGTGTTGTTGGGATTTTCGGCATGGGTGGGGTTGGGAAGACAACTCTCTCCAAACAGTTGTATAACCAATACGGATCAGAATACACAAGAAAATGTTTTCTGTTTGACGTTCGCGAATCCTCTGCCAGGGGCGAACTACCTAATTTACAAAGCCAGCTGCTGGAAGAGCTCTTCCGAGAAAAGGATCATAGATTTTGAAGTCTTGTGGAAGGGACAAGCTGTCTGATGGATTGTTTCGAAAAGAGCCGCCATTCGAGTTTCCTAATTGTAGGGGAGGATGGATTGGATCCACTCCTCAAACCAAAGATACAAACATCATATTCAATACAAAACACAAACACAAATATATTTTCCCAAATATAAATTACTCTGAAACCACTCTGTAGTGGGCAGAGGAAGCAATCTATTGCTTGCTTGAAACACAAGTACAAAATGCCTTTTTTATAGAAGGCTTAGAAGTTACATAGAAAACTCTAGAATATTTTCTCGTACTGGACATACATTTCTAGAACATTCTAAATATAATATTAGAAACTTTACCTAATCCCTAATCCAGCTGGAGGCCTCTAGAATAATCTAATTCACTTAATATTTTTTACTTTGCATTTGAGAAATTTCTGAAAACCCTTCTAGAAGGTGTAAATTTTCAGAAACTACTAAATAATTACAATTCTGGAAAATTTCATCTTAACCCGCAAAGTTGTTGGTAGAAATTACTAGAATCTTCTAACACTCCCCCCTAATTTCTACCACTAATTACATCAAAATCTATAATTATACATCAAGATCTTATTCCCTGAATTTTGTCCACGAATGCTGCGGCATTCAAATTCTTTTTTCTCTTCCCTCTTGTCTTCTCTTACTATCAACATCCTTTCATTTTCCTGATGCCAATGCCTTTCTTTTGCCTTATTCCAAAATGTCATTTTTCATATCTATTGATGCCTTTGTCTTTGTCCAACTGCTGCGACAGTTCTTCAAAACCTGGATCTGGAACTTCTTGGAATCTTTCCATCTATAGATGTCTTGCCATAAATATTTTTTATGTCTTTACTTTTGCTATAATTTCCATTTCCATTAGCTTTCACATGTGAATTTTTATACTTGAACAAATTCTTGATCATACCTGTAATTTTTTGCCAACTTGATCCGTAGCTCCATCCACAATCCATTTTCATGTAACCTTTTGTAGAAGCATTCTTTGATACTTTATTCCAACATGTTTTTTCACAATGACTCTTCAAACCGCAAATACTGCAAGGATGTAGATCCCAACATCTATCCTCTGTATGCCCTTTCATATTACAATGCGAACACTACATAGACTTCATTCCTTTAGTTGATTCACTTGTACCTGTATGCATATTTCCATTGTCTGTAGCATATCCAAGACCTTCATATTTTGGCCTAATTTTAGGCTCAATTATATTCCTCATTCCTTGCTCATTCTTTCCTAGTCCTTTACCCTTGTATCCCATTCTTTTCATAATCTTCAAACCAATGTTGCCATCAAAACAACTAGTGTCTTTTTCATTATCATTACAACTTATATTTTCATCATCACACTCTTTTTTACAAATAACTTCAGGAAAATCACACTTCTCAATTGACAAATTCAAATCCTCTGTACTACATGAAACATCATGCACTAATTTATTTTCCTTTAAACATTCATTCTCTTCTGTTAGTTTTGTGATTTCCTTCTTGTATGTATTATTCTCTTCTTCTAGCTTCTTCATTTTTTCCTCTAAATCATCATTTATTTTCTTAGTATCATCAAACAACTTTAACTTTTTTTCTAGCTCTTCATTTTTCTTTTCAGCTTTGTCTAATTCGTCATAAAAAACACAAATTCTTTCTTGAAGTTCACATTTTTCTGCTAACCCCTCTCTTATGTGCGTAGCCATTTCTTTTCTTAATTTTGCCAATTCCTCCTCCAAAAGACCTTTTTCACATATTAAATTTATATTTTCTCTCTTCACCTTTATTAATTCTTCTTCTAAATTATTTGATTTTTCTTTCTTAACTCTACTAGCTTTTCCCATTAGAATTAAATGATTTAACTCTTTGTAATAAATAAGGCACTTTCCTTCTCAAAATTTTTTGAATTCAAATCTTCATGACCACTTCTTGACGACAACAACCTTCATATCTAGACAGATAAATTTTCTCACAAACACTTATTTCTCCTGGCATATATGCTTTACCCAACACATAAAATGTTTATGCCACACAAATAACAGACCATTGAAAAATAAAATCTTTTAGTAAACAACAACTTCACCAAACACTACAAGTTCTTTACTTCATTTCACATGTAAGCATGTTAAACAATTTACACCCTTATTTCTTCACATAGCAGCCCCATCACGCAACACACATTTCTTCACACAGCTCCTCTATAACAGAGATAACAAAGAGAACTTACATTGATCTTATTGTCTTTAATGGGCAATCAAACATCTTCTTGCATTGGCAGTTTTCCCGTGCGCAGCCAAGTTTGGTATCTCCTTCCAATCAGCAAAATGTATCCCTGGCACCTTGCTCTTTTTTCATCTTTACAAACATCTTCGTTCGCAGCACTCCATTTATAGATTCCTCTACCTCTCCAGACTCTCCAAGGTCTTTTACCATTTGCTCTGATACCAATTTTGTAGGGGAGGATGGATTGGATCCACTCCTCAAACCAAAGATACAAACATCATATTCAATACAAAACACAAACACAAATATATTTTCCCAAATATAAATTACTCTGAAACCACTCTATAGTGGGCAGAGGAAGCAATCTATTGCTTGCTTGAAACACAAGTACAAAATGCCTTTTTTATAGAAGGCTTAGAAGTTACATAGAAAACTCTAGAATATTTTCTCGTACTGGACATACATTTCTAGAACATTCTAAATATAATATTAGAAACTTTACCTAATCCCTAATCCAGCTGGAGGCCTCTAGAATAATCTAATTCACTTAATATTTTTGACTTTGCATTTGAGAAATTTCTGGAAACCCTTCTAGAAGGTGTAAATTTCCAGAAACTACTAAATAATTACAATTCTGGAAAATTTCATCTTAACCCGCAAAGTTGTTGGTAGAAATTACTAGAATCTTCTAACACTAATTGTGTTAGATGACATCGATCATGTAGAGCAATTGGATGCTCTAATACAACCAGCGGATATATTAAATAATTTTTCCAATCATCTGTTAATTATTACAACCCGTGATGTAGGGGTCCTTGTGACTGCGGGAATTGAGGTTGGTCATCATTTGAGAGGATTGGATAGAGAAGATGGGAGGTAGCTGTTTTGTTGGCATGCATTCCGCCAACCAAAACCACGTAGCGGATACGAAGATCTAGTAGAGACTTTCGTAAACGTGTTTGGAGGCTTGCCTCTATCGCTTCAAGTTCTGGGCCGGCATGTTTCTGGTAAAGATCTGCGATATTGGATAGAAGAATTGGAAAAAGTTAGGAGGACACTGCCGAAAGATGTAAAGAAGAAATTGAAGATAAGCTTTGATTCATTAGATTATGAAGAGCAACAGATTTTCGTGGATGTAGCATGCTTTTTCATCGGCAAATCAAAGACTATGGCCATGACCATATGGGAGGGGTCTGGATGGAGCTCTCACCATGCTTTGCAAACACTAAAAGATAAGTGCCTTCTGGAGGAAGAAGAAAAAAAGCATCGGTTTTTCAAGGACTGGAAATCGGAATTTGCATTGAGAATGCACGACCACCTGAGGGAATTAGGAAGAGAAATGGCAAGGGAACTGAACCATCCTCATCGGATGTGGCATCCTCAACATCTGAAATCTTTGGTAAGCTCACCCCACCCCTAAATTTCTATTTCTTATTGATATTTAAATTTCAAAATTTATACAACTACACAAATGTAAGCTGCGTTCTGTGAATGCAGGAATTAATAGGATTCCAAAACATCCTAACTCAAACCAAAAGCAGGTGTTTCCATTGCATTCGGGACGAATCCATGGGTTGTCAAATTACATATTTTACAGGGGAGCCGAAAGATAGTTCCGAGACTTCTTTGCTCTGGCTTCACCTTGACTACCTAAAATATTCTGAACTTATCTTCAATCCAGATATGAATCCAAGCATTCCTTCTTTGCTCTGGCGTCGTCCTCTCGTGAGTTCAGATATAAACACGAGCATTCCTTCATGGATTCCTCTTGAAAACTTGCAGTGTTTGAGAATCAGCGGTGGGTTTTTCCGAAGACTGTGGCATAGGGATATGCAGGTACTTTGTCCTCCATCGAAAATTAATTCTTTCATTAATGCTATAAATAGATGTGCATTATGTTATGATACTTTCTTGGCTATTGACCACAACAAACTTGTCCAAAATAAATTTGTTTTGATTATCAGGCACCTTACCATTTAAAAGAGCTCCAGATTACTAGAACCTGCCTGGAAGATATTCCAGATTTGTCAGGAAAATCAGATCATATGGAAGCTGCAGTCTTAGACACTAAGGAATTTCAAATGGATATTCGGTCTTTATCAGGATCTCTACGAGTGGATCTCTGTAGTGTCAGATATAGCTGCTTGGAGAAAATTGAGCTTGACAACTGTAATGAGCTTCAGAACATTACGCTGCCAACGGTTTTGATCAGACTTTCTGTACAGAAATGTAGAAATTTGCACAGAGTAGCTGGTAATCTTACAAGGCTTACAAAGTTATACATTAATGATTGTCCTCAGCTTGAGGAGTTGCCAAACCTCTGCAGACTGAGCTGCTTGAAGGAGGCTGAGATTTGCTCCTGTCAAAGGCTAAAGAAAATTGTACTGCCAACAGCACTCATCAGAGTGTCTATAAAAAGTTGTAGAAATTTGCTAAGAATACATGGTCATCTTTCAGAGTGTGCAGCATTATACATTAGCGATTGTCCTGAGCTTGAGGAGTTGCCAGGCCTTTGCAAAGTAAACTGCTTGAAACAGGCTGAGATTTACTCCTGTCAGAAGCTAAAGAAAATTGCACTGCCAACAACACTCATCAGTGTGTCTGTAAAAAGTTGTACAAATTTGCGAAGAATAGATGGTGATCTTTCAGACTGTACAGCGTTCTACATTAATGATTGTCATCAGCTTGAGGTGTTCCCAGATTTTCACAGAGTGAGCTGCTCGGAGCAAATTGAGATTAAATCTTGTGATAACCTACATAGCATTACACTGCCAACGGAACTGATCAGGTTGACTGTAGGAAGTTGTAGAGATTTGCAAAGAGTAGCTGGTGGACTTACTAAGTTGACAGCATTATATATTAATGATTGTCCTCAGCTTGATGAATTTCCAAGTTTTTCCGGAGTAAGCTGCTTGAAGCAAATTAGGATTTACTCTTGTCAGAAGCTCAAATACATTCAACTGCCAACAGAACTCATCAGTCTGTCTGTACGAAATTGTACAGATTTGCAACGAGTAGCTGGTGATGTTACAAAGCTTACGGCGTTGTATATTAGAGATTGTCCTCAGCTTGACCAGTTACCAAGTCTTTTCACAGTGAGCTGCTTGGAACAAATTGCAATTTTCTCCTGTAACAAGCTACAGCATATTATATTGCCAACAACAGTCATCAGCCTGTCTATACGATGTTGCAGACATTTGCAAACAATAGCAGTAGATGGTGTTCTGACAAACCTTACACGGCTGATTATTGCACACTGCCCTGAGCTTGAGGAGTTGCCAAGTATTTGTGGGAAGTGCGAGTTCATGACTTTTGTAATTGACTCTTTAACTAATGTAGTTTGCGCAGAATTGTTGATCAACTACATTGTTAATCAAGTTATTTTATGCATAGAATCGATCTCAATTATCGAATACTGTGCCGTTTGTAAAACCAAATTAATTTTAGTTCATCAAATGTATTTCCATTTCAGTTTATCAAATGCATTACCATTTCTTACACTTACGTTTAAGTTTATTTTAGATTTATCCATGTGAATGTTTATATGTTGAAATAATATATTTAATTAAAAGAAGGTTTGGTAGATAATATCTTATAAGTGATATTTGTATATTTAATAATTATTTTTATATATGTCTGTTAGATTATTAGAACAATATTGATTAAATTATTATTAATTATATATTATTTTATTTATTTATAAATAAATATAAGTTGATAATATATGTTCAGTTTTATTATGTAAAATAATAATTTTGTAAATATTTATTTTATTTGTAGATTGTCAGTTGTCTTTAGAATAATATTTCAATTTTCAAGATAATTTAGAGGACATGTACAATATTTATAGCATAGTGAAAAGTCTTACATATGTTATGGCTAGTATGGTTAGTGCTAGATTAGCAATAGGAATTCATAATAGATTTATATCAAATTTTAGAAAGAACATTGGACATTTCTAAAATAGATATTGAGGTGCTTGAAAGGAACATCTGATATTTATTATCATGGCATTTGATGATTTTAGTGAATATATTTATTTTAAATAAATTAAAATTGAATAAAAGATCTGTGATCCAGTAGAATTTTGTTTTCTGCATTTAACGGAGTAGTAAATTGGATGGATAAAATCCAACATATAATAACTTCGTAGACAATTGAAACAAAGTATATAGCTACACGATGATCCCATTTCATTTTGGATGAATCCATGGGTTGTTAGATTGAATGCTTTAGATTCTGCTTGACCTCCCGAAATATCCAGAAATTGTCTTGACTTCAGATATGAAGCCTGGATTCCACTTCAAAACTTGCAGCAAGCCTAAGAATCAGCGTCCGAAGATTGTGGCAGAGCAATATGCAGGTATTTAGTCCTTCTCCCTCGAAATTGAAGTGTATACTTAAATGTGAATCATGTTACAATAGTTTATTTGCAAATGGGTACAGACCAACGTTTAAAAAATACATTTATTTTGATTATCGGCACCCTATCATTTAAAAGAGCTGCACATTGCCGGAACCTTTTAGGAAGAGTTTCCAGATTTTTCAAGACAATCAAATATAATGGAAGTGGTAGTGTTAAATGCTAAGCAATTTCAAATGCATATTTGGTCTTTATTAGGATCTCTAGGAATGAATCTCAGTAGTTTAAATGTGATGGGCCGGGAATTAACAGTATACCTGGCTTCCCCTGATACTACAGAGGAGACCCAGTCCTTAGTTATCTGTGATTTCAAATTACCTCAGGAGGGAGAGGTGGCTCTGAATAATGATGGGTGACCTAGAGCAATAATGAATGACCTAAAAATTTAACAGATTAAATGCCTGTCATCTGGTAAAGAAAATTTTAATTACTAACAATTGCTGTCAACGCCTGCAATTTCTAAAAAAATTCTAAAATGAAAAATGCTATTGAAGCGGATTTAGAAAGGATGCAGGCACTGAATGTTCTTGAGATTACCGACTGTAAATTTTTGAAAAGATTGTTACTAATATCTGTTCGTTCCAAGCTTATAGAATTGAAGATTGAGAAGTGTTCAGTATTCAAGAGAGGGTCAGTAAACCAGTTTTATAGAATTGAAGAATGTCATAAGCTGGGGGAGTTGCCAAATCTTGTCAAACTAAGCTGCTCAAGTTAAATATTATTTATTTATTTATTTATGTATTTTTATTTCAAGGAGGTAAAAGGTAAAGAGTCTTCTTTCCTTCTCCTTTCCAGGAAGGACGGTGGATCAAATCCCTGTTTTCTGCTTTTTTTTTAAAAATAGTCTGTCGTCTTTCACAACATTTTCCTTCTATTTGCGTTTCAACGGCATCCTTTACTTTCCTGGAAGAACGCTGCAGCGGCATCTATTTACAGGGATGTTGAAAGTAAAAATTGCAGACAAAGACTAAAGATAAAAAATAGAACAGAAGATAAAAGATTTAATTATACACAGACACATAGACACGAAGTTTTATAGTGGTTCATCCAGCTATTCTGGATTACATCCACTTTGCAAGCAGGGCCAATATCTCTTATTGAAATTAAGTCTGTTACAATACAGCAACAACTCTCATCTCATAGCATTTAATATTGCATGGTCAAGCATCTGCGGAAGTCAGAGAATAAGCAGTTACAATAGTAGGTGAAGATTGGGCTTCACCCACTGCCGTAACCGTTACATGGCAGAGGCATTACAATCTCCCACTTGAAGTCCAATCAATGCTACGAGACGAGCTGCTCAGAGATATCCCCCACTTGGTGCTTATGGCTATGTCATAGAGAAGTCCTACAGAATTTGAACTTCTCTCACGGTATAACCTTGGTGAACGCATCAGCCGGATTGACCTTTGTATCAATCTTCTCTAACTGTAATCTTCCCTTTTCAAGAGCATGACAGATGAAATGAAATTTGGTTTCAATGTGCTTTGTGCGCCTATGGAAAGTTGAATTTTTGGCCAATTGAATGGCGTTGTTGCTATCAGAAAATAAGGTAAATGTGGATTGTTTAAATCCCAACTCTCCAAACAATCATTGTAACCATATCAGCGCTTTAGCTCCCTCAGCAAGAGCAATGTATTCAGCCTCGGTGGAGGAAAGAGCAACCACTTGTTGCTTCCGAGAAGTCCATCTAATCGCTGCTCCAGCAAAAGTAAAGACATAGCCTATTGTTGACCTCCTTGTATCTAAATCTCCAGCCATATCAGAATCTGCATATCCGCAAATATAAGGGGCCTTACTGTTAACTGTTAAAACATAAAACATGAGAAGAAGTGCCTCTCAAATACCAAAGAGTCCATTGAACTGCTTGCCAATGAGTTTTACCAGGATTACTCATAAAACCACTCACAACTCCCACTGCTTGAGCAATATCCGGACATGTGCTAACCATGGCATACATTAAACTGCCAAGTGCTGAAGAATAAGGAATACCAGCCATCTCTTGTTTTTTTTCTTGAATAGAAGGACACATTTTTGAAGACAATCGGAAATGATCAGCCAATGGAGTGGCAACCGATTTTGCATTTGTCATATTAAATTTCTCTAACCATGGCATACATTAAACTGTCAAGTGCTGAAGGATAAGGAATACCAGCCATCTCTTGTTTTTCTTCCTGAATAGAAGGACACATTTTTGAAGACAATAAAAAATGATCAGCCAATGGAGTGGCAACCGATTTTGCATTTGTCATATTAAATTTCTCTAAAACTTTAAGAATGTATTTTTCTTGAGATAACTTAATTTCTCTCTTATGTCTATCTCAGATTATATCCATCCCAAGAATCCTCTTTGCTACCCCTAAATCTTTCATGGCAAAATGAAGAGACAAATGTGTCTTCAGCTCATGAATGACTCTCATACTATTACTAGCAGTCAACATATCATCAACATATAATAGCAAGATCACAAACTCACTAGTTGGAAGCCTTTTGAGGTATACACATGGGTCTGATTCACAGCGAGTAAAGCCTTGCCGAGTCATGAAATTATCAAACTTTAAGTACCATTGACGAGGGGCTTGCTTCAGCCCATATAAACTCTTTTTTAACCTACAAAATAAATGCTCCTGCCCCTGTTTGACGAAGCCTTCCGACTGTTCCATATATAGCTCTTCAACAATGTCCCCATGTAAAAATGTTATTTTGACATTGAGTTGCTCAAGCTCGAGGTCCCATGCTGTTGCCATACCAAGTACCAAACGAATGGTCTGCATTTTAACCACTGGAGAAAAAATCTCATTAAAATCTACACCTTTTTGTTGAGCAAATCCTTTCACTATCAGTTTGGCCCTGTATCTCTTGCGTCCTCCATCTTCCTCTTTTATGCGATAGACCCATTTGTATTTCAAGGCCTTACGATTTGGTATAAGAGAAACCAAATCCCAGGTCTGATTCCTATGTAAGGAATCCATTTCATCTTTCATGGCATCCATCCAAAACATTGAATTTACATCAGAACATGCCTGTTTAAAAGTTTGTGGCTCTGCCTGATCAGAGCACAAAGAAAATAATAATTCATAGTCATCAAATCTTCTTGGACTTTTTCTCTCTCTAGTAGACCTCCTCAACTAGACATCTAGATTTGCATCAATATCAGTAGCTTCTGTATTTGTAACCTTTGTATGTGGAATGACAGGCATTAGACTAATGTGCTGACTTGCCTCACGTGGAGGACCCCCTATTTCCCAATTGTGCTCTGTTGTGGGTGGTTGTGAAGATAGCAGCTTATGCTACTTGTGCTGTAGGGAATGACCCAAGGGCTCGGGCTCACATCCCTGAGCAAAGGCCCTATCATGGATGAGTGGAGTCCCTGTGAATGAGTCCATGCAAATTAGTGTGGGCTTTAACAGCTAGAGGGGCATGGAAAATAGAGCAGGCTGCAGCATGGGTATCGGGTTTACCAGAGGGTGCTCACGCAGGGAGTAGACTGCAAGAGGCATGGGTTGCTATCTAGCTACCCGTGGTAGAGAGTGCTCATGCGGTGAAGAGGCCTCCTCCGGTTGGCGCAACAGGGTGGGATCACACGGGTTGTGGAGAAAGGCTTACGGTGGATTTGAGTGGAATGCCTCTTGTGGTTGGGGAAATGTGGGAGGCAGGGCCTCCTACTCTGTTCTCTCACCGTGATTGGAGCTTGAAGGGGTTGCAGTAGGAATTAGTGGAGGTGCAGTGTAGTTAGATAAATTGGCAGTGTGGAGACTATGGTAGGATGCGTGGTCATGGGAACTGGCATTGGAGTAGTGATTGGGGTTGAATTTATATTGCCTAAAGGCGTAGCAGTAGTAGACGGATGGAATGTCACTCGGGGAGTTCACTGTATATGATCTCCATTATCAGACAAATTGAATTTAATAAATTCATCAAAAGAAGAATTTTGAACTTGCAAGCCTGAGAATGATTTCTCATTAAATACAACATCCCTGCTCCATATTACTTTCTTGGTGATTGAATCCCATAGACGATAACCAAATTCATCCTCACCATAACCCAAAAATATGCATCTTTTAGATTTAAAATCCAATTTCGTTCTCTGCTCTTTATTAATGTGAGCATATGCATCGCATCCAAAAATATGCAGATGAGAGAAAGAAATTCTCGTACCAGTCCACCTCTCTTCTGGAATGTCAAAATCAAGACGTGACGAAGGAGCTCAGTTGATTAAATAAACTGCTATATTGCATGCCTCTGCCCAAAATTCTTTCCCCAAACCAACATTAGACAACATACACCGAGTTCTCTCCAAAATAGTTTGATTCAATCTCTCTACTGCACCATTTTCTTGAGGTGTATACAGGACTATTTTAATCCTCCGAATACTGTGATCTGCACAAAATTGGTCAAACTCCGAAGAGCAAAACTCACCACCATTGTCTATTAGTAAACATTTTATCTTTCTTCCAATCTGATTTTCCACCTTAGCCTTAAAGCTTTTAAATTTTGAAAAAACTTTTGATTTCTTATTTAGCATGGAAATCCAAACTTTGTGAGTGTAATCATCAAGAAATGTGACAAAATAATTAGCAACACCGATAGAAGTTACCTCCGTAGGACCGAAGACATCGGAATGAATGAGCTCTAATGGAGACGATTTCTTCTCATGACCCGTCTTTACAAAGTTGGTGCAATTTTGCTTGTTGTAAAGGCAATGCTCACACAATTCCAAATCAACCAATTTTAAACCCGAAAGTTGGTCTCTTCAAAGCATAACTTCAAGACCTATTTTGCTCATATGATCGAGCCTCTTATGCCAAAGTTTGGCATTGCTATTTGCAACCACCATGGCTTCTCCCACTTCACCATTACACTCTAATGTGTATAAACTTCCAGTTTTTTGCCCTTTTGCTAAAATCAATTGACCTTTGGACACTTTCCAAGAAACTAAATCAAAACTAATATTGCAGCCTTGTGTATATAACTGACTAACAGAAATTAGATTACGCTTGAGTGTAGGAACATGCCTAACATCTTTTAAAATCCATTTGCTGCCATTTTTCAATGACAATAAAATATCCCCTTTTCCCACTATATCACATTCTTTATTATCCCCAAGAAAAACTTTGCCAAACATACCTTCATGGTAATTTGTGGAAACACTCCAGCATGGAGTTGCATGAAATGAGGCACCGGAATTGAGAACCCATGAATCTGAATCTGTGTTGCCGACTGCAAGTACCAAAGCTCCATCAATTGCAGCATTAACACCAGCATTAATGAAATTATTTTGAGCCCTTTTGTAGTTCCAACATTGCTTCTTTGTGTGCCCAGATTTGCCACAAAACCATTATGTGTCATTTCTTCCTCTCGATTTCGAGTGATGACTTGATCTGCCTCTTCTATTGTTATTATTGTTATTTCTTCCTCTCTCGCGACTTCTCCCTCTATTGCTTGTGCTCATAGCTGCTAGAGCATCTCCGGAAGAGGGCTCTTGATGTTTTCTACACATGTCTTCACTAAGTAATGTGGCTGCGACTTCATCAAATTCCA
The DNA here is from genome assembly GCA_027943335.1 of Chamaecyparis obtusa. Classification (NCBI taxonomy): domain Eukaryota; kingdom Viridiplantae; phylum Streptophyta; class Pinopsida; order Cupressales; family Cupressaceae; genus Chamaecyparis; species Chamaecyparis obtusa. The sequence goes on from BSBK01004872.1 coordinate 395,080, forward strand.
GCTTTCTCTTGGATGGAACTGAAGTGCTCATAGCCATTACAACTCCTTCCCAGCTGTTCCAAAGTGAGCATAATAATAAGATTGCCTTTATCTCATCATCTAATGTGATGCCAACTGAAATCAGCTAAGTAACTAAAATATTGAACTCGTTGAGATGATTTGAAATCACCCCTCCTTTCATTTTTAGATTATATAATTTCTTGATGATGAAAACTTTGTTCGATGCTGAAGCTATCTCATATAATGAGGATAACTTATCCTATAGCTCTTTTGTTGTTGGCTCTGTCGAGATGTTGAAGAGAACATTGCTTGATAAAGATAAGAAAATCATTGTCTTTGCTTTTTGATTGATCTTCTCCCAATATTCATCCGACATCAAACCTTTCCCTTTTGTTTTTCCAAGTAATGCTAGTTGCAAATCCTACTTGATAAGCAGAGATTCAATTTGTACTTTCCATAAACCAAAGTTCTACCTTGAAAACTTCTCAATCTTCCATTTATTTGCTTCATCCATGGCGCCTGCAAAACCTCACCAATTTTCCATAAAAAAATCGAACGAGTTCAACTAGCTCTGATACCAATTGTTGAAAGTAAAAAATTACAGACAAAGACTAAAGATAAAAAATAGAACAGAAGATAAAAGATTTAATTATACACAGACACAGAGACACAAAGTTTTATAGTGGTTCATCCACCTATTTTGGATTACATCCACTTTGCAAGTAGGGCCAATATCTCTTATTGAAATTAAGTCTGTTACAATACAACAGCAACTCTTAGCTCATAGCATTTAACATTGCATGGTCAAGCATCTGCAGAAGTTAGAGAATAAGCAGTTACAATAACAGGTGAAGATTGGGCTTCACCCACTGCCGTAGCCATTACATGGCAGAGGCATTACAATGGAGACCCTGATCTAGTCCGATTCAGTCCATTCTTCCTCAAAACATACTCATTGTTTCAGAAATTCGCTTTAGCTTCTTGGTTTTATTTCATCCCCATCCTTGCATTGATGGCTTCTACATCCTCATCTCACCAAAAAAATGCTTTCTCTGGAATTGAACCTCCCAACAAAACAAGAAAAGTAGAACAATCTTTGAAACTATATGATGTGTTCATCAACCATAGAGGCGTCGATGTCAAACAAACACTGGCTACTGATCTTTACAACTCTCTTAAGGAATGACACATAAAGACATTTCTTGATTCCGAGGACAAAGAACTTGGGACTTCCTTTACTTCTACCATTGCGACTGTCATCCGCTCTGCTTCTGTACACATTGCCATCTTTTCCAAAAGATATGCAGAGTCAGCTCGGTGTTTGTCTGAGTTGGTTCTCAAGTTACAAAGTCGGGCTAAGATTATTCCCATGTTTTATCAAGTGGAACCATGGGAAGTGAAGCCTAGTGACCTCCGCCACATTGAAAATGGAGTGTATAAGGATGCATTTATTAATTATGAAGAGAAGGGAAGATATACGAAAAAGATCAAATAGTGGAAGGAGGCCCTTCAATCAGTTTCATATACAGCAGGCTACGAATTCAAATTTCCAGCACAAATTTACTACCTATTTTCAATTTACTTGACAAATCTATTTCTATAGTTTTTATCTCGAAAAACTTGTTAACTAAAAATTTATGTCTCATAAATTTCCTCTGTTTTAGTTTACTTCGCCAATCTATCTATATAGTTTTTATCTTGTAAAACTGTTAAGTAATATTTTCTCTCATAAAATTAATTCCCTTTCTCTTGCATTTCTAGTGACTACAAAGGAATAGTGTCCACTGTGGAAGATGAAGTACAAAGGAGAAAACATTTACATGTTGCCAAAGATCCAGTAGGACTACATAAGCTTGTAAGAGATTTTGAAAGGAAGTGCCTTCCTGATCTTGTTCAACTTTTTGAGAGCCAGTGTAGAATGAACAGAGCAGGAAAAGACAAGTCTAATGTTGCTGGCAATTTTGGTATGGGTGGGGTTGGGAAGACAACTCTCTGCAAAGAGTTGTTTAACCAATACGGATCAAACTACATAAGAAAATGTATTTTGTCTGACATTTGCGAGGCCTTTGCCAAGGGTGAACTACCTAATTAGCAGAGCCAGCTGCTCGATGAGCTCTTCAGGAAAAAGGAACGCAGATTTCTAAGTCTTCCCCAAATCAGATCAGAAGCAAAAACATCATTTCCTCCAATTTTTACAAGTGCAAACTCACCTAGAAAACCACAATCAGAACTACCACTTTCTGCAGATTCAAAATACATTTCTGCTTCATCCACAAAGGCACATGCTCTTAAACTCCCCTTCTCTGTAATCTTTAATAAAGCATCTAGAAAACCAATGCTCTCGGTCATTCCCAATACAACAACATCCACTTCATTAAATCCATCACTCTTTTTGGTGAGGAGATCCCAGCATATAGATGTTGTCATAGCTTTTCATATATCAACATATTCATCCTTGTTTTGATAGACAATAGTAGCAGACCACACAAGATACCCTCCAAGCCTCAACAATTGATTTAGCTCTAAAAGAAACCTGCTACCATCAACATGCCAACCCATGTTTTGATCAAGATTTGAACCTTTGTCAATGAACTCACCTGATGGAGGAAGCACTGCACTTAGCCCTACAATTCCCCTTACCTTTGGTGTCAAGTACCCTGTACTCAAATTTGTATGGTACACCATAGCCCCGCTATTTCTTAACTTTTGGGTAGGCTTGGTAGTGGAGATGAACACCACTCTCTCCCCTTCAAACAAATCAAAATTCTTACTGTTTGTGCTAGTTGCAAGAAATAACAGCTGCTCCTTAAATGAGAGATCCCCAAATTTGTTATTCAAGCTCGACATGTCTGGTACTCCTACCAAAAGAATGTCCTGTTGCTTGCAGTAATCCTCAACACTCGAGATGTCTTCTGGTGTAGTCTTCTCATTTATAGAAACTACAACCTCCAAGGCAATTCTATCATTGCCTACAATATTATCCCCTTTTTGGTCCTTGCTTTCTCTGATGGGAGAAGGGAGAATCCCCAATGATTGTATACTTCAATTTATCAATAATCTTATGCACAAAATTTGTGGGCAAATCTTTATAACCCCTACCAGACTTGCCTTGCACCACATACAATTTTAGTTCAAGATCTTTTAGATGAATTTTCTCCTGTAGCTCTGTTTCTATATTCAATTGTCTTCTTTCTTTTGACCGATTATCCACATCAGGCTCACTGACTTTCACACTTGACATTTTACATTCCATGCTCTCAACATCATTACTACTGCTTAAAATCCCTAATTCTGGTTGCATACGCGGACCAACATTTTGGGCTTCCAAACTTCCTACGGGTCTACAGTCATCAATAGAAACATCTGGTCCATAATCCAACGTGGCTCCCTGTGAGTGTCATGCGAGCAGGGATTGTGAAAAAGCAGCTACGGCAGAGAATGGGGAACCCGTGGGGAGAAATAGCTGCTGACTGTTCTCCTTGGGCGTCAAATTCTCATCCTCTAGCATGTCAATGTGGTTGTCCTGGTCAACCCTATTCTCCAGCCTCTTGGGCACATTAAACCCTCCACTAATAGGAGATGATGGGAAATGGTAGATCATTGCAGACTGGCTCAAATTGTGGTCAAGGTGTTGCTCCATGTCACTGCCGCTAGAGGACTCGCGGTCATCATCTGCCCCTTCACCTTCTTCCACAATGAACTTCGCATGCTCGACAGAGTACTCCAGCTGTAGCATCTTAAGAACTCTGCAAGCAAAATTATTTGGATCATTGAGGCTAAAGCCAGAACTAAGAGAAGCCATTTCATAAATGACCAACACTAGGTCCTTTACAATCTTTCCAGTCTTGTCCTCTTTTACCCTCTTCCGCAATTCTTCCATTACAACTTTCTTATATTGTGCATCACCTGTGCACTCAAGAATTGCATTAAGCTCAGATTTAAGAGCTTTTAAATCCTCTGGTTCAGTTTCAAGCTTATTTTCCCAGCCATGCCACCAGTGCACATGGCAGATCCTTTTTCTCTTTACAGGCACAACCTCAGTCTTTACCAAGCCTAGATTTTCAAGAAATTCATTGATGATAAAATCAACTTCACCTTCTTCCTCCATCTCTGCTCAAACCAAACTAGCTCTAATACCAATTGTAAAAATAAAAGACAAGCAGAGAAATAGAAAAATAAACATCAAAATAAAGAACATGAATTTATAGTGGTTTGGAAATATGCCTACATCCACTCTCAACCTGGGATTCTCAGTTTATTAATTTCTCACAATACAATACAACAGCCATTACATGGTCTATTTAACCAGATCTTGGATTAGTCTCTAGAAACTGACTGTGGAAGATGAAAAGGTTTTCAGTTACAATCAGAAGCGTTGATTGATATTCTCTGCAAGAAGAAACGTTACATGTTAGTGAACTAACAATCTCAACCAACAGCAACCGTTACACAAAGATTGGACTTCATACGCCCAACAAAAACATTTACATGTTGCCAAAGATCCAGTAGGACAACATAAGCTTGTAAGAGATTTTGAAAGGAAGTGCCTTCCTAATCTTGTTCAACTTTTTGAGAGCCAATGCGGAATGAACAAAGCAGGAAAAGACAAGTCTAATGTTGCTGGCAATTTTGGTATGGGTGGGTTTGGGAAGACAACTCTCTGCAAAGAGTTTTTTAACAAATATGGATCAAACTACACAAGAAAATGTATTCTATCTGACGTTTGCAAAGCCTCTGCCAAGGGTGAACTACCTAATTAGCAGAGCCAGCTACTCAATGAGCCCTTCAGGAAAAAGGAATGCAGATTTCTAAGTCTTGTGGAAGGGACAAGCTATCAGATGAATTGTTTTGAAAATAGCTGCCCTTCGAGTTTCCTAATTGTTTTAGATGACATTGATTGTGAAGAGCAGTTGGATGATCTAATATCCCTAGATATGTGTTGCCTGACTTTCAGTCACCCATTTTTTTGGAAATATTGGAGTCATATAGTCATCAAGTCAGTCTGGTGTCTAGGTCTGAGTCTTTATAGGTAGGTAATCTTTGCCAGTTTTTCCTTCATTTGCCATCTTGTTTTAAGCTGGGTGGGATGTTTTCAAGGTCTTTTTACATTGGGTAGGTTATAGACCCCAATCTGGCAAAGAAAAATGGTGATCTATTGATGATCTTTTCAACAAGAAAGATGATGGTTGAGTTTCAGACATTCAAAGGAATCAAGAGAAGACTCTTCATGTGATGGATGTTATGACAGAATCAATATTGAATCATTCAAATTTTACTTTATATAATAGTGTGTACACTGCAAAGTATGGATGGTATTACAATTGTAGACTCACCTAATGTAGCAGAGTGTGGACAGTCATGCAATAGATTGCATTAAAGATCATTTGAAATCCTTTGGGCAAGGTTTCATTATGGTACTTTGGAAAGAAGCCTATCATTCATTTTCAATTCTCTGAGAACTTCTTATTGCCAATTGATTACAGTAGTCACTATAGAAGGACATGATTATTTATCTCATTGTTAATAGCATTGCATTCCTCTGAAAGATTTTATCAGCAGAATTCAGGATAAATGAAGATTAAATAATGATTAGCCTCCTGTGATGGAATTAGTGTTCGAGGTATATGGTGAGTTCATTCTATTACCAGCGATCATTTAAATAGTGAAGTCGACATCATTTGATTATATCATTGGTCGGTATAATATATTTGGGACTCAGTCATTGTGTTATAAGGCAATCTATACAACATGCTATATATATATTCTGCACTTTTATGTCCTTGAACCCATGTCAAATACAATAGAACAGATGCAAGATAGAACAAAATTCAGAGGAAACGAAGATGGTCGAAAAATGGAATTGATTCTCATTCCAATAATGAAACTGAACTTTATAATGTTAAGGGGCATGTGGATAAGTGTCATGATTATCGACTGTGTATGTTTCAAAGAAATGATAGCTCATGGTGTAACAGAACTGAGTTCGTATTCATTCATATATCTTTTGTAGTCGATTAATGGTTAATACTTTGCATTATTAAGATGGATATCATGATTTCCTAAGTCATCACGAGCTTACTACAAAAAATGGCAAGTGATTTGGTTAAGAATAGTGGAGTTACAGGTTGGCGAGAACATAATAACCTAGATTCTGCATCGATGGTCCCTGCTTTATCGCTTTGGCTTTGGAAATTCTTTAAGGAAAAATGGGAAAAAGACACGAGTAAAGTGATATCAACTGATGCAATAATCTAGATTCTTTTTCACGGTTCCCGTTATTCCGCTATAGAAAGAAAGATGCTTTGTGGGATGGCGGAAGGTTGATGCATGTCTCGTGGTGGGGTCATGGGCTCTTGGTTGCGGTCTCTAGATCTACGGTCCTGGCAAGATCGCATGACTGAGAAAATGGTCTTGCGATCATGCGAGATCAAGACATGTGGATTCCTTAGTAGATGCGGGCCTAGTGCAGGTTTCATCTTTGGTCAGAATCGACGGATCCCGCTTTGCCGTGATGATGTTAGATTGCCTTTGAGGTAAAACGGGATCCCTCCACATGTCTAGGTGGGACCGAAGATGTTTTTTGAGTTGACCAATCATGGAGCGGTCGCATGATCGCATGGATTAAAATACTATCTTGCGATCATGCGAGATTGTGACAGGAGTAAAGCGATGGGTCCTAAAGTTTTCTTTGTAAGCGGTTAGAACATGTAGCTCAGTGGGACCGGAGGAGTTTGTAGATACGAAATCAATGGTCCCCACTTCTCCACTATGGTGTGGAAGATTCTTAGAGGCAACGCAGGATCCTAACACGTGTCTAGATCACTGTTTCTATTTGATCAGAAAGCATTACATTATTTTCATAAAGATGCCCTTGATGGCAGAAGAAAGAAGATGGCAAAATAGTAAGGGAAGTACATGAAGGATTGAAAGCTGGTAAAGTCCCTTGCTTGCAATCTATGACTCGTGAGGATATCCGAAGAACACCGAGAAGCATCGCAATGGAAACATATGTAAGCAGTGACCTTGGTGGTAAACAACAAGCATACATGGATACTTATATTCATGCCTTTGCAAGAGGAAATATGTAGAACAATGCGGGGCAGATGGGATCCTACATAAGAACAACAATTTCAAAGAACTGGATAGTTTTGGGGTGTGGATGAGTAGAGAGTTTGGTGGAGATAATGAGGACTCGCTGGTGGCATTTGATTCTGGTATGTATTGGAACACACATGAAGGTCAAAATGGAGTTGAGGAAGTGTCAAGCTTGTCTCGTCAAATACAATTAGATGATGATTTGATGAGCCCTTCACTATCAAAAGACCAGCTGTTCAGTGTCTCTGATTTCTCTCCTGATTGGGCATATTCAAAACTAGACACAAAGGTCCTAATAACAGGCAAATTTGTGGGAGACATAAAGGATATCTATAAGTATAAACTGGCCATGATGCCTGAAGTTGTAAAGGGAGTTGAAGACTTATGGTGCAATTTTACTGATATACATGATAAGGTATAATGTTAAACATGATGGCATAGAACGTGGCTAGGGCAAATGTGGCATACTTCAAGTTCATGTCATCTGGTGAAAGTCTGTTCACTTCACATTCTCAAAGGCAAACCATATGAAGAGGTAGATGAAAAGTCATGGTCTTTTGGCTTTCCTGTTGGTGGTTTTGAAAGTGGTCTCTAGTCTTTCCAGATTCTGGAAGCTAAAACACTCTATTTTCTCATGAAAGTGGTATATTGTAATCCCTATATAAACTGTGGCAAAGGTAAATGCAAGGGTCGGAAAATTTTTTGGTGTAAGATACTTGATGTTGCAGAGACAATTGAAGGTGTTTTATGTCAATTATTTTCTATTCCAGTTAGCTGATAGTTGTTAGTTATATGATTCTTTCTCTCAATCTGAATTGCAGTAGGAAGGAAAGGATGTTTCATTCCTTTGTTTTAAAGATGTGAATAAACCCAGTAGGATGTGTTGTGGGATATTCAGAGAAGGATTCATTAGAGGTTTTTCATCATTTCATTTATATCTCTGTTAATAGTTATTGTAGATTAGTTAATGCTAAGTGTATGAATTCATAGGATTTGTGAGTTCTACAGCTTGGTTCATAGATTAGAAAGCTCTCCTTGCCTGGATTAAGTTCTGTTTAGGCTTAATTCGGTTTGCCTCTCCTGCTCTCGGGTTAAGAGCATACCCTATGTTAGTTTCAAGATCAAAACATAATTCATTGCATATCATTCCAAAAGGGAGCTGTACCTACCAATTCAGAGAAAAGCCAGTAATCATAGAGCGGCTTTTCAACTGTTGTATTCAGATATTGTTCATAATTTGGGCATTGAGAGTCATATTGTCATAAAGAAAAAGAAGGACAAATCTTTTTACTAAGAGATTTTTGGCGACTTCGCTGGGGACGTGGAAAGAAGATTGGTGTTGAAATTTTACTTCCTCAGATTTTTGTTATCTCTATTGTCTAGAGATTGGCGACTCCGTTTTAAATTCTCAAAATTTTTAGTCAAGTAGTTCAGTGCTTTCCTTTTCAGATTTTGAGGTCCCTCCCCTAGGATGGAGGTTATTGGTTCTGTGGAAGAAGCTTTTCTGAAGTATTCAGAAATTTTAGAAAACTGGATTCCAGCAAGTGATGAAGATGTCTCAAATGTTTTTATCTTTATCCCAGTGTTCAAAGATCCAATCCAAGAAGTTACAGAAGATTTAGCAAGAGAGATGAAGTGGCTGAAATCTTTCTATGGTGCTATTCTTATCAAAAGAAAACCTCTTGTACAAGAGCTAAAAGAAGAAGAACATGTATGTGAAGATCTTTATGAAGTTGGAATCAGTGAGCCTAACCTCACCTCATCAAATGTGTTGCATGAACATGAAGGGGAACAACATATACAAGGTAACCTTCAAATAAGTAAAGATGAATGTTCACATATAATTTGTACCTTCAGCCTGATTGTTCAAGTGATGAAATTTTCAGTTGTTTTGAGAATAACGAAAGTTCCAGTTTGAAATTTGATCCTATGTTAGTTGAAAATGGTAATCAAGATGAGTTTTTACCATCAGCAGTATGTTATGAAAAGTTTCCATCTTGTGGGATAGATAAAGGATCAAAGAGTTCTGATTTTTCTTTTGAATGTCAAAATGAAGATACGACTGAAGTTGTTAAAATTGAAAAGTTGCAGCAATGGGTACCATCAACAATTCCAATGGACATATTACCTTGTAAAGAAGAGATCATTTTTCAGCTCTTATCAACTCTTGAGGAAAGAGTTTCTCCTCTTTTGGCCCCAGGTATTGATTCATCATCTTACATCTCTATTTTACATAGAGGATTTTCAGATTTAATGAAAGAGGACTGTGATAAAGCTACTTCAATTGATATTTATCCTGAAAAAGCACGTCTATATTTTGAAGGTATATTGGATGATGAAAGTTGTTTTGATCGTGGTTTTCTCATGAGTCTTGTTGATAAAGATGATATGAGTTCTCTTTTGGAGGTGTGGATTAATTATTTGTTTCAGCCTGAAGAGTATCACAATTTTGATTCTTCTATTTAGAAAGAGGAGGGAAAATCAGAAATTTATAATGAAGCCTGGTTGTTTGGAAAGTATTTTTGGCTCACTCATGGTCTATACCATGACAGTTTTTCTTCCAGCTTTAAAAAGGATGTCATGGAGGTTTTGTCTTGGTTCAGCTCATTGAAACACCATCCACTTTATCGGAAAGGCTCACACTTTTCTCTTCCGGTTAATGGTCATGCAAGTTCTCCATTTTCTCTTTTCCTCTCCTATTCGTAGTTAGTTTGCTTTCACAATTTTGGTGTGTTTAGTTTAGCTTTTCCCTATTTTTCTTAGCGTAGTATGTCCTTGTATTCATGGTTGGTTGTTTTCCTGCTTTAGTGTGTTTATTCTACCCTGCTCCCCTCCACCCTCCCTGTATGCAGTTGTTCATTGTTCTCTTTGGTCTAGACTCCGCAACCCAATGGATAAGGCACTTGTCTCACCAGAGAAGCTGAATTCTCTATGCACTTTGCAGTGCATATTCCCCAGTCAGAGCCAGCTGTTGCCTGACTTTCAGTCACCCATTTTTTTGGCAATATTGGAGTCATATAGTCATCAAGTCAGTCTGGTGTTTAGGTCTGAGTCTTTATAGGTAGGTAATCTTTGCCAGTTTTTCCTTCATTTGCCATCTTGTTTTAAGCCGGGTGGGATGTTTTCAAGGTCATTTTACATTGGGTAGGTTATAGACCCCAATCTGGCAAAGAAAAATGGTGCTCTATTGATGATCTTTTCAACAAGAAGGATGATGGTTGAGTTTCAGACATTCAAAGGAATCAGGAGAAGACTCTTCATGTGATGGATGTTATGACAGAATTAGTATTGAATCATTCAAATTTTACTTTATATAACAGTGTGTACACTGCAAAGTATGGATGGTATTACAATTGCATACTCACCTAATGTAGCAAAGTGTGGATGGTCATGGAATAGATTGCATTAAAGATCATTTGAAATCTTTTGGGCAAGGTTTCATTATGGTACTTTGGAAAGAAGCCTATCATTCATTTTCAATTCTCTAAGAACTTCTTATTGCCAATTGATTACAGTAGTCACTATAGAAGGACATGATTAGTTATCTCATTGTTAATAGCATTGCATTCCTCTGAAAGATGTTATTAGCAGAATTCGGGATAAATGAAGATTAAATAATGATTAGCCTCCTGTGATGGAATTAGTGTTCGAGGTATATGGTGAGTTCATTCTATTACCAGCGATCATTTAAATAGTGAAGTTGACATCATTTGATTATATCAATGGTCTGTATAATGTATTTGGGACTCGGTCATTGTGTTATAAGGCAATCTATACAACATGCTATGTATATATTCTGCACTTTTATGTCCTCGAACCCATGTCAAATACAATAGAACAGATGCAAGATAGAACAAAAGTCAGAGGAAATGAAGATGGTCGAAAAATGGAATTGATTCTCATTCCAGTAATGAAATTGAACTTTATAATGTTAAGGGGCATATGGATAAGTGTCATGATTATCGACTGTGTATGTTTCGAAGAAATGATAGCTCATGGTGTAACATAGCCGAGTTTGTATTCATTCATATATCTTTTGTAGTTAATTAATGGTTAATACTTTGCATTATTAAGATGCATATCATGATTTCTTAAGTCATCATGAGCTTACTACAAAAAATGGCAGGTGATTTGGTTCAGGAATAGTGGAGTTACAGGTTGGCGAGAACATAATAACCTAGATTCTGCATCGACGGCCCCCACTTTATCACTTTGGCTTCGAAAATTCTTTAAGGAAAAATGAGATAAAGACACGTGTAAAGTGATTTCAACTGATGCAATAATCTAGATTCTTAATCCATGGTTCCTGTTATTCCACTATAGAAAGAAAGATGCTTTGTGGGATGGCGGAAGGTTGACGTGTGTCTTGTGGTGGGGTCGTGGGTTCTTGGTTGCGGTCTCGAGATCTACGGTCCCCGCAAGATCACATGACTAAGAAAATGGTCTTGCGATCATGCGAGATCAAGACACGTGGATTCCTTAGTAGATGCGGGCTCAGTGCAGGTTTCATCTTTGGTCAGAATCGACGGCTCCCGCTTTGCCATGATGACGTCAGATTGCCTTTGAGGCAAAATGGGATCCTTCCACATGTCCAGGTGGGACTGAAGATGTTTGTTGAGTTGACCAATCATGGAGCGGTCGCATGATCGCATGGATTAAAATACTGTCTTGCGATCATGCGAGATTGTGACAGGAGTAAAGCAGGGGGTCCTAAAGTTTTCTTTGTAAGTGGTTAGAACATGTAGCTCAGTGGGACCAGAGGAGTTTGTAGATACGAAATCAATGGTCCCCGCTTTTCCACTATGGTGCGAAAGATTCTTAGAGGCAACGCGGGATCTTGACACGTGTCTAGATCACTATTTCTGTTTGATCAGAAAGCATTATGTTATTTTCGTAAAGATGGCCTTGATGGCGAAAGAAAGAAGATGGAAAAATAGTAAGGGAAGTACATGAAAGATTGAAAGTTGGTAAAGTCCCTTGCTTGCAATCTATGACTCGTGAGGATATCCGAAGAACACTGAGAAGCATCGCAATGGAAACATATGTAAGCAGTGACCTTGGTGGTAAACAACAAGCATACATGGATACTCATATTCATTCCTTTGCAAGAGGAAATATGCAGAATAATGCAGGGCAGATGGGATCCTACAGAAGAACAACAATTTCAAAGAACTGGATAGTTTTGGGTGGTGGATGAGTAGAGAGATTGGTGGAGATAATGAGGACTCGTTGGTGGCATTTGATTCTGGTATGTATTGGAACACACGTGAAGGTCAAAATGGAGTTGAGGAAGTGTCAAGCTTGTCCCGTCAAATATAATTAGATGATGATTTGATGAGCCCTTCACTATCAAAAGACCAGCTGTTCAGTGTCTCTGATTTCTCTCCTGACTGGGCATATTCAAAACTAGACACAAAGGTCCTAATAACAGGCAAATTTGTTGGAGACATAAAGGATATCTATAAGTATAAACTGGCCATGATGCCTGAAGTTGTAAAGGCAGCTAAAGACTTATGGTGCAATTTTACTGATATACATGATAAGGTATAATGTTAAACATGATGGCATAGAACGTGGCTAGGGCAAATGTGGCATACTTCAAGTTCATGTCCTCTGGTGAAAGTGTGGTCACTTCACATTCTCAAAGGCAAACCATATGAAGAGGTAGATGAAAAGTCATGGTCTTTTGGCTTTTCTGTTGGTGGTTTCGAAAGTGGTATCTAGTCTTTCCAGATTTTGGAAGCTGAAACACTCTATTTTCCCATGAAAGTGGTATATTGTAATCCCTATATAAACTGTGGCAAAGGTAAATGCAAGGGTCGGCAAAATTTTTGGTGTAAGATACTTGATGTTGCAGAGACAATTGAAGGTGTTTTTTGTCAATTATTTTCTGTTCCAGTAAGCTGATAGTTGTTAGTTATATGATTCTTTCTCTCAATCTGAATTGCAGTAGGAAGGAAAGGATGTTTCATTCCTTTGTTTTAAAGATGTGAATAAACCCAGTAGGATGTGCTGTGGGATATTTAGAGAAGGATTCATTAGAGGTGTTTCATCATTTCATTTATATCTCTGTTAATAGTTATTGTAGATTAGTTAATGCTAAGTGTATGAATTCATAGGATTTGTGAGTTCTACAACTTGGTTCATAGATTAGAAAGCTCTCCTTGCCTGGATTAACAACTGTTTAGGCTTAATTCAGTTTGCCTCTCCTGCTCTCGGGTTAAGAGCATACCCTGTGTTAGTTTCAGGATCAAAACATAATTCATTGCATATCATTCCAAAAGGGAGCTGTACCTACCAATTCAGGGAAAAGCCAGTAATCATAGAGCGGCTTTTCAACTGTTGTATTCAGATATTGTTCATAATTTGGGCATTGAGAGTCATATTGTCATAAAGAACAAGAAGGACAAATCTGTTTACTAACAATATGTTATGGGAGTAATTTAGTAATTGTTACAACCCGTGATGTAGGGGTCCTTGTAAGGGTGGGAATTGAGAATGCTTATCATTTGGAAGGATTGGATAGAGAGGATGGGAAAGAGCTGTTTTGTTGGAATGATTTCTGCCAACCCCATCCAGGTAGCGGATACGAAGATCTAGTAGAGACCTTCGTAAACGTGTGTGGAGGTTTGCTTCTGTCTCTTCAAGTTCTGGGCCGGCATGTTTATAAAAGAGATCTGCGATATTGGTGGGAAGAATTGGAAAAATTCAGTAAGACGCTGCCAGGAGATGTAAAGGAGAGATTGAAGATAAGCTTTGATTCATTAGATAATGGACAGAAACAGATTTTCATGGATGCAGCATGCTTTTTCATTGGCAAATCAAAGACAATGGCCATGACCATATGGGAGGGGTCTGGATGGAGCTCTCACCATGCTGTGAAAAAGAAATAACGCATCGATCTTTAAAGGAATTGAAGTCAGAATGCATGAGCACCTGCGGGACCTAGGAAGAGAAATGGCAAATGAACTAAACCATCCTCATCAGGTGTGGCGTCCCCAACATCTGAAATCTCTTGTTTGCTCACCCCTCCTCCAAATTTCTATTTCTTATTGATATTTAAATTTCAAGATTCCTACAACTACACAAATGTAAGCTGCGCTCTGTAAATGCAGGACCTAAAAGGACTCAAAAATATCCTAACTTAAACCAAAAGCAGGTGTTTCCATTCCATTCGGGACGAATCCACGGGTTGTCAAATTACATATTTTAAAGGGGAGCTGCAACATTGTTCTGATATTTCTTTGCTCTGGCTTCAGCTTGACTACATGAAATATTCTGGACTTATCTACAATTCAGATATGAATCCAAGCATTCCTTCATGGATTCCTCTCCAAAACTTGCAGTGCTTGAGAATCAACGGTGGGTATTTCTGAAGATTGTGGCAGAGCGATATGCAGGTAGTTTGTCCTCTTTAGATAATTAAGTCTTTCATTAATGCTATGATTATATGTGAATAATGTTATGATATTTTCTTGGCTATTGGGCATTAAAAAAGTTAAAAATGAATTTATTTTGATTACCAGGCACCCTCCCATTTAAAAGAGCTCCAGATTACTAGAACCTGTCTGGAAGAGATTCCAGATTTGTCAGCAAAATCTGATCAAATAGGAGATGTAGTGTTCGACGCTAAGGATTTTCGAATGGATATTCGGTCTTTATCAAGATCTGTAGGAGTGAATCCCTGTAGTGTCAGACTGCGCTGCTTGCAGCAAATTGAGCTTGACAATTGTAATAAGCTTCAGAACATTATTCTGTCAGCGGTACTGATCAGACTGTCTGTACAAAGCTGTAGAAATCTGCAGAGAATAGCTGGTAATCTTATAAAGCTTACAGTGTTGTACATTAATGATTGTCCTGAGCTTGAGGAGTTGCCAAGAATCTGTAGAGTGAGCTGCTTGAAGAAGGTTGAGATTTATTCTTGTCAGCAGCTAAAGAAAATTACACTGCCAACAACACTCATTAGTGTGTCTGTAAAAAGATGTAGAAATTTGGAAAGAATACAGGGTGGTCTTTCAGAGTGTACAGAGTTCTACATTAATGATTGCTATCAGCTTGAGGTGTTGACAGGTTTTGGCAGAGTGAGCTGCTCGGAGCGAATTAATATTAAATTTTGTGATAAGGTACATAACATTACACTGCCAACGGAACTGATCAGCTTGACAGCATTGTATATTAATGATTTGCATAGAGTAGCTGGTGCTCTTACAAAGTTGACAGCATTGTATATTAATGATTGTCCTTATCTTGTTGCAATTCTAAGTTTTTCCGGAGTAAGCTGCTTGGAGCAAATTAGGATTCACTCCTGTAAGAAGCTAAAATTCATTCAACTGCCAACAGCACTCATTAGTCTGTCTGTACGAAATTGTAGAGATTTGCAACGAGTAGCTGGTGATCTTACAAAGCTTATAGCATTGTATATTAGAGATTACCCTGAGCTTGAGCAGTTACCGAGTCTTTGCACAGTGAACTGCTTGGAACAAATTCCAATTTTCTCCTGTAAGAAGCTACAACATATTACATTACCAAAAGCACTCATCAACCTGTTTATTTAGATAGTTATTTTTATTACAAAATAAAGCATGATTCCCATGCAAGTTAAGAGTTTCTTAATAAATGAATTTATTAAATAAAGCATGTTTCTAAGTTTTTAGTAGTTTTCGCGAGCTATGTTTTCAACAAATATGCAGCTTCTATTTAGTTATTCAAGCTGTCATGTAATTCATTGAGACTACAATAAAAACCTGTTTTCAGAATATTGTTTGGTTTTCTTATGTTTTTTTTGGTAGTGAATGCTATATCTATTTTCTATTATCTGTTATTAATTGCTTGTATCAGATTTTGGGCTGCTCAATTCACAATTATCAAATTTGGCAGTGGAATGTTTACCATAATCATTTACACAGTTGATTAATCTGCAATATTTTAAAATAGCCGAATGCAGAATAGGTGAATTCCCGTATAGACATGAGTTGTTTTCTTCTTCATTATGCAAGCCCAAGCAAATATCTCTACGTTGGACAAGAGTGTCCAAGATATTATTTTCTGAAGGGTGTTGTCCTGGCCTTCTAACACTTACACTTCATTATAACAAACATTTAAGTGAAGTCCACACCCTGCCCACAACACTTTAAGTTCATAGAGGTGGAAAAATGCAAAATGCTAAGAAAATCATAAGTGGTATCGGTGGCTTGTCAAACCTTTAAACGATCAAGATAAGCCACAGTCCAGAGTTATTTTTATAACTACATGAGATGGGCATCCAAATTAGCTGGGCTCCTTTTTCAACCACATTCGAGCACTGCATGGCACTTGTATAAGATTCTTCGACGCCTCGTTCGAACTTCCAATTCGGATGCCTCATTTTTACATAATGAAATATGAAGTATGCTCTTACAGACTTAAAATATTATTCTAAAGATAATAGAATGATTATAAATTAAAGAATGTTTTCAAAGGACTATATTGCATATTGAACTTTTACACTATAACCTTAAATGATATTTATTTTAAAATGGATAAAAATATAAATGATTAATGATTTAATCAATATTAAATGCTTATTTATATTTTAAAAATATTATAATAACGTACTGTAAACATAACATAAGAATTAATTGTTAATTATTAAAATATAAAGGAAAGAGGCAGAGGAGTAACGGTTAGGGGAAAACTCAAAGATTAAAAACAAAGGTGAAACAACATATGATTAATATCTGATATACGTTTGAAATCAATTCCAATTTGATTTCATAAGACATAAACATAGAGTTGCTGCTCTGTGATTACGCAGAAAAATAAAATCTCCTGTTTGTTTGCTGTTAACTGTTGCTACAGAACAACACACATATGCTGTCTCTTTTATACATACAAAAACTATGTTCTTCAACATATATGCCCAGCAAAGAGACAATGGCCAAACTATTGATGGCATTTAATTTTATATCTTGTTTTAGCGAGGAGAAATCTAAGAATGGAGATTACGCAATAATTTCTAAATTTAAATGTTGTTCTATAAAAGCGAATATGGAGATAAGAGACATGGAACAGAGCTGAAGAATTGAAGTCCCACACACTAGAATAAACAGACAAGACATGCTGATGGCAAGGAGAGTGAATGAACTATGGAGTTGGAAGAAATGAGGAAGTTGTGATCAATCACAACAAATCCTTAAATTTGAAAAAATTAAATTAAACTTAATTAAATAAACATATTATAAATGAAACTCCATTTTATAAATTAAAAAAAATAATTTTGCAAAACTACATAATAATCGATAAAAAATAATAATTCTCTGCATAAAGTCAATTTACAGAGTGTAGATTATCAACAATTGCACACAATACTTTTCTCCACTCTTCATCATTCTTCACCTCTACACAAAACCCCTTTTCAATTACTCCATACCCACTTAATACATCCTCAACTTCCATGTAACTCCATTTATCTGATCCTACCATTGTAATTATCCATTCTCCTTGAGGAATGTTAAGGATATGAGTTTATTTATATATATCCTGCACCGGATTAGAGTTATTAACCACAACCACAAAGCATATAATAATTGCACTCAATTCTGACCAATTGTCACAAGAAGTTTTATGAAGACCTATTTCAATGACCCCGTCGACGCCAATATTAGCGTCAGAAAACAGATCTTTGTTTAAACTTGACACTGCTCCATCCACTGCCCTTCCAATCATACCCAGTTTCCTTAGTACACTCTGAAATAAAAGACTATATTCTCAGTTAATCCACAGTAAGTTTTTTTACATTTACAGATCACTTAAGCGTCTTGCAGTTGCAGTAATACACACTATCTCTTAAACAAATAAATGACAAAGCAATGAGCATCTATCTTGCAAGTGTAAAGGTTAATAATGAGAGTAAAAAATATTTATGGGAGATCAGAGCCATAATTTAGAGATAAACAAATTGTCTCTACATTACAAATCAGTGATAAAAAATCATATTGAATGTCTATTTGAAACTATAATCAAAACTTATGTAATAATATTTAGTTACATATTATAATCAATTAAATTCAATAACAAAATCAAGTTTAAATCATTACCTTCAACTTGTGAATGCGATTCCGTATTACTGCAGTGCTGCAATAACTAAGTTTCAGGTATTCTGATACATGCAACTCTGATATGTTTTGCAGCTTCTCACAAGAGTCAATCTCAATTTCCTCCAAGCAGCTCACCCTAGCAAGATTTGGTAACTCCTGAAGCTCAGGATACTCTTCAATGTACAACTGTCTCAGCTTTGTAAGATCACCATTTACTGCTATTCTTTGCAATTTTTTACAACTTTGTACAGACAGGCTGTTTAGTGTTGTGGGCAATATAATGTTCTCTATCTTCTCACAGGAGTCGTTCTCAATTTCCTCCAAGCAGCTCACACTGACAAGACTTGGAAACTCCTCAAGCTGGGGACATTCTTCAATGTACAACTGTCTCAGCTTCGTAAATTCACCATTTACTACTATTCTCCGCAAATTTCTGCAGCTTCTTAAAGACAGGACGATGAGTGTTGGTGGGAGCGGAATGTTGTCTACTTTCTCACAGTAGTAAAAGTGGATTTGTTCCAAGCAGGTCAGTTTGAGAAAACTTGGCAAATCCTCAAGCTCAGGGCACTCGTCAATATTCAACCGCGTAAACTTTGTAAGATCAACGGTTACCAGTACTCTTTGCAAATGTTTGCACCTTTGCACAGACAGCCCGATGACTTTTGCTGGCAGAGTAATGTTCTCTAGCTTCTCACAGTGCTCAATCTTGATATCCTCCAAGTAGGACAGACTGGCAAGACATGGCAACTCCTCAAGCTCAGGACACTCTTTAATGTACAACCCTGTTAAATTTGTAAGATCCGGTATTCCTGACAACCTTTTTAATTTTTCACAGTTGGTAATCTCAAGGTAATTCGATGTGTTTATCCTTGCTAAATCCGCTTCAATAAGGTTTTCCATTTCACAAATTTTGAGAGATTGTAGGCGTTGAATACAATTGCCAGTAACTGAAATCTTCGTTACAAGATTACGGCCTTCAATCTTTAAGTTTTCGATGCCACTCATAATTGTTCTAGACCATCGGTCATTATTCAAAGCCAGTTCCTCCTCCCTAGGTAGTTTGAAATCATAGATAACCAAGGACTTACAAGTAGCCCCTTCTGCAATATCAGAAGCCAGGTCCCCTGTCAATTTTGAGCCCATCACAAATAAACTACGGAGATTCGTTCCTAGAGATTCCACTGAAGACCAAACATCCATTTGAAATTTCTTAGCATCTAACACTGCCACTTTCATATTGGTTGATTTCCCCGACAAATCTGGAAACTCTTTCAGCTCTTTCAGAGAACTTCTAAGAATGCGCAGCTCTTTTAAATGGGAGGGTGCCTGATAATCAAAATAAAATTATTGTTAACTTTGGCTGTACCCCATAGCCCAGACACTATCATAACAGAATGTACATCTAAGAATACCATTAATGAAGGCTTATTTATTTATGGAGGAGGACAAAATACCTTCATATCTCTTTGCCAGAGTCTTTGGAAACATCCATTTATGATTCTTATACACTGGACGTTTTGAAGAGGAATCCATGAAGGAATGCTCGGCTTTATACTGCCTTTTGATCTATTGTACTCAAGCCGAAGCCAGAGCAGTGAAGTATCTGAACTATCTTCTGGCTCCCCTATAAAGTATGTAATTTTACAGTCCATGGATTTATCCCAGATGGAATGGAAACATCTGCCTTTGGTTTGAGCTAGGATGTTTTGGAGTCCCTTTAATTCCTGCAATCACAGCAGGCAGCTTACATTTGTGTGTGTGCTAGGATGTTTTGAAATTAAAATACCAACCAAGAAAATAAAACTTTGGAAAAGGGACACGCATACCAAGGATTTCAGATGTTGGGATTGCCACACACGACAAGGATGGCTCAGTTCATTTGCCATTTCTCTTCCTAAATCTCGCAGGTGGTCATGCATTTTCAAAGCAAACCTGTCCTGCCAGATTGATTTTGGTTTGAAATCCACTAGAGACAGATTGCCTGGCAATCTCACAGGGGTTGTGTCCACTTCCTCCAAAAGACATTTATCTTTTAGTGCTTCTAAAGCATGATGGGAGCTCCATCCAGACCCTTCCCATATGGTCATGGCCATAGTCTTTTTCTCGCCGATGAAAAAGCATGCTACATCCATGAAAACCTGTTTCTGTTCATAATCCAATGAATCAAAGCTTATTTTCAGTCTCTTTCTAACATCTCCAGGTAGCATCTTACTGATTTTTTTCAATTCTTGCCTTCAATATCGCAGATCTTTCTTATAAACATGCCAGCCCAGAACTTGAAGAGACAGAGGCAAGCCCCCACACATGTTTACAAATTCCTCGATTAGATCTTCATATCCACTATATGGATTGTGTTGGTCAAAAGCATGCCAACAAAGCACCTCTTTCCCATCTTCTCTATCCAATCCATTCAAATGATAAGCATTCTCAATTCCCGCAGTTACAAGGACCCTTACATCACGGGTTGTAATAATTACCAGATTGTCAGCATACTTGTTTAATATATCCATGGGGATTAGTGCATCTAACTGTTCCACATGATCGATGTCATCTAGAACAATTAGGAAACTGGAATGGCCGCTCCTTTGGAAACGATCCCTCAGACAGCTTGTCCCTTCCTCACTACATACAAAACTGTGACCTTCACCAAAGATGTCTTTGAGGAGTTTACTTTGCAATGAAGTTAATCTATCTCTGGCACAGGCTTCCCGGACGTCAAACAGAAAACTTCTTTTTTCGTAGTTTGATCCCTTTTGGTCAAATAACTCTTTGGAGAGAGTTGTCTTTCCAACTCCTCCCATACCGAAAATGCCAACGACATTACCCTTATCTTTTCCTGCTCCGTTCATTCCGCATTGGCTCTCAAAATCTTGAACAAGACCAAGAAGGCATTTCCTTTCAAAATCTCTTACAAGCTTGTGAAGTCCTACTGGATGTTTGGCAACATATAACTGTTTTCTCCTTTGTACTTCTTTTTCCACAGGCGGACACTATTTCTTTCCAGTCACTAGAACTGCAAGAGGAAGGGGAATATTATGAGAAAGAAATTTTTAGTTAACCAGTTTTGCAAGATAAAAGAATATAGAAATATAATTACCAAGTAAATTGAAAATAGGCAGAAAAATTACTCTGCAAATTTGTATTCGTAGCCTGCGGTATATGAAACTTGTTGAAGGGCTTCCTTCCACTCCTCAATCTTGTCGAGATACCTGCCCTTCTCTTCATAATTAACAAATGCGTCCTTATATGCCCGCTTTTCTATATAGCGGAGTTCCCATGGTTCCACTTGATAAAACAGGGGAATAATCTTAGCCGTACTTTCTAACATGAGAACCAGCTCAGCCAGGCACCATGGAGACTCTGCATATTTTTTGGAAAAGATGGCTATGTGTATAGAAGCAGAGCATATGGCAGTCACCATAGTAGAAGGAAAAGAAGTCCCAAGTTCTCTCTCCTCAGAATCAAGAAATCCTCGTATTTCCACCTGCTGAAGAGAGTTGTAAAGAACAGTAGCCAGAGTTTGTTTGACATCGGGGCTCCTGTGGTTGATGAACAAATCATAGAGTTTGGAAGATCGTTCTACTTTTCTCCTTCTGTTGGGAGGTTCAATTTGAGAGAAAGAGGATGTAGAAGCCATAAATACAAGTATGGGGCTGAAAACATTGAAAGCAAATCTCAGAAACGATGGATATGTTTTGAGGAAGAATAGAGTGAATCGGATTAGATCAGGGCTTCCATGTAAATAGATGCCGCTACAGCCTTCTTCCAAGGAAAGTGAAGTATAGCGTTCCCTCTATATTCTCAGAGCAAAGACAAGGAAAAAGTTGAGAAAGGCGACAGAAACACAGGTTTGATCCACTGTCCTTCCTCAAAAGGAGTAGGGAAGAAGACTCGCTTTTTAGCTCCTTAAAATTTAATAAAAAATAGAAATAAAACAAAGAGAAGCAAGAAAGGAGGAGATATTTATTTAGAAAATACCAGCCGTACGGTGACAGAAATAAATTCTTAAATGTTATAAGAATAATCTAAATACATCAAGCTGTTTGGTTTGTCTAGTGACCAGATCAGCTAATCTGTCGATCCCAACTTAACAAAAATATACATTCAATTGTAACTTGCAACACATAGTGTAATCTGTAAATAGTTAAAAATAACAAAACAGTAACATGAAGTATCATAGTACTAGCAAAATATTACTATACAACAATTGACCAACATACTAGCACTAAAACAGTAACAACATCACTATTCATGCCTTTAACTATTCAAAAAAAATCTCTACACAGATGTTATCATAATTATTATTCCAACCAAGAAATTCAGAATTTTTTTTAGCAAAGAGAATAAAAAAGATGTGTCTAATAAAATCAATTTTCTTTCATATAGAGCATAAATCACAATCAGACCCATGCATTTTATTTGGAAACCTTTGGAGTAGCATCAAGAACCAAAAATAAGCCTTTTTAGGCTCCAAGATGTTAGTTTGTAAGTTTTGAAAGTGCTTTTGTAAAATCAGATTCTCAATGCCTAAATTCCAAGTTCTACTAACATGTTCAAAGATAGTAAAGTTGTTGGAAAGAGTTTTGTAAATGTCTTTGGCTTTAGTATTGAACAAGAGAGATCCATCAACCAATGTGAGGTCCTTGAATTGTTCCTCTTTCCCAACACACATAATAGAGAAGTTGAAAACCTTACAAGCATCTCTAAGAATAGTATAACAACTAAGTTATCTAATACAAGTCTTGCTAAGAGTATCCCAATATAGGAGTTGTCCATTAAAGAAGATATTATTAAAGAAATTGATGCCGAGTGACACCCACTTTTTGATAGAGCAACGTTGCAATAATGCAAGTGATTGTACTTATGTTCAAAGTTTCACTAAATTGACCTTGAGTGACAAACCTTACTTTTATCTATTAGAAAGAAAAAAGTTAGTGACCTTATCTCTAATAAGGTCCCATGCCTTCCATAGACTCTGATAAACCTTGGATCCTATGGGGATAACTGCATGCAGACAAGTAAGAAGGTCACTAACAGATACACTCTTCCATTTTTTAGCACCTTTAGGGACTACATGATAGTTATTATTTCTGATTAGAACTTTCTAGGTTTGATCCCCTTCAAGGGACCTAAAACTCCATTTAATAGCAAGATCTATCCCTTGCTTCCTCAATTCTTCCAATCCACAACCATCAAGCCATTTTCCATACAACACTAGTCCCATTTGACTAGATGCTTCCTCTTCTTACCCTTACCATCTAGCAACAAGAATGTTCTGAACTTCTTCTCAATGTCATTAATCTAATAACTATTGAATAACCAAAGAAATGCACAGTAAAGGCTATATGAAGAAAGTATCTTTTGGAAAAGTTGTATTCTCCATCCAAGGGATAAGTATTCCTTATGCTAGCTATCAAGTTCCTTTTCAATCTTGGTTTTGATCCATAGCCACATTTTATTTAAGTTAGGATTGACAATGGATGAGATGCCAAGGGGTGGGTTTACAATACTATGTCCCACTTTTCCCTATAAAGAAAATATGGTCAATAAAAAAAATCAAAAATTAAATTACTTCAATTGAAGTCACCTAGCCACTTTGATCGAATTCCCTTATGTGGGAATATTCAATAGGAGTGAAGGGACTTCAATTGAATCTTGTGACATGAGCTTCAATCAAAGTAGTACTTCAATCAAAGCCTCTTTTAACAAAATTTACTAACACCAGGTTTCGAGGGTAGATGTTGACAGTTATTTTGTCAAAGTGAATAATTTATCTTGTATCCATAGATGACTTCTAGCGAGTTCTCCTTTGGCTAACGTGGTGATTTTCAATAATGATCATGTTATTTCGCTCAATAGATCAACATTGCATTGCAAAAACTTTGATCCTTTAAAACCATTGTCTAGACAAAAACTATCAAATTCTAAAGAAAAAAATCTCCTTTGTTATTCATTTTTTAACATTTTATTTTGTGCCCAATTTCATTCTCAACAATGGCTTGAAACAATTTGGATTTTCTAAATACCTTTGGTTCTCTATTTAACATATAAATGCATACTATTCCAATACAATCATTAAGAGAAGTAATTAAATAGTTTTCTCCTCAAATGGAAGTTACCTCCATGGGACTGAAGACATCCGATTGAATAAGATCCTAAGGTGTTGTCTTTCTTCCATATCCAGTCTTCAAGAAGTTGGTTCACCTTTATTTTCCATAAAATGAATGCTAAAAAACTCCAAATCAATACATTTAGGATTGGAAGTTGATCCCTAGCATAACCTCAAGTCCCATTTTTCTCATGTGTGAGAGCCTCTTTTGTAACCACCAATGTAACTCTCACTTCAGTTTTTCTCTCTAGCTAATATAGATTGCCTATTTAATTTCCTTTTGCAATCACAATGGCTCTCTTGGACATCTTCCAAGAATCTAAAAAGAAATTAATGTTATACCTTTTATTATAAAGCTTTCCTATGGATATTGAATTCCTTTTCAGCTTAGGAACATGTCTTACATCTTTTAATAGCCACTTAAATTATTACTATTTTAAAATTGTAACATGATGTCACCATTGCTAATATGTCATATGTTTTTTATCACTAAGATAAACTCTCCCAAGTTAACCTACTTCATAGTTTTGGAAAGCCTCCTAACATGAGGTTGTATGGAAAGAGGAACTAAAATCCAACACTCATGAGTATGGTGTAGTGTCACTAGTTGTTAAGACCGGGATGACATCATATTTTTCATATGAAATGTTGGGTTCACTAAATTCTTTAATTTTTATCATGCCATCTTTTAAGACCAATGATTCTTTTTAGTGCAACCAATTTTCCCATGAAACCAACAAGCTCTATTAATGCCCCTTGACTACAATCTTCTTGTAGATTTTGATCGTCTCCTTTTTTCCTCTCTCTTGAGGTCTTCCCCTATTTCCTA
This sequence comes from Chamaecyparis obtusa, assembly GCA_027943335.1. Taxonomy (NCBI): domain Eukaryota; kingdom Viridiplantae; phylum Streptophyta; class Pinopsida; order Cupressales; family Cupressaceae; genus Chamaecyparis; species Chamaecyparis obtusa. The sequence continues at coordinate 420,188 of BSBK01004872.1, forward strand.
TAAGAAAGGAATCATTTGATGAAAATCCTTGATTCTTTCTTCTCACATCTTCATTGAGAAGAGTACAAACTACATCACCAAAAAGTAGTTTTCCTTTTCCAAATACTAATTTGTTGATCACCATTATGATTCCCTCTCATTCGTCTAGTAAATAATAAAATATTATGATACCTTTAATTTCAACATCTAAATCTATGCTTATTGAAACAAGTTGACTGATTGGAGCATTGAATTCGTTAAGGTGATTCGCCATTATCTCTCCTTCATTTTTAAATTGTATAACTTCTTCATAATGAAAAATTTATTCAAAGATGAACTCATCTCATACATGTTTGAAATCTTTTCCCATAACTCTTTTGATGTCTTCTCAGTCAAGATGTTGAAGACATCGTTGTTGGATGGTGGAAAAATCATAACACTTGCCTTTTATCTAATTTCTCTAACCCTTCATCTATCATCAAATTTGATTTCTTAGCTTTCCCTTCTAGCACGAGTGAGTGATCTTGTCTAATCAATAGTGATTCCATGTGCAAGTTTTCCATAGACCAAAATTCTTACCACGGAGTTTCTCTATTCTTCATTTATTTGCATCCTCCATTTTTTGGAAATTCTTCACCAATTTCCAAGTATCTTCACCACCAAGCCCTGATACCAATTGTTAATATTGAAGAACATATAAACAAATATGCATACACAAAAATTAAAGAATAAAAAACAAAAATTTACACACAATCAAATCTAAAAGTAGTAAATACTAATTTTATAGTTGTTCACCAAGATGGCTACATCGGCTTTTAAATAAGGAGAAGCCTCTTATTAATAATTGTTAATTTCTACAACACATTTACAGAAGCATACAACTATTATATAAACATCTACATTATCCCTATGTCTTTGGATGAAGAAGTTGAATGGTCAGATTAAATTTGAGTGGAAAGGTCATTGGGTTTCATATTCAACAAATTCTGCAAAAAAGTAAGTGAGAAAACTATATGGAAAATTTTAAGGATCAAATAATTATACTAAAAAAGTGATTCTTATTTGAAAAAACTATACTTCTAGATAGATGTAAATATTATGAAAATTTATAGCAACTGCATTGCCAAATTGAATCCTTTGGACATAGTAAAAAAATTCCCCATCTCACATTTATTCAAACTGCAAGAATTGAAAAATCAAACAATTGAATGTATTTCATGAGCTATACATGACAAGGATGAGAAAGCAAATAATAAGAAGTACATTCAACATGGATATGACATAGCCCGGAAAAATATGAAATATATTTACTAATAGGGAAACAAAATAAAACATGAACACAATGAATTTTGATGAAGAGAATGTCTACCTAGAGAAACAAATCCAATGTAATTGTTCTTGACAAGGTTAATTTCTTTCAACTAAACAGTTTTTAAGGAATACAGATTAAGAAGAAATTTGACATATCTTAAAAAAACTTGTGATAAATGTTCAATAGTGTAATCAATCTTTCATTTTTAAAACAAATTCAATACTTCCCTTATTTAATATAATATCATTTATTATTTCATTAGTGATTATTATTATTGTTATTTATTTTGATTTTGAATAATTTTTCTCCAAAACTATATATATATATAATTTGGAGTGCAACCTTCAATAATGGCGATAGAATCCAATGTGAACATTTCAACCGTGTAGAATAGCAGATGCAGAGAAGTCACATGCATCTTGCGCTCCAAGTGAACTGCGATAATATTCCAAAACGCGTGTGGACAATAATAAAGTTCCAAAACGTGTGTGTTTGACTCATCTGATTACGCAGGGACTGGTCTGATTAAAGTAGGTAATGGATGCTTCATTTTCACACAATTTAATAATTAGGTGTGGTTTTTCTCTAAAATAGCATGGAAGAATCGCAGAAGCCTTGTAAATGAAATCAACTGGAATAACTTTTTTTCTGCAATGACATGATGTGTTTTGGAAGAACTTATTTTCACTTTTCGTACGTTTTGGCCTCTTTTTTGCTTTCTTTACCATTCTTCATTTTCTTCTGTTTGTAAGGACTCATCCCACGAGAGTCATGGATGTTTCAGTTCTTTAACCGTTCAATAATTGAGAGGCTTTGTAATTTTGGATTTAGAGTCTACGTACATGTTTTTGAGAGGTGAATTGTTTTATATAATTTTAAATTATGGTTGTCAAGAGATTAAAAATAGATTTTATTTATTTTACTTTCATTTTGAAATTCAAGAGTTTGTCAATTTTCTTATGGGTTGGTTTTATGAGCCAAAATCAGGCTTGCTTTTTTTTTTGGCATGGATTTATGTTATAGTTTCCAAATCTCTAATCTAGAATATTACACACTTTTAATTTGTCAAATTTATGTCTTTTTTTTGTGTATGTTTTGTATACACAAATCATTTGTTCTTCAATTTTTTATTTTTTTTTATCGATGAAGGGCCGAAGTTGAAATTTTTATATATATAAATACAAACATAAATTAACAAAGTATCTATCATCAGTTCAAGCCCACTGTTGCAGGGCCTAATGTTCAGAACGAAATCATTTCAACTTTCAGCAACAGTAATTGGCTGATACCGATATTTACTACTAAAACCTTCAATTTTGGTACTTCCTGTCGCAAAAATCATCTGCAAATTTAAAATTGAAAAACAACAGTCATATCTTGGCGCTTGTAGGGAATCAACGGCCCATATTCAAACTGAGACCAGCTTTAAGTCCTGACCATAAACCCTCTTATTTTTTTCGGGCTTCGCGACTTAACCTTTATCTTTAGTCGCGCAACTGCGATCACAACCCACTCAGAAGTCTCCGGCCACATCACTAGTCCACAACCAACCAGAATCGAGCAACACGACAACATTAGCACCGTGGACCTGCCTTAACTCCGCAACGGCGACATTCAACAATTGTCGCATGATCACATAGCCAGGAAATGGGCTATGCGAACATGCGACACACCTCCACGTCACCCTTCTACCTTTCCACATAACCGCCACTACTAACACATAGGGTTTGTCGCATGATCGCATAGCATGAAACTGGCTTATGCGAACATGCGACAAATCGTCAGTACTTGCCACTGTCAACTTCCAACCAAGAACCACCATGTCAGCGAGATCAAACAATTGGCGCCACATCAAACATGTTACAACCTCAGCTCTGCTGAGAACTTTCCACAATACCGCTCCCTGACCAATGAAAATCACGCACACCAGCATCTCCATAGCACATTGGACCCACTAAAAACAAGCCTCTTTAATTGGACGATCGACGTATGATCTCAAGGGGGAAGAATATTCCTTGAGATCATATGCCAGCCGTAAATCTTGACACACGCTGGCCAATCCGCAAACCCCTCTGATAACGGCCCCATCGATAACTTCCATGTCGCCACCACCTTGACCAATCAGAAAATGCCACATCACCACCTACCACCGGGTTGAGGAACAGGTGTCAACCAGTCGCATGATCACATGTCAGAAAACTCTGACATGCGATCATGCGACAGCCAACCACAAGATGCCACAAAATCGCCAGCAGAACCACTGCCCTCCCCTCCAACGGGCCCAGCACAAGAAGTAATCGGTCGCATGGTCGCATGTCAGAAATTTTTGACATGCGATCATGTGACAACTAATCATTTTAAAGCCCTTGAAGACCCGGGCCCACCAACTGGTCAGACTTGCGCAATTAGGGAATGCCAACAAATAGAGCAGACAGGGATAGCCATGAAAGCCAGTACAAATCACCGCTTGCAAAAAGCTTCTTGAGCTCAACAACCTACTCTACCAGGTACAAAACATCACTGCGAACGGTCACTAAGCCCCTCGGATCAATCGGCAATAACTGCGCCACCAAACTAGTTTAAACCACTACTAAAGCCATCAATTCTGGTACTTCCTGACGTGAAACTCCTTTGTAAATTTGAACTTGAAATGCAACGGTCATCCTCAGGGCGCCAATAATCTATCAATGGTCATCATCTGAACTGAGATCTACTTTATATCACCACTGTTAGATCATCATGTTTCGCAGGCTTGGCAACTTTAGCTCCACAATGCCGACATTCCTTTAATGGTTGTCACATGATCACATAGTTTGAAAATGGCTTAAGCGAACATGCGACACCCCATAGACCTTCACCATCGTTACCTGCCCTTGGCTATGGGACCCATGATGCATATCCATCTCAATGCTTGCTGGTCAATTAGAAAGGGACACGTCAGCAAGACCCAACACACGGACCCACCTTTAATTTCGCAACAACGTCTTTCAACAATTGTCGCATGATCGCATAGCCAGCAAAAGGGCTATGCGAACATGCGACACATCGTAGCCCTTTACCACCGTTAACCGCCGCCACATAAAGTTACTGCAAAGGGCTTGCTGCATGATCGCATAACTCAAAACTGGCTCATGCAAACATGCGACAAGCCACCAACCCTCACCACAAACCTTAGTGCCCACTTTATCCGTGAACTGGTGAGAACTTTGATTGGGCCCGCATCCAGAAGATCGACGGTCGTCGCATCTTCGTGTATACCTCCAAGACTCAACCAGAACATGCACCCACCATCAGATCATCCATGCTGTGACCCCACTGAAAAGTCAGGGCCCCCCGATGTGTCAACATTCCCTTACCAGCTCAGCCAATCCCAACCTGACACCTCGACGGTGAATCATCACGTGGTCCCACTGCAGACAAACCAACGGCATCTAATCGGATGGTGGGCGCATGATCGCATGGGGAGAGAATATTCCATGCGATCACACGCCGACCGTCGATCAAAATCTCTAACCCCAACCCTACTGACAATACTCCACCTCATATTTTCCTTATCAGACGGTGGGCACGACATTCCCTTACCAGCTCAGCCAATCCCAACCTGACACCTCGATGGTGAATCATCACGTGGTCCCACTGCAGACAAACCAACGACATCTAATCAGATGGTGGGTGCATGATCGCATGGGGAGAGAATATTTCATGCGATCACATGCCAACCGTCAATCAAAATCTCTAACATAAGTCCCGCTGACAACACTCCACCTCTTTATTTCCTTCAGCCAATAGGGGGCCCCATTTATGCATACATGTCACCATGGACCCATAGTTTGAAACCCTACACCACAAAGAAGAATCAACGACCGGCATGATTTCGCATAGCTCTGACAAATCCCTTGCACTTTAGCGACCACCGTTGATGCTCTGACATGTGAAGACATTCTGACTTATCCGAAAACCAGGCCCCACCCTTGAGCTTTAGCAGTTAAGGCAAACTCCCATTCGTTGGATAGACTTTCTTCATTCCCTGACCTAGAAACGACTAACATGATAAAAAATTGGGCCCCACACAATTGCAGCAGTGCACATAGGAATTGCTGGTGTCAGAGATTTAACTGCGCAGAGGTGAACGACTGAAAACAACTAAGGTTTTCGACACTAGAAGATAACTCGTGTCCGGACGTCGTCACTCTTCGATGTACAATAGGTATCTGCTCCTCTTGTCCTAATCCAACTCCTCATTTAATGTTCTAAATTCCTACATGCACTATGCGCTATGAGAGAAGATGTCCGACTTATCACCACAAGGAGCCGTTTTGTCAACTTCTGAGGCAAAAATATACCAGGACCTGATTTGACCATTTTGATTTAGTGGTTAGATTCAATGAGCTCCATTGAAACTCCGCTGACGTCAGATAGAATTTTCAAATTTGTTCATCTAGCTACCGGGTCAGCCAGCTCATCCGCTTCAGTGTTTCCTTCTCTGAAAGTATGGTTAATAGTTTTCGATTCAAAATTATCCATTAACTGTAAGATTACCTCTAAAACTGCCATAAGATGCCAATTTGGGGTTGATCTGACTTTGATTGCATTGATGGTAATTAGCGAGTCTCCCTCAATTTCAAGCTTTGAGATCCCTACTTCCTGAGCTAGTATCAGTCCAAACAATAGTGCTTTAAATTCTGCCATATTGTTGGTATTTTTGGGTAATGGTATGGCTTGTTTGGCAATCACATTCCTAGTTGTAGAGCGTATGATGCATCCCGATCTTGAGGGGCCTAGGTTACCTTTAGAAGCTCCATCAAAATTTAATTTGTACCATCCAATTGGGCGGGGTTTCCAAACACATGCCTTCCTTAGTTCTTGATTTCTTCTATTTCCTCTTCCTATGGTGATTAGAGTTTTTAACCCAAACCAATTTTTTGTCATCTGATCATCCCAACTGGTAAAGAATTTATGTTGTGCTAATTGAGTTTGGATCTGAGAATTCATTACTTCAACTATGACTGCCTCCAATTTGTTAATTATAGTTTCAAATTTCAAAAATTTATCCTGGAATAATCTTCTATTCCTTTCTTTCCAAATCTCCTAAATCAGAATTGATGGAGAGATCATCCATAGATTACTGAATAAACTTCCTCCCATGATTTGTGGCCATGAAATCAAAAGCTGGAGTAAATTATTTGGGGGGGCTGATGACCATCCTAATCTTGAATAAAGCCAATACCAACAATCTTTAGCAAAGGGACGGGATAATAATAGATGATTTACGTCCTCTTCATTCTTAAAACACATAATGCATCTGGATGGACCCTAATATCCCATCTTAATAAATTTATCTGCAATTAAAATTCTACCTTGGGATGCCGCCCACATAAATAACCCAGCTTTTGGGAGTCCAACCTTGTTCCAACATAATTGTGTTGGGATCTCTTCTATTTTGGATGTGGATGATTTGGCTATAAGATTGTAACCCTCTTTGACACTGTAGGATCCTGATTTTGCCCCATTCCAAATGATTTCATCTTTTCCTTGTTTGAGAAGAAAGGGTCTATCTTTGATCAATGTTTTGAGCTTATCTACCTCTCTTGTATCTAATTGAAGTGATGAGAAGTCTTTCCACTCCCATGAACCATCTATAGCAGCAGAGGACGAAGGGATGATATAGTCACTGAGATATGGTCCCTAGGATGAAGTACAAATATGACTGATCTGATTGGGGCCTAACTGTGAATTGATGGTTGGATGTCCATCCCAAGAGTCTTCCCAAAATATCACTTCCTTTCCATCTTTGATATTCCAAGATATGTTATTGTCAATAATATGTCTTGACTTAACTATGAAGTTCCATATTCTCGAGCCTTTTGGGAACTCTTTAATTCTGACTATATCTTCCTTATTAAAGTTGCCTAAATATTTAGCTCTGAGAATTCTAATCCATTTGAAATCTTGATTATTCACTATTTTCCAATAAAGCTTTGCACCTAGAGCTTGGTTCTGCCATAATTGATTTTTAATGCCAGTGCCACCAGAAGATTTCAGTTTACATATTTTATCCCATGAGATTAATGCAAATTTTCTCTTAGTATCTGTACCCTACCAAAAGGATTTCCTAAGTTTCTTCACCATATCCATATATCCCTCTGTGGTAAGTGAAAGGCAAGACATTAGGTATATTAGTATTGCTGATAATGTTGCTTTGCTCATGACTAATCTCCCAGCCCAAGATAGCCATCTGGTTTTCCAATTATCCATCTTCCTGTCCATCTTTTCATTGAGAGGTTTCCAAATTGATGCTGTTCTGAGGGATTTGTCAATCGAGATGCCCAAGTATGGACATGGGAGAGAGCCTGATTTACATTCTAGAATTTTTACAATTTTCTATTGGATTTTCTTTTTTGTGTGGAATAAGAAGACCACTGATTTCTCTTTATTGACTAGTTTCCCTAAAGCTTGTCCACAGTGATCTAGTATCTTGGAAATCTGCTTAGCTTCTTGGATACTCCCCTAACCCATGAGAATAATGTCATCTACAAATTGTTGATGAGTAACTGGTCAAATGGATGAGGATATTGTAATGTCGTTGATTAGGTTTTGATCCTGCATACTGATCATACTTCTCCGTAATGCCTCAGCCATAATTATGTATAAAAATGACGATAATGGATCTCCTTGTCTAATGCCATTAGAGCCTTCAAAGAAGCCTTGTGGTGATCCATTCACCAAGAAAAAGAATTTAGGAGTTGAAATACAATAAAATATCAAATTGATCCATGTTTTAGAAAACCCAAATCGCTCCATACATTTAATCAAGAATCTCCAATTGACCTTGTCATAGGCTTTCTTGATATCCAATTTTATAATCATGTTGGATTGCTTATTATGCTGGATAGAATGTATTGCTTCTTGGGCTATGATTATCCCATCTAGAATTGATCTACCTAGGACAAAACCAGTCTGTTCCTCCCCAATTAGTTTAACTAAGACCTTTTTTAGTCTATTTGCTAGAGCTTTAGAGAGAATTTTGTAAATTGTGTTACAAAGAGCAATTGGTCTGAATTCATCCAAATTAATGACTTGTTCCTTTTTAGGTATTAACACTATGAAAGTATCATTGATTTCAGTTAGACATCTACCTGAAGCTCTTGCGGCCTCCAAAGCATCAGTGAGGTCTTTGCCCAAAATGCTCCAGCAATGAAGGAAGGAGCTTGGAGGAAAGCCATCCAGTCCTAGAGCTTTGTCTGGAGCCATTTGGGAGATAGTATGCCAGATTTCTTCTTCCTGAAAGGGTTTGGATAGCATCTGATTATCTGCATCAGTAATGATATTTGGGATGTTTTCCAATAACCCTTGTTGAATCCTCAAGGGAGATGAGATAGAACAATTGAGAAGCTGAGAGTGATATCCAGTGATTTCTTTGATGATCTCCTTCTGATCCTCCAATATAGAGCCAGCAGCATCCTTGAGTTGAGAAATCCTATTAATGCCTCTCCTCTATTTTGTACTTGAGTGAAAAAATTTTGTATTCTTGTCTCCTTCAGCTAGCCAAGACTCTCTAGATTTTTGTTTCCAGTATATTTCTTCTTTAGCTAGGATATCTTCCCAATCCCTTAAGAGAGATTTTTCTTCTAAGTAACTGTCATGGTCCAATCCGGATTGCATTATTTTTAGATTTAGATTCTCCAATTTTTGTTCAATCTCCAATTTTGATGCAAAGATGTCCTTAAAATGAGTTCTATTCCATATGAGAAGGTTTTTCTTGATGTATTTCAGTTTGGAGACAAAGCAGAATAACTTAGAACCTTCAACTTTGAAATCCTTCCACCATTCATCTATGAGCTCCAAGAAATTCTCCTCTTTAAGCCACATATTTTCAAATTTAAAAGGACATCCCAAGGGTATGTTGGCCTCAAGAATGTTAAGCTGAATAGGGAAGTGATCAGATCCTAAAATTGGAGTGATAGAGGCTTTTAAGTCAAAAGGGAATTCTGTAAGGTCTCCTTTAAATAGAAAACGATCCAGTTTTTTTGAGATGTTGCATATGCCCATTCTTTGGTTTGACCATGTGAAGGAGCCATTTTGCAGCTCCACCTCCATAAGACTCTCTTTTTGTAACCAATCCCTGAAATCATTCTGTGACTAAGAGGTTCTTAGAGATCCCCCTAATTTATTTGATGCATGAACTATAGCATTTAAATCACCCCCCACTATAAAGTTGTCCTCTCGCCATTGAGCAAAGCAATTAGAGATTTCTATCCATAATTCTGCCTTCTTCTTCTGTGAGATGGGGCCATATACATTCACTGTATGAATATTTAAATTGGATTTGGCGCTAATTAGGTTCCTAGCTATCCAATTTGGTCCATGATCCATTGGAATGAAAGAAGAAAACCTGGGATTCCATAGAACCGATAAGCCACCTGAGGATCCTATTGCATCAACACTATGAACCTTCCAATCTCCTAAATTCTTGGCGAAGATTTCCAATTGCTCTTTATCCATCTTTGTTTCCTGTAGTAGAACTAATTCTGCTTTAGATGTTATGATACAATGTTTGACCAAACGCTGTTTGTTAGGGGCATTGAGGCCCCTAACATTCCAGGAGATGATTCTCATTGCAACTTGGGAAGGAACTTCCCCTTCCCTACATTAATGTATGATGTTATTTTGGTTTGATCTGATTCCTCACCAACTTCCTTCCTGAGTGATGCATTAGATTTCCTTCCTCTCCCCTGCTTTTTGATCTTTCCATAATCCATGTGACAATCTACAATAGATTGCACTAGTCCTAGGCTATTGCGTTTTGGTGAAAAATCTTGTCGGTGATCTTCCTTTGATTCTTCTTGGGTGAGCACTGAGATGTCTATTAGTCTTTCTTCATCCTCAATAAAATCCTCATCTAGAAGCCTTTCCACATATGCTAACTTCTGAGTATCCCCGGTTGGTTGTTCTAATGTTGTATCACCAAAAAGATCATAAACTGCCTGAAGTTTTGGGGAGATCTATGTTTCCTCATACTCTTGAGAAAGTACACCTCTGTCCGATTGTAGATTATTAATTTTGAGGTGATCCATATTTGCTTCTAATGGTTTGAGATTAATTAACCCTCCTTTGACTCTAAATGTGGATGAGGTTTTCTCCATTTGAGGGGCTAGCAACTTAGTCATCTCTTTTTGTTCTTTGAGTATCAGTCTGTAAGATGTTCTCCATCCCAAGTAAGAAGAAGACTGTGAATCAGGAGTTTGAAGGTTAACCCCTTGAAAGGTGGGTGATTAATTCAAAGATGATGATTAATATCTAAATATGAACACCTTTAAATACTAGTACATAACGATAATAGTGTAAATGTACACAGAAAGTTAGTTTTGATAGGAACAAAATATATTTTGACAATTGAATATTAATCTTATATTTGTAGGATTGACCTAAGATAAGGGAAATATAATATTGATGCAATAAATGAATGCTTAGAAAATGGGGATATAGTAAATGTAAAGAATAGGATTGTAGAATTGGATAAAATTTAGTCATATATATGAATTTGTGTAAATGCAAATGTAAAGGATCAAAGAATTATTTCAATTTCACACAATTAGATTGCATGTCACTTGTCAAAATAATATTGTATTTTGACATTCTCTTAAAATGAGCTAAAAAATTACAATGAGAATTAGTATGAGTATGCAAATTTTATTGTTACATATTTTCTACCACTTTTAGGTGCATGTGAATCATAGCATAACCACATGCCTCAAAGTATATGATCACTTACAAATTTGAATTTATAGTAAATATTAAAACACAAAAAAATATCACATCCATAAAATACAATGCACCCTTATAGATGTCATCATGTGTGTTCATCCTTTAGCATGCATACTACATGGACACATGAAAAATAGAGAAATGTTGTGGGACAAGAAAACCATATTATTAGGCCTTTTTTCTGTCATTGCAAAAATCCTGTGAAAGTGGCCTCTTCCCTGCAAGTGTTTCTTGGTGTGTGTCCTTCCCTGTGCTCTTCATGGTGTCACCCTGTTCTGGTCCAGATCGCATAGGCTTATTCAAAAAACTCAGGGAGTTATTCAAGTTTAAAGGTTTGCGGGAAATAATTTTGAAATCTACCCCAGTGTCGAAAAACCACGGTATTTTCAAAAATCTAGGATGTTTTCGACTTTTTTTGGCCTGCATAAAAAACTTATGTATTTTCAGCTTCCCTGCTACCTTTCGGTCTGTCGATAACCCAATGTGTTTTCAATTTTTTTTTGAAAATTTGTGTGTTTTCGATCCTCTTTCACCGAAAACCCTAGATGTTTTCAACCTCGCATTATTTCCTGTTTGCAGCGTTTCCTATCTGCGCATGTGCGATGTCTGGTGGGGCCCAATCCTTGCAGGGTTTCATGTCGCTAATTCTCCAATTCTCCAGGTGGTTACATCTTTTATTCAGTGATCTGGCGACTGTGTTGTCATGAGATCTTTTCATTCCTGGTGGTTAGCGCCTAACCTTCAGCGACTTGGTGGGCGGCCTACTTTGTCTTAAGTGCACAGGTGCGATGATGGTGGGACCTGGTTTCCAATTTGGGCAGAGGGTTTTGACGTGTCGGAGCATTAACGGTTGTTGTTAAAGAACGAGAATTTTGTCAGGGCTATGTGCTTTTGCGACAACCGTCCAATCCTCTAAAGGGTAAAGCAGTTCTGTGGTCTTGGAGGTGGTGATGTGGCAGCCTGTGATTGGTTGTCACATGATCGCATAACCCAATTTTTGGCTATGCGATCATGTGACTGGTTGACATGTGTCCGTAGGGTCTGGTAGCAGGAGATGGGGTGTCTTCTGGGTGCTGAGGTGGTAGTGTTTCATTGGCCGATGGGTGGTGGTGTGTCGGTCACATGGCCTTGTCGTATGATCACAAGGGTCATTTCCACGGCTTGCGATCATGCGACAAACCCCTTGCTATTGACTCCATGCGGTGGCGGTTGCGGTAGCCATGATGCTCAGCATGGTTAAGCTTTGTGGGTTGTTGCATGTTCGCATAGCCCATTTCTGTGCTATGCGATCATGTGACCGGGGGCCACGTGTGCTGGAGCCCATTTGTGGTTGTTTGTTGGTCCCGTTGGCTAGTGGTGTTGTGGCAATCTCCAATTGGTCTGAGCTAATAGGATGATAGTTTGAACGCGGGCCAAGGCTAGGGTATCTCGGTGGTGACATAACAGTCGGTAGGGTGCATGTTAGCGGCTTGTCGCATGTTCACATGAGCCAGTTTTTCGGCTTGCGAACATGCGACATGGCCTTTTGTGGCAACGGTCTGGTGTCGGTGGTTATGCAGAAGGCAGGGAAAATGGCATGTCACATGTTTGCAAAGCCCATTTCTGGGCTATGCAATCATGTGACCAAGCATAAAATTGGAGCCCGAATTCCTGTGGTGGTGAGATTGATGACTGCGCGTTTGCGCGACTGAGGGCAAACGGTTAAGAAGCTTAAAGCCCGCGAATGCATGTGACTGTATGAACTTGCTGAGTGTTTTCTGTGGTAGGAGGTACCAAAATTCTTTTTTTTGAGCAGCCGGAGTGGGTAGAATGGATTGTCAATTGCTGTGGCTTGACCCCTGTCATGTCTGTGTTTATTTCTCGGTGGGGTTAGGTGATTTTGAATTTTTTTTTTGAAATGATCGTATGTTTGCATTGTAACCTTAGTATAAAGGGATTTTTGTGGTCATTTTGAGGTTATTAGGAGTTAGGTATTCAAACTTCTGGGTTGTGAGTCCTTTTCTTAGTCTGAATTTTAATGTCCTGTCTTGATTTTTTGGTAATTTGAAAGAACGTTACAAGTCTAAGCTGAGTTTGCAAGCAGGGTTCCTTTGGATGGATTGTACACACTCAAAGATTTTTTATACTTAATGCAGGCACTTGATTCTCATCTCTCCCTTGTGTCAACGTAGATGGATTTTGAACTTTCTAGTTCATTACATAACAATTTATGTATAGGTTTGCAATCTTGAGTTCTAGTCCAAGATTAGATTAAATGATGCTTCAGATGGGACCTAGATTTATCTCTTGTCTATGTAGGGATATTCTGTAAGTAGTAGAGGAGATTGTAAATGTGTTTATGGCTTTAAATCTCAAGTATATTTCTAGTGTGTGTGTGTAGTTTGTCTAAGAAACCTTGCCCAATGGATGAGGCACTGGCCTAGATAAGTATTTCTTTGCTGACATGTCCTGATTGGTTGTTATGATTCAAACACATAAATTAAGAACCATTCTTTAAATTTTCAGCATTTGGTTGTGTGTGGTTCTACCCCATAGCAATAGAGAGTCAATGAGTGTGTGGTTAACATTCAGTACTTTCTTGCTATCCATTATCTATTATTCAAACCCAGTCTTTGGTGTGTGAGGTATAATTTATACTAGGTTAGGTGCACCCGCCTTGGTTTTGCAGAGCCAGAAGCAAAAGAGGGCAGTCTTGTCCCTAGAGTTGGTCCAGTTATCCTAAGAACTCAAAATATTTTGGAGCTAACCACCACTAAAATCTATTTGAGGGTATACTGGCAACCTATTAGAGCTTAGGCGTAATTTTGGACACCAACAAGATGGCAACTCCGCTGGGGAGAATAATGAAAATGAAGTTTAACTGTTAGAATCTCTGGTTGTTTCAAATTTTGCAGTATCTTTATTGTCCAGATTGGTTTGGTCCATCCGAGTCACCAACAAGATGGTGACTCTGCTGGGGAGGCCATTGGAAAGAGTCAAATACAAAAATAAAGCGTTTGCTAAAATTTTCTCACCTAGTTGTGAGTGGTGGCTCTGATTTTCTCTATTTGATCAGTGTTCTTTTTGATAAATAGTGAGTTACTTACAGTTTTGTATTGGTTGGGAGAAACTCTACATTGCAAAATCTGATGGAGTTCCATGGTGAGCTCAAGATCTGCCCTGCCTTCTAGTTAACAAGGTTCTCTGTTGCAAAACTTCCAGGTATTTATGATTACAATGTTTCCCTATCAAGTATTTAGTGCAAGTATAAAGGGAAGACTGAAATAGAATGAGTGGCTCTCATCCTACTTCAAATCAAATGAATGATCAGGGGAAAAGTCAGTCTAGGTGGCTAGGTTTTCTCAAGTTGGATAGGCCTTTGGACTATGTTCTTCCAGGGTCCCCTCACTCTTTTCCTGGTGAGCTTTTGGGTTTGATTCCTGCCTTTGATTGTAAGTTTGATTCAGCAATCAGACATGTCCTAGCATTCTATAGATTCATTATAGAATATCAGATTTTGGATGAGGATGTTAGCATGATATTTTTTGGCTGAGTTTAAGTGGTTGTTTTTAGAGGATTTTGCTGATGATGATGATTGGAAAAGGTTGCAAAGAGACCATCAACAAAAGGGGAATGAATGTTATATTCCAGAGTAGTCCATTTCTAGTGCTGAGGGTACTTCTCCTGATGAGTCTTAGTAAGAGGAGTATTCAGATTGTGGTAGTGAGCAAGAATCAGGGTCAAGGTGTGCAGGATCCTCCATTCATTCAAAAATGTCTGAATATAATTTTGGTGGCTATTCAGGTGAAGATGATGAAGGCAGTGATGTTGATGTGTCTTCATATGAATCAGATAAGGCATGGGAGGAAGAAAGTGATGATGGAAGTGAACATTCTTTGGATAGTGAAGATGTTGAGGATGATTCATCCTCGAGGTATGAAGACAAGGAAGTGGTGTTTGAATGTGATATTAGCGAGTCTTCATATGGTTCTGATTTTTCTTCATGTACTGTGAGTTTCCATGAGGTTGAGATGGGTACTGATTTTAAAGTGTGTTCTAATGCTTTATATGATGAAGAATTTGACTATCAGCTCACTTTTTGTCATGGTGTTCAACATGGTGCACCACATGGAGTTATCAATTCTCTATTTGAAGAACATGTGTAGGTCCCAGATTCAGTTAAATTTGGATGCCCATTTTCCATCTGTGGGTATCAATTTGACTATTCATTTGAGGTCCAGCCGGTTGCACTTGGGGAAATGCAAAGACAAGGTCTAGATGAGGCCTTTCTGTAGGTAGAGTATCAGTTCTTTGTGTTTCCAATTCATAGCATGCATGAGTCAGTAGATGAAAATCAGTTTTAGTATAGTGGTGCTAATCATTGGCATGCTGAATCTTTTCTTCATAGTGAGCAAGGAGAAGAGAGTGCAATTTTTTTTTACATGCACTATGAAGATAGCTACTTTGTTCTTCCTAATATGCTGGTTGAAAATGTTGACAAGCCTATGGAGACAAATGAAGACAAAATGTCTGGTGTACCTCATGAAGGAAGAAATGAAAATCAGATTTTTGACAGAGGTAGGAATTAACTCATGTTTGTTGCTGCAAGTTTGTGTAAAAAATGTACACTCTGTAAATATCTTTCCCCTTCCTATTGTGTGCTTTCCTGTTTCCTGCATTTTTTGAGGTCCCTGCCTTTTTGTTTAGTGGATAGTCTGCTCTCTCAGTGATTCTGATTTCTTGCCATGCCTGCAAGAGCCATGCATCCCCAACTAGAGCCAATGTTAGGCCTTTTTTCTGTCATTGCAAAAATCTTGTGAAAGTGGCCTCTTCCCTGCAAGTGTTTCTTGGTGTGTGTCCTACCCTGTGCTCTTCATGGTGTCACCCTGCTTTGGTCCAGATCGCATAGGTTTATTCACAAAACCTAGGGAGTTATTCAAGTTTAAAGGTTTGCAAGAAATAATTTTGAAATCTGCCACAGTGTTGAAAACCCACAGTATTTTCAAAAATCCAGGATGTTTTCGACCTTTTTTGGCTTGCATAAAAAACCTATGTGTTTTCAGCTTCCCTGCTACCTTTCGGTCTGTCGATAACCTAGTGTGTTTTCGGTCTTTTTTTGAAACTTTGTGTGTTTTCGATCCTCTTTCACAGAAAACCCTGGATGTTTTCAACCTCGCATTATTTCTTGTTTGCAACGTTATCTATCTGTGCATATGCGATGTCTGGTGGGGCCCAGTCCTTGTAGGGTTTCATGTCACTGATTCTCCAAGTCTCTAGGCAGTTACATCTTTTATTCAGTGATCTGGCGACTGTGTTTTTGTGAGATCTTTTCATGCCTGGCGGTTAGCGCCTAACCTTTAGAGACTTGGCAGATGGTCTATCTCTTTGTTGTCATGTTGTCACTGAATGTTTGGCAATCTACTTTGTCTTAAGTGCGTAGGTACGATGATGGTGGGACCTGGTTTCTGATTTGGGTAGAGGGTCTTGACATGTCAGAGCATCAACAGTTGTCGTTAAAATGGGAGGGTTTTTTCAGGGCTATGTGCTTTTGTCACAATCATCTGATCCTCTAAAGGGTAAAGTAGTTCTGTGATCCCAAAGGTGGTGATGTGGTAGCCTGTGATTGGCTGTCGCATGATTGCATAGCCTAGTTTTTGGCTATGTGATCATGCGATCAGTTGACATGTGTCCGCGAGGTCCAGTAGCAGGAGATGGGGCATCTTTCGGGTGCTGAGGTGGTAGTGTTTCATTGGCCGATAGGTGGTGGTGTGTTGATCTCATGGCCTTGTTGCATGATCGCAAGGGCCATTTCCACTGCTTGCAATCATGTGACAAAATCTTTGCTATTGACTCCATGCGGTGGTGGTTGTAGTAGCGGTTATGCTCAGCACGGTTAAGCTTTGTGATTTGTCGCATGTTTGCATAGCCCATTTCCAAGCTATGCGATCATGCGATAGGGCACCACGTGTGCTAGGGCTCATTTGTGGTTATTTGTTGGTCTCATTGGCTGGTGGTGTTGTGGCAATCTCTGATTGGTTTGAGCTAATAGGATGACAGTTTGAACATGGGCCTAGGCTAGCGTATCTCGGCGGTGACATAACAGCCAGTAGGGTGCATGTTAGTGGCTTTTCGCATGTTCTCGTGAGCTAGTTTTCTAGTTTGCGAACATGCAACATGCCCTTTTGTGGCAACGGTCTGGCATCAGTAGTTATGCAGAAGGCAGGGTGAAATGGCATGTCGCATGTTCACACAGCTCATTTCCAGGCTATACGATCATGCGACCAAGCATAAAATTGGAGCCCAGATTCCTATGGCGGTGAGATTGATGATTGCGTGTTTGTGCGACTGAGGGAAAATGGTTAAGAAGCTTAAAGCCCGTGAATGCATGTGATTGTTTGAACTTGCTGACTATTTTCTGTGGTAGGAGGTACCAAAATTTATTTTTTTGAGTGGCCGGAGTGGGCAGAATGGATTGTCAATTGCTATGGCTTGACCCCTGTCATGTTTGTGTTTATTTCTCGGTGGGGTTAGGTGATTTTGAAATTTTGTTTTTGAAATGATCGTATGCTTGCATTGTAACCCTGGTATAAAGGGATTTCTGTGGTCATTTTGAGGTTATTGCGAGTTAGGTATTCAAACTTCTGGGTTGTGAGTCCTTTTCTCAATCTGAATTGTAATGTCCTGTCTTGATTTTTTGGCAATTTGAAAGAAAGTTACAGGTCTAAGCTGAGTTTGCAAGCAGGGTTCCTTTGGATGGATTGTACACACTCAAGGATTCTTTATACTTAATGCAGACACTTGATTCTCATCTCTTCCTTGTGTCAACATAGATGGATTTTGAACTTTCTAGTTCATTGCATAACAATTTATGTATAGGTCTGCAATTTTGAGTTCTAGTCTAGGATTAGATTAAATGATGCTTCAGATGGGACCTAGATTTATCTCTTGTCTATGTAGGGATATTCTGTAAGTAGTAGAGGAGATTGTAAATGTGTTTATGGCTTTAAATCTCAGGTCTATTTCTGGTGTGTGTGTGTGTAGTCTGTCTAAAAAACCTTACCCAATGGATGAGGCACTGGCCTAGATAAGTATTTCTTTACTGACATGTCCTGATTGGTTGTTATGATTCAAACACATAAATTAAGAACCATTCTTTAATTTTTTAGCATTTGGTTGTCTGTGGTTCTAGCCCATAGCAATGGAGAGTCAATGAGTGTGTGGTTAACATTCAGTAATTTCTTGCTATCCATTATCTGTTATTCAAACCCAGTCTTTGGTTTGTGAAGTATAATTTATATTGGGTTAGGTGCACCCACCTTGGTTTTGCAGAGCTAGAAGCAGAAGAGGGCAGTCTTGTCCCTAGAGTTGGTCTAGTTATCCTAAGACCTCAAAACATTTTAGAACTAACCACCCCTAAAATCTATCTGAGGGTATACTGGCAGCCTATTAGAGCATAAGCGTCATTTTGGACACCAACAAGACTGTTAGGCCTTTTTTCTATCATTGTAAAAAGCCTATGAAAGTGGTCTCTTCCCTACAAGTGTTTCTTGGTGTGTGTCCTGCCCTGTGCTCTTCATGGTGTCACCCTGCTCTGGTCTAGATCGCATAGGCTTATTCACAAAACCCAAGGAGTTATTCGAGTTTAAAAGTTTGGAGGAAATAATTTTAAAATTTGCCACAGTGTCGAAAACCCACAGTATTTTTGAAAATCTAGGATGTTTTTGATGTTTTTTGGCCTACATAAAAAACCTATGTGTTTTCAGCTTCGCTGCTACCTTTCAGTCTGTCGATAACCCAATATGTTTTCGGTCTTTTTCTAAAACTTTGTGTATTTTCGATCCTCTTTCACCAAAAACCTTGGATGTTTTCAACCTCGCATTATTTCCTATTTGCAGCATTTCCTATCTGCGCATGTGCGATGTCTGGTGGGGCCCAGTCCTTGCAGGGTTTCATGTCACTGATTCTCCAAGTCTCTAAGTGGTTACATCTTTTATTCAGTGATCTAGTGACTATGTTGTTGCGAGATCTTTTCATGCCTGGCAGTTAGCACCTAACCTTCAGTGACTTGTTAGGTGGTCTATCTCTCTGTTGTCGCGTTGTCGCTGAATGTTTGGCAGTCTACTTTGTCTTAAGTGCGTAGGTGCGATGATGGTGGGACCTAGTTTTTGATTTGAGCAGAGGGTCCTGACATGTCAGAGCATCAATGGTTGTCGTTAAAGCATGAGGGTTTTGTCAGGGCTCTGCACTTTTGCGACAACCATTTGATCCTCTAAAGGGTAAAGCAGTTCCGTTGTCCCAGAGGTAGTGATGTGGCAGCCTGTGATTGGCTGTCGCATTATCGCATAGCCCAGTTTTTGGCTATATGATTATGCGACTGGTTGACATGTGTCCACGGGGTTCGATAACAGGAGATGGGGCATCTTCCTGGTGCTGAGGTGGTAGTGTTTCATTGGCCAACGGGTGGTGGTGTGTCGATCTCATGGCCTTGTCACATGATCACAAGGGCCATTTCTATGACTTGTGATCATGTGACAAACCCCTTGCTGTTGACTCCATGTGGTTGCGGTTGCAGTAGTGGTTATGCTCAGCTCGATTAAGCTTTGTAGGTTGTCGCATGTTCGCATAGCCCATTTTTGGGCTATGCGAACATGCATGCGACAGGGTGCCACATGTGTTGGGGCCCGTTTGTGGTTGTTTGTTGGTCCCGTTGGCTAGTGGTGTTGTGGCAATCTTTGATTAGTCTGAGCTAATAGGATGATAGTTTGAACGCGGGTCCAAGCTAGGGTATCTCTGCGGTGACATAAAAGCTGGTAGGGTGCATGTTAGCAGCTTGTCGTATGTTCACGTGAGCCAATTTTCCAGCTTGCGAACATGCGACATGCCCTTTTGTGGCAATGGTCTAGCATCAGCGGTTATGCAGAAGGCAGGGGGAAATGGTGTGTCACATGTTCGCATAGCCCATTTCTGGGCTATGTGATCATGTGACCAAGCATAAAATTGGACCCCGAATTCCTGTGGTGATGAGATTGATGACCGTGTGTTTGCGCGACTGAGGGAAAATGGTTAAGAAGCTTAAAGCCCGTGAAAGCATGTGACCGTTTGAACTTGCTAAGTGTTTTTTATGGTAGGAGGTACCAAAATTCATTTTTTTGAGCGGCCGGAGTGGGCAGAGTGGATTGTCAATTGCTGTGGCTTGACCCTTCTCATGTCTGTGTTTATTTCTCGGTGGGGTTAGGTATTTTAAAATTTTGTTTTTGAAATGATTGTATGCTTGCATTGTAACCCTAGTATAAAGGGATTTCTGTGGTCATTTTGAGGTTATTGAGAGTTAGGTATTCAAACTTCTAGGTTGTGAGTCCTTTTCTCAGTCTAAATTGTAATGTCCTGTCTTAATTTTTTTGGCAATTTGAAAGAAAGTTACAGGTCTAAGATGAGTTTGCAAGCAGGGTTCCTTTGGATGGATTGTACACACTCAAGGATTCTTTATACTTAATGCAGGCACTTGATTCTCATCTCTCCCTTGTGTCAACGTAGATGGATTTTGAACTTTCTAGTTCATTGCAT
This sequence comes from Chamaecyparis obtusa, assembly GCA_027943335.1. NCBI lineage: Eukaryota > Viridiplantae > Streptophyta > Pinopsida > Cupressales > Cupressaceae > Chamaecyparis > Chamaecyparis obtusa. Next base: position 440,787 of record BSBK01004872.1, read on the forward strand.
AACAATTTATGTATAGGTCTGCAATATTGAGTTCTAGTCTAGGATTAGATTAAATGATGCTTCAGATGGGACCTAGATTTATCTCTTGTCTATGTAGGGATATTCTGTAAGTAGTAGAGGAGATTGAAAATGTGTTTATGGCTTTGAATTTCAAGTATATTTCTGATGTGTGTGTGTAGTCTATCTAAGAAACCTTGCCCAATGGATGAGGCACTGGCCTAGATAAGTATTTCTTTGTTGACATGTCCTGATTGGTTGTTATGATTCAAACACATAAATTAAGAACCATTCTTTAATTTTTCAGCATTTGGTTGTCTGTGGTTCTAGCCCATAGCAATGGAGAGTCAATGAGTGTGTGGTTAACATTCAATACTTTCTTGCTATCCACTATCTGTTATTCAAACCCAGTCTTTAGTGTGTGAAGTATAATTTATACTAGGTTAGGTGCACCCACCTTGGTTTTGCCAAGCCAAAAGTAGAAGAGGGCAGTCTTGTCCCTAGAGTTGGTCCAGTTATCCTAAGACCTCAAAACATTTTGGAGCTAACCACCCCTAAAATCTATCTGAGGGTATACTGGCAGCCTATTAGAGCATAAGCATCATTTTGGCCACCAACAAGACTGTTAGGCCTTTTTTCTGTCATTGAAAAAATCTTGTGAAAGTGGCCTCTTCCCTACAAGTGTTTCTTGGTGTGTGTCCTGCCCTGTGCTCTTCATGGTGTCACCCTGCTCTGGTCCAGATCACATAGGCTTATTCACAAAACCCAGGGAGTTATTCGAGTTTAAAGGTTTGCAAGAAATAATTTTTAAATCTGCCACAGTGTCGAAAACCTAGAGTATTTTCAAAAATTCAAGATGTTTTCAACGTTTTTTGGCCTGCATAAAAAACCTATGTGTTTTCGGCTTCCCTGCTACCTTTCAGTCTATCGATAACCCAGTGTGTTTTCGATCTTTTTCTGAAACTTTGTGTGTTTTCGATCCTCTTTCACCAAAAACCCTGGATGTTTTCAACCTCACATTGTTTCCTGTTTGCAGCGTTTCCTATCTGTGCATGTGCGATGTCTGGTGGGGCCCAGTCCTTGCAGGGTTTCATGTTGCTGATTCTCCAAGTCTTCGAGTAGTTACATCTTTTATTCAGTGATCTGGCGACTGTGTTGTTGTGAGAACTTTTCATGCCTAGCGGTTAGCGCCTAACCTTCAGCAACTTGGCGGGTAGTCTATCTCTCTATTGTCGCATTGTTGCTGAATGTTTGGCGGTATACTTTATCTTAAGTGCGCAAGTATGATGATGGTGGGACCTGGTTTCCAATTTGGGCAGAGGGTCCTGATGTGTCAGAGCATCAACGGTTGTCATTAAAGTGCGAGGGTTTTGTTAGGGCTATGCACTTTTGCGACAACCATCCGATCCTCTAAAGGGTAAAGTAGTTCTATGGTCCCAGAGGCAGTGATGTGGCAGCCTGTGATTAGCTATCACATGATCGCATAGCCCAGTTTTTGGCTATGCGATCATGCGACCGGTTGACATGTGTCTATGGGGTCTGGTAGTAGGAGATGGGGTGTCTTCTAGGTGCTGAGGTGGCAGTGTTTCATTGGCCGGTGGGTGGTGGTGTGTTGGTCTCATGGCCTTGTCGCATGATCGCAAGGGCCATTTCCACAGCTTGCGATCATGTGACAAACCCCTTGTTGTTGAATCCATGCGATGGTAGTTGCGGTATCAGTTATGCTGGGCACGGTTAAGCTTTGCGGATTGTCACATGTTCGCATAGCCCATTTCTGGGCTATGCGATCATACGATAGGGCACCACATGTGCTGGCACCCATTTGTGGTTGTTTGTTGGTCCTGTTGGCTGGTGGTGTTGTGGAAATCTCCGATTGGTCCAAGCTAATAGGATGACAATTTAAATGTGGGCCTAGGCTAGGGTATCTCAGCGGTGACATAACAGCCAATAGGGTGCATGTTAGCGGCTTTTCACATGTTCGCCTGAGCCAGTTTTTCATCTTGCGAACATGCGACATGCCCTTTTGTGGCAATGGTCTGGCATCAACGGTTATGCAGAAGGCAGAGGGAAATGGCATGTCGCATGTTCGCAAAGCCCATTTCTAGGCTATGTGATCATGCGACCAAGCATAAAATTGGAGCCCAGATTCCTGTGGTGGTGAGATTGATGACCGCGCATTTGCGTGACTGAGGGCAAATGGTTAAGAAGCTTAAAGCCCACGAATGCATGTGACTGTTTGAACTTGCTAAGTGTTTTCTATGGTAGGAGGTACCAAAATTCATTTTTTTGAGCGGCCAGAGTGGGCAGAGTGAATTGTCAATTGCTGTGGCTTGACCCCTATCATTTCTATGTTTATTTCTCGATGGGGTTAGGTGAGTTTGAAATTTTGTTTTTGAAATGATCGTATGCTTGCATTATAACCATGGTATAAAGGGATTTCTGTGGTCATTTTGAGGTTATTGGGAGTTAGGTATTCAAACTTCTAGGTTGTGAGTCCTTTTCTCAGTTTGAATTGTAATGTCCTGTCTTAATTTTTTTGGCAATTTGAAAGAAAGTTACAGGTCTAAGCTGAGTTTGCAAGTAGGGTTCCTTTGGATGGATTGTACACACTCAAGGATTTTTTATACTTAATGCAGGCACTTGATTCTCATCTCTCCCTTGTGTCAACGTAGATGGATTTTGAACTTTCTAGTTCATTGCATAACAATTTATGTATAGGTCTGCTATCTTGAGTTCTAGTCCAGGATTAGATTAAATGATGCTTCAAATGGGACCTAGATTTATCTCTTGTCTATGTAGGGATATTTTGTAAGTAGTAGAGGAGATTGTAAATTTGTTTATGGCTTTGAATCTCAGGTATATTTTTGGTGTGTGTGTGTAGTCTGTCTAAGAAACCTTGCCCAATGGATGAGGCACTGGCCTAGATAAGTATTTCTTTGCTGACATGTCCTGATTGGTTGTTATGATTCAAACACATAAATTAAGAACCATTCTTTAAGTTTTCAGCATTTGGTTGTCTATGGTTCTAGCCCATAGCAATGGAGAGTCAATGAGTGTGTGGTTAACATTCAATACTTTCTTGCTATCCATTATCTATTATTCAAACCCAGTCTTTGGTGTGTGAAGTATAATTTATACTCGGTTAGGTGCACCCGCCTTGGTTTTGTAGAGCCAGAAGTAGAAGAGGGCAGTCTTGTCCCTAGAGTTGGTTGAGTTATCCTAATACCTCAAAACATTTTGTTGCTAACCACCCCTAAAATCTATCTGAGGGTATACTAGTAGCCTATTAGAACATAAGCGTCATTTTGGACACCAACACATATCATGCAACAAAAAGTATGATTACAAAACTATCAATGGTCATGAAAAAAAATGGAGAATAGGATTCTTAAAATTTCACTTATAAAAGAATATTATGTTAAATTCCAATTGTACACTTTAGTCTAGGTCCTTCTATTCTTCTTGGTAGCCTTGTATGTGTTCTAATGAAAATTGATTCTGCATGTCATAAAACCATGTGTCTGATCTCCTAATGTCCTTAGTGTGGCTAGTGCTTCATGATCTATGATCATAATGACATCTTTACAATTATATATCAAACAATCTTGACCTAATTAGGGTTAACATCATCTTAGAAAACCTAATATCAATGGTATACAAAAATAATCTAGATCTAACATTACATAGGAATCATCATAAAAGTTAATGATTACATCCATATTAATTATGTCTCGATCTTGGTTTAAACCATTTATATGATCGGTGTAAACCGTTTGTATAGATATATGTGTCATTCCTGATTACTATGTTGTTCCATATTTCACTCGGTAATCACTCCATTCATTGTTCGGTAAATTACTGATGCTCGATGTGTATGAATGCTCGGTGATCACTAGCTCGATACTCGATAATTTCCTGACACTCGATAAGTGTGCTCGATCAAACTTGTATTCAGTTAGCTTGAAGTTTTTCCTTGTCTCTGCTCAGTGTAAAGGCTTTGTCTATTTGACTGACTGACTTGTTTCCTTATACCATCCTTTACTGACTAAATTATTGTGTGTGAGTGATTTACACCTTCATGAAATAACAAGATTTAAAGAGAATTTACACTATTCAAAGCAAACTAATCTAAATAATGCACAATTAATCTAAATATCTCATGGTTCTCTAAATTAAAGTGGTAAATGAGGCTCTCAGTTGCAAATCCTCACTAGTGACACTCTAATTATGAGAATTGAACTAAGAATGATATGCAAACTAGATCTAATTATCAAATTCTAGCTCTATTTGATAAGAAATCTACAAAATGATCAACAATTGAAGCTAATTATCAATGAAAATGCTAAGTGAGTGATGTGGATGCAAATTGCAAGAGCTTTGCTGCAATTCAAAGATATGGAGTGGATGAATAATGCCTCAAAATGCCTTCTATTTATAAGATTTTCCCAAGGGTAGGGGGTAGAGTGAGATAACCATGGTTATGCTTGGGTAAGGTCAATTGGCTTTGCTTTGTCCCTAAATGGGGGGACAAACATTTAAATGGTTTCAAAAGGCTGGACCATTTCAACAAAAGTGAGTGATTTGTGTCCATTTTGTCTCCTTTTTCCTTTGTTGAGAGAATTTATGATTTATTAATTAATTAAAGTAATTAAATTTAGCCATGAAGGGTAAGAGGTTCATTTTGATTTTTGCTTTCAACAACTATGTCATTAATTGAATTTAATCAATTTCTTAGTGTTTTTCCCCTTTTCAAGCTTTATTTAATCATTTAATCATTTAATTGAATTTTCCTTTGATTTGAATTGCCTTTGTTCCATTTATTGATTTTTCATGCTATTTTGATGACTTGATTGCACCTTTTGATTGATTTAAGCCTTTGGCCAATTTTTCGTGTCTACAAATGCCCCTCTTTGGATCAATGTGCGAAGAACACTGATTCAAAGATTCCCTTAGTATGATGATCTGATTCAGGTCCTAATTCTGATATGCCTCTGATAGTTCTGATATGGGTCCTGGTTCACTGATAAAGGTCCTGGGTTAATTGATAAAGGTCCTGGGTTGATTGATAAAGGTCCTGGGTTGATTGATTGCTGATACGTTGATATATTTGATATTGATTTTCTCCTGATATGAAACTGATATGAAATTGATTTGCCTCTTGATATTAAACTGATATGAAATGATATCTTGATATGATACAATATGATATGCCCCACTGATAAATGTTTTTGATGTGATGCCAATTTGATACTCTGATGCCCCCTCAGAAATAAAACATATTAAGTCCTTGATTTGAATGATTTTGAGTATTTGGAATATGTTTTGATTTCTGATACCGTTTGAAAGAAACCATCAAGTTTGATTCATGCCCCGGTTAATGAAAATGTCATATAATAGGTCCAAAGTGCATTTTTAAGTGTTCATTAGGACCAGTTTCACCTTAAATAGGGTAAAACCCCTCATTTTACTATTCATTTGCACCGTTCCCTCTTGAGATTTGAGCTCTGATTTTAGCCTTTTTTACACGATGGTGGTCCCACATCGCGAGCATCGGTTTGAGAGAGCACGCCGGTTCAGTCGGAGAGCGACCGATGGTCCTCCGGTATGTCATTCAAATTTGCCTCATGTTTTGAAAGTTGCATTTATGACCTCATTTAATGCATTTTAAAATTTTGATTCTGCGTTTGTGAAAAGAAATGTCACCTCCGTGCCTTTTAATTACGCCTGAAAATTTTAAATGTCGCCTCTGGTGAATTTGATATCGCCTTCCTTAGGTTTGCTCATGCCTTTAGAAAATCCTTTATCACCTACAGATAATTTAATATCGCCTAGGGTTTAAGCATTTTTAATTGTTTGCCGCGTGAAAATCTTGGATAATAAAATGTCGCTTGCTGAAAATCTTATATCGCATCCGTGAAATTAAGTCACGCGGATGATTAAAATCACACGTATGAAGAATTTGATGTCGCCTCTGGTAAAAGAAATGACGCCTGAAAGAAAAGTCGCGTAAGAAATTTTTTATTTATTTTTAATGTTATTTGAGACTTTTCTAGGACATCTGATTGCTCGATTGCGTCAACTTGATTGATATCGATCACGTCAATGAATTCAATCGAATGTTTAGTTAGGGTGTTCCCCTTGTTTGATTTCAACAACAAATTAGGACATTGGTAACTATAATATCAAAGAATAAGGTAAATCAATCTTCATCACGAATGATAGGTCATGGATCTGATCGTCCATTCATTTTATGCTCAAATGCTTAGAGACATAAAACTAGGATCATCCTTCCTCAATGCTTAGAGTTAGGATTGATAGGTCTGATAGGTATATTTAAATTGATGACTATGATTGATTGTTTGATTTCTTGATAGTAAGTTACTCATGTGATTCCATTGTTTTGATTAAACAGGAGGATGTCCCTATTCTGTACCTCCAAACTCTACCACATTGGGTTATGGAGTTTAGGGAGCAGTTGACTGACACCGAGAGGTGAGTGATTAGGTGCTGTGGTTTACTATGTGTATTAGAGCTTCCTCGGTTCCAAATGAACCGAGGTTTGATTACCGCTGTCGCAGAGCGTTGGTACTCTGAGACAAACACATTTTGGCTACCATAGGGCGAGATGACGATTACTGCTGAGGATGTATATAGATTGTTGCGGATCCCGACTCATGGAGAGATAGCATATTACGATGCCGTATATGATGGGACATATTGTCGATGAGTATTCAAAGATCCGTCTATAGGTGATGATTGCATCTTATGGCCTCAGTTTGCCTCATTTCCTATTTTACCAGCATTATTAGGTGCTATCATTGGTGGTGTATTATTACCTGATCAGCGGGGTCATGGATTTTCAGTGGGATGGGGTAGGATTATCGAGGATTTGCTACATCAGCCTTGACGCTTTGACTGGGGATCTTGTGTGCTGGCATAGCTTTACCATGATCTTCATGAGGTGGTTTATAGGAGATTAGCTTCGTTATCTACTGGGATTCATATTTTGTAGCTGTGGATATGGGAGCACTTACCAGTCAGTCATCCTATATCAGAGTGAGATCGACCTTTAGGATATCCTTTTGCATGGTAGTATACTAGTATGGTGACACAGCATCACTTAGGTCATTTGGAGTATTGGCGGCGTCAGATTGATGATATGGATGAGGTCTATTGGAGACCATATGTTGAGGTCGAGGATTGAAGAGAGGATAGCTTGGAGTTACCATATATGTTTGCTCCTCGATGGATGATCAACAGGATCGACTCTGTTCTTGAGAGATTCTTGGCAGGTAGAGTGCTATGGCAGTTTGGGCAGATTCAGCCTATGCCTCAGGGATCTGCAGTGTATGCTCGTTCTAGTGCAGAGCGGGCTACTTGGGGTCATATGCCTTCATACGATGATGCTATTGAGCAGATATCACTGCTGGGTTATATGGACTGGGATATGAGGTTACACATTAGAGATGCCAGGGTTACTCAAGAGTATCTAGCTTGGTTGATGGAGCATCCTATGCCTTGATTTATAGACCCTGCAGAGCCAGTGCCTGGGTGAGATGATGATGGTGATGATGTAGATGGTGGGAGGAGATGCAGAGGTAGACCACGAGGTAGGGTGGTGATTAGACTCAAAGGATGAGTGAGAGATATATAGATACAGGCACCACCTCCTCCTCCTTCTCATCCTGTAGTAGCACAGAGACAGAGGATAGATCATCAGGATCATGTGAGGGCTGCTAGGCAGGATCCAGTTGCAGGACAGGATACGGGAGCAGGATTACAGTAGGCTACCGTGGATGGTCAGGATACAGGTGCACAACAGATGCCAGAATCTTTTTCCCATGATTGGGGAAAAGCTCCTATAGATATAGGTGATCCTCAGAGTACCTATGAGGTTGGGGAGAGTTCTAGTACTACCCAGCTGCAAGCAGATGTGGGAGCATTACGGATAGAGGTATCACAGATGTCTTCTATGATTCAGCAGTTAGTATCAGGTTTGGCTCCATTGGTTCCTCTCCTTGTTGCTATGGTTGGTCAGACGCATCCTCAGCCACCTCAGCAGCCTCCATCACAGCCTCCTCTACAGCCTCCTCCAGGACCTCCTCCCAGTGGTGACGAGAGCTGAGCTATGAGTGCTCTTGTTGATCATTTTTGTACTGATGCTGAGATACTTGATGTTGTACCATATTCTTGTGACCTTGGTGTCACCTTTCCAGTCGTACTTTGATACTTGTTTGACATTGATGCCCCTGTTGATGGGTGATTATAGAGTTGATTTATGATATCATTGTTATACTTGATGCATTGAGTTTTTTTTTTTTTGAGTAGACATGTGATATGAGGACATTTATGATCTTTCCTACTTTTACTTGATGATATATGAGATTACCTTTAGATGCTGCTATATGTGTTTATCTAATGCATTTGTTTTTGATGGATGTGTCTATGGATGCAACGTATCTTATGTATGATATAGATAGATGGATGCATTTCTTTCTCATGTATGGATGTAGTTTTGATATGTTATTTCTCATGTATGCAATCTGTATGTATGCACATGTAAATGATTATTTCCTTCTTTTCCTTGATAATATAGCTATGTAATGATTAATGATATGGAATGAATGCAAAAAGTATAATCTCATGTTTTTATTGTAGAAAAGATGATATTGAAGTGATGTTGTCCTTGGTGATTTAACCTTGTTGATGATGTTATGTACCCCCTTTTTGATGCAAAATGAAACCCTTGGGAAAAAATGCATGTGCAATTAATCTAACATGAGAATGCATTTAACCTTTTATGAATGCAGCTAAGTGTCACTAGCTTTTAGCAAATAAATGCCTTTAGGATATATTTTCATCATTGAGCACTTGGGATCGGAAAGTCAATACAATCACCACTGCCCACTGACATGATGATATGAATATCACTTTTTATTGCTCATATGGTAACCTCCATTTTTCTTTTCCATCGGTCTCATCAATACGACTATCACTGATTACAAACAATCATGAGAGTACGAATACCGATTTTGTCAGATTCTATGTTGCAAGTGGATTTTTTCATTTAGATATGAAGAATCTAAATATCCAAGGTATTTGGTTGCGTAAACAAACAAATGTTAACTCATTGTTTTATAAGATAATCCTCGATGGTTCTTTGATGACCATGTCTTTAGATGAATTCTCATAAGGCAATGAATCTTTCTCCAAATAGTCACTTCATAGTCAAGAAAAATATCATGTCTCCATCATTGCCAATCTAGTCGAAACATTATTGATTAGCTAAAAAGACTTGATACAAATTGAATTAATGTAAGTAAACATATTTTTTAACCAACCTTTCAAAATAATCTATCTAGGTGTTTTGCATTCTTTTCTGATCTTCGAAGAATAATTCCAAGTGCTTTGATCATAGAATGATGTTTGATTTTTAATCCTGAATAATAAGTCAATTTAGGCTCAAGGATTTTGTTGTGGTAGTCAACTACTTGGTTAGTAAACAATGATATCAATCAAAGGTTTACAAAAATCCGATCTCTCTTCTGAAAATGTTGATCCCTTTCTGCTTATGACTGAATGTTGCTCATTTGAACCCTTTTTGAGGTACCCACTTTCCAATCTGTTTATGCTGCCCCCAAGTATTTGATGTATCAGTTTTGACAACTTTGGGCAATGCAAAGGATGATGCTACAAAATGTTATTATGACTATGTACAAATGACAGATGCAATGAAGGTTTAGACAAATGAGATGATGAGATGCATTATGTACATATGTGACTAGGAAAGAAATGACTTAAGGGAACCAAAAGTGCTTGTTGCCAAGTTTTCACCTTTGGGTACTTTTTTTGCTACCGAGGCGCCTATTTGCTAGGTTTTCACCAAGGCACTTTTTTTTTTTTCATCTTTTTTGTATTTTTCATTTTTTTCTTTTTTTTGTATTTTTCATTTTTATTTTTTTTTGTATTTTTCTTTATCACCTTGGCGCCTATTTGCTAGGTTTTCACCAAGAGATAGTTTTTCAAATGTTTTTGCTTTCTTCGTGCTCAATTTTCCACTATTTTTGATCTTTCTTCTTTTCCAATGTTTTTGTATTTTCAAGATCTCTTTTCAACTATGTACAATAATTATGATGCTCTCTCATCTGATACTCTTTATACTCTTTCATCTGCTTTAGGTGTAGAATCTCTTCAAATGAATGCTGTTTATGGGTTCTTGTAATTCTTCACCATTACAATCTAATAACTTATATGTTCCAGTTCCAAAGGATGACACTATCACAAATGGGCCTATCCAATTAGCTTCCCACTTTTCTTTCTTTTCCCTTTTAGCTTGATTTTTGAGATTTTCTCTTAGTACCAAGTCTCCTACTTGAAAAGTTCTTGGTTTGATGTGTTTGTTGTAATTGCGTGAAATCCTATTTTGATAAACTCTTAAATGCTCATAAGCTTGAGTCTGGTGTTCCTCTAACAATTCCAATTGTTGTAGCCTGGCAATCCTATAATCCTCATCAGTGATCAATCCTCTTAATGAAACCCGTAGAGATGGAATTTCAACTTCTAATGGTAGAACTACTTCGGTTCCATAGACTAAAGAGAATGGGGTGGCTCCTGTAGGTGTTTTGATACTAGTTCTATAAGCCCATAGTGCGGGATTTATTTGCACATGCCAATCTCTTCCTGATTTGTTAACTGATCTTTTTAATATTTTGAGGATATTTTTGTTCGTTGCTTCAGCTTGTCCATTGCCTTGTGGATAATAAATGGATGACGAATGATGTGTAATGTGAAATGTCATGCAAAGTTCATCAATATCCTGATTTTTTAATTGTTTCCCATTATCCGTGATAATGGCATGTGGAATACCATAGCGACAAATTATGTGGTTCAAAATGAACATTGAAATTTGTTTGCTGGTTGTTGTTGTTAATGGAACTGCTTCCACCCATTTGGTGAAGTATTCTATTGTTGTGATGATATACTTGTGCCCGTTTGAAGATGAAGGATGTATGATTCCAATCAAGTCAAAACCCCATTGATAAAAAGGCCATGGTGTAATGAATGGGTGTAATTCTTGAGCCGGTGCATGTATCATATTACCATGATATTGACATTTGCTGCATGTCTTCACAAATTGACAAGCATCCTTTTCTAATGTTGTCCAAAAGTACCCTAAATGAAGGATTTTATTAGCTAGATTAAGACCACTTGAGTGTGACCCACAAATGCCTTCGTGGCCCTCACGTAAAGCTAACTTAGACTCTTCTTCCTCTAGACATCTAAGTAACATCCCATCAAGACCCTTACGATACAATGTGTCTGAAAGGATTAGGTAACGGGTGGCTTGGCGTATGAAGTTACGTTTTTGGGCATGAGTTTGGTCTATGGGGAGTACTTGGTCTTTAAGGTAAGTATAGATGGGTCCATACCAAGGAGAGTCATGTCCATGTAAAAGAGCAACAATTTGGGTGTCAGGAAGGTTGAATGCCGGTTTTACCAACTCTTCCACCAAGAACTCATACTTCTCATTTTGATCTGGTTTTTGTAACAATGAAGCCAAGGTAGCCATGGCATCTGCTGCTCTATTCTTTTCTCTTGGAATCTGTTCAAATGTGATCAAAGCAAAGTACTTCTTCCACCCATCAATCAAGGTTTTATATTTCATCAATGCTATATCTTTGGTATTGTATTCATTATTAACCTGATTGATTATGAGTTGGGAATCCCCATACACTTGTAATTCTGCAATATTCCATTCTAAAGCCATTTTGATGCCAATGACTAATGCCTCATATTCCGCTATGTTATTGGTGCATGGAAATAAGAGTTTATAGGACTTTGGAATGGTGTACCCTTGAGGGGTAACCAATAATATACCTGCTCCAGAACCTCCTTGTGTGTAAGATCCATCAAAATATAATTTCCATGTCTTTGTTTCTATGTTGACAATTTCTGCATCTGGAAATTCAATTTGCATGGTTTGTGTAGACTCCATTGGGTTATCTGCTAAGTGATCTGCTATCACTTGTCCTTTAATTGCTCTTCTATCAACATATTCAATGTCGAATTCACTTAGGATCATGACCCATTTTGCTATTCTACCTATTAAGGTAGTTTTACTTAGCAAGTATTTGAGAGGATCAATCTTGGCAATTAATTTGATCTTATGCATCAACATATAATGTCTTAGTTTTTGAGATGCAAAAACCACTGCTAGACATGCTCTTTCCATGAATGAATAATTCAGTTCATATTTTATTAAGGTTCTACTAAGATAGTAGATTGCCCTTTCTTTTCCTTGCTCATCTTCTTGTGCCAACAATATGCCTAGAGACCTTTCTGTGGCTGATATGTATAACAACAGTTCTTTACCCTTGATAGGTGACATAAGAATAGGTGGGTTTATCAAATCAGTCTTCAAAATAGCGAAGGCCTTATCACATTCTTCATCCCACATAAATGTAGTGTCCTTGTGTAACAATCTGGTGAAGGAGTGACACTTTTCTGCTAATTGAGAGATAAATCTCCTTATTAATTGAATCTTTCCTTGTAGTGACCTCATTTGGCTAATATTTCTTGAAATCTCCATTTCTAGAATGGCTTGCACTTTTTCAAGATCAACTTCAATGCCTTTTGCTGACACTATATAACCCAATAACTTGCCGGATTGGACACCAAAGGCACACTTCTTTGGGTTTAATCTAACTTTGAATTGTTCTAACCGAATCAATATTTTTCTTAGGATTTGTAAATGCTCTTCTCTATTGTGGGATTTTGCTAGAATGTCATCCACATAATCTTCTAAGAAAGTGTGCATCATGTCATGGAAAATAGTTGTCATGGCCCTTTGATATGTAGCTCCAGCATTTTTTAAACCGAAGGGCATGACATTCCAACAAAAAGTACCCCAAGGGCAAGTAAATGCTGTCTTTTCTTGGTCTTCGAGAGCAATCTTTATTTGGTTGTAGCCACTAAATCCATCCATTAATGAGTACATTGCGTGACCTACTGTCAAATCCACTATAGTATCAATGCTTGGCAATGGGAAGTCATCTTTGGGACATGCAAGGTTTAAATCTCTGAAATTCATACACACACGGATAGATTTATCATGCTTAGTAACTGGCACAATGTTAGAGATCCAATCAGCATATGCTATTGTTCTTATGAACCCCACCTTTAACAATTTTTCCAATTCTGCCTTGACTAGGAGAGCCACATGTGGGTGCATTTTCCTTAGTTTTTGCTTCACAGGTTTAACTCCGGGTCTAACATTCAGATGATGCATTATGAAATCAGGATCCAGTCCAGGCATATTGGCATATGACCATGCAAAATTTACTTGTTGTTCTTGGAAGAATTTGATAAAGTCCTCTCTTTCAAGAGATGTAAGTGATGCAGCCAAGTGTACAACCTTTGGCTCTAATTCTGTACCAATGTTAACTTTTTCTATTGGTTCTATAAGAATGGATGATCGTTCTTCTTCATGTTCAGGCAAAGTGTCCAATCTCTCTTCTAATGGTGCCACAGTTGGGTTTTCACCAATAGAACTTCTCATTTTTTTATTTTTTTTCATTTTTTTTTGACTAAGAGATTGGACCCTTGCTGTTGTCATCATGTCCATATTGATTTCATTGGTGAAAGAGGGTTCAACAGCATTGAGGTATTGGTTTGTTGCTTGGTCATTTGGGAAGTAAAGTAAGTCATGTGGTTCAGTTTGATCCCAATCAATGAGGTCTGGATGTATCAAAATTAAGGAGTTATTGGGTAAGGTATCATCAATAGGATTTATGGACATGACTTTGTTTGAGGGTTCATACATTGTATCATTTAGATCTATGATGTGCACTTCCTCAAGATGATCCATGGAAGCAGGGTCAAAGTCCCCTTCGCTTGAATCCTCGTTGACCTCTACAGGAAACAATGTGGGAAAAGCCACAAGCGGGTTAAAACTAACATTTGAATTTCCCTCCTCTAAAGGTGTCCAAAATGTTTCTATCCATGCTCCACTACTAGATGCTTGTTCTAGATTAGGCCTTTGAATAGGAGATTCTTCATTAATTGGAGCATCTTGTTTTGGGATTTTTGCATAAGTATGTATAGCAATGACTTCTTTATCTTGACATGACTCATCTGATAAAGTATCCCATTCATAATCCCTAGAGTCATCACTATCTCCTTTGGATTCTAATGCATTTATTTGAGGATGAAAATCATGCATTGGACTTGAACTTTCTCCCTTATATTGAAAACCTACTCCGGATTTTTCATGACTTGCCCTCCAAATAGGTTTAATAGGTTCTAATAATCCTCTATTTCTTTGGCCTAGGGGTCCTCTTCCTTTGTATCCCATCTTTTTCATAATATCAAATCCTTTCCCATATTGTTCAGTTTGTATATTGATATGCTGAATTCTTTCCATGGGAGTGTCTAAGGTACCATCCTCATCATGATAAAGCCATTGAAGGACATCATCTTCTTCCTTATCCCATGCTGCTTTGTTATCTTCCCTCACAAAATAAGAATTATACTTATGTGGAAGATGTTCTTTTGATGGTTTTCCATGTGATTTGGGAGACATGGGCATGTCAAATAGAGAAACTGAATATTCTCCTACCCCTTTTGAACTAATCTTGCATTGTTTGTCGAATTTGTTCATCATCTCACTCATGTATTGGTAATGATCTTTTTTAGCTTGTTCTTTTTCCTCTTTAGTAGGTTTGTAGATCATTGTCTCCAATTTAGGTGCTATATATGGACTTTCCATTACATTTGGACCCTCGTAGCTCACTTTTTCCTTGCCCTTAGTTGATGTAGTTGAGCTAGCTTGAAGAGGATTTTGTGCATCTTCATTGGTGATTCTTGGAACAACTCCTTCACGATTATGTGGAATGTATAATTCATGCAAGGGTTTGAGTGCATTACAATATTGAAATGGATTTGAGTCTCCTCCAACTGTGATTTCTTCACCCATGTATGGGAACTTGATGCATTGGTGGTATGTGGATGGGACAACTTGCATCTCATGAATCCATGGTCTTCCCAATAAGATGTTATAGGTTAATTTCATGTCCAACACTTGACACTTGGTTTCCTTCTTGACTGGTCCCACTTGGATGGGCAACACAATCATGCCTTTAGAAGCTCTTTCAGCTTTGTCGTAAGCTTTTATGGTGATTTTCTTTGTAGGGTCAATGCAAGACTCAGATAGACCTAAGGATTTTACAAGACTCAATGTGCATATGTTAAGGCCAGCCCCTCCATCAATAAGGGCTCTTTTGACTCTATGCCTTTCGATCAAAACCTCTATATGTAATGGAAAATTTTTGGATGAGTTATAGACATGTCATCTTGATTGGAAAATGAAAGACAATGAGGAGCCACAAGATTTCCTACCATATTTTGAAATTTTTCTTCCCCTAGGGTAGTAGAAACATGTGTCTCTTCCAAAGCTTTTTCCAAAATCTCTTTATGATTTGGTGACAACTTCAATAACTCTAAGATTGAGATTTGTGCTGGAGTATGTTGCAATTGGTCCACCAAACTATAAGGCCTTGCTGCTGTAGGAGGTTGTTTGACCACAATGTTGGATGGTGGGATATTGGTGTTTTGAGGGACTATCCCTTGTAAAGTCATTCTAGAATTCTGCCCTCTTGTAATGACATTTGTTGCTTCCTTTTGAGGCTGTTCATTAATGATGATAGCATTAACAATATGATCATATGATGGTGCAAAGTTGAGATTATTGGCACTTTTTTTCTTGCCATTTGATGACTCACCTTTATCATGTTTGTAAAAAGGTTGTTTGAAGGCCGTATGATCTTCATTATTTTGGGGTCCATCAACAGTGATTATGTTATTATCTATCAAGTCTTGCACCACATTCTTTAGTTGTAGACATTCATTTGTAGTGTGCCCCCGAATCCTATGATATTCACAATGATGCTTAGCATCCCACCAGCCCGGCTTGTGTTCTGGTTCATAAGGCTTAATAGCGGGTAATGTAATAACATTGTTAGCCATGAGAGCCTTTAATGTAGTTTCAAGTGATTCTCCCAAGGGTGTAAAGTGTCTTGCAGGAGTGGGCTTCAAATACTTATCATACTTGCTATTTTGATCCTTGTTTCCTTGATTATTCTTGTTGGCATTGTTGTTGTTGTTGGAAGGTGCATTATATGCTTGATTAGTATTATTCACTTGATTTGGTGTCTTTGTAAGGGCAAATGGAATCACCTTCAAGTTGCTGGATTCCACTATACTATCATTAACAATGCCTTTGTTGTTATTCTTTGCAGCATAACGGCTATTGTTGTTGTACCAACTTTTATTTGGATTGTTGTTATTGTTGGTATTGTTGTTGTTGGAGTTAGAGTTATTCTTATTTTCCTTGTACAATTTCAACTCTCCACTCTTAATCAACACTTCTTCCATTGTAATTCCATTATCAATCAAATCTTGGAAGGTTTTAGGACATTGCATCCTTAGTCTATAATTCAGTTCGCTTCTTAAACCGTTAATAAAGATATCCATTTTTTCTTTCTCCGGTACACTTCTTGGATATCTAGCAAATGCAGTCCTCCATCTTTGCAAGAATGTGAGGAAGGCTTCTCCATCTTGTTGCTTCATGTTACATAACGTTATCATTGTGACCTCATGTTTGATGTTATAAGAGTAATGAGTCATGAATTTAGAAGCTAACTCTTGAAAGGATTTTATGCCGGATGGTAGTTTTGAAAACCAATCCATGGTCGTTCCTCCCAAGCTTCTTGGTAATAGTCTCATTAAATAAGTTGATTCATGCATGAATTCAAGACTCAATGCACAAAACCCCCAAAGATGATCATGTGGGTAAAATGTTCCTTCATACCTCTCATATTTAGGAAATGTTACATTAATGGGAAAAGGCACCATGACCAAACTCTTATCGAATGGAAAAGGACATAATGTTTCAATAGAGAAAGGCTTAGGAGCCCCATTTTGTTTCAAACTGTCGATTTCCATTTGTAATGCCTTGAATTGTTCCCTCATTGCTTCCATAGGGTCTTCTATTTCCTTGGGCTTTAATTGTTCTATGTTAAAATCTTTAGGTAGCTTTACCCCCGTTTGTATCAAGTCCATGAAGTGTTTTTCTTTATCCATAAGCATGGTCTTTTTCATTAGTTCTATGAAATAAGGGCATTGTCTTGCCTCTAATGCTCTTTCAACCGTGGCTTCTTCCGCAGTTGGGGGTAAGTTTGTATTATGAGGAGGAAATAAGTTGTTGCCTTGTGAATTTGCCTCTTGGGAATTAGGATCTCTTCCTCCATTATTAGAATTTCCTTGATTGTTGTTAGGATCCATACCCCCATTCATGTTTTTCCCTTGGTTGTTGTTAGGATCCATACCCCCATTCATGTTGTTCCCTTGGTTGTTGGGATCGGTATTTCCTAGGGTACCGCTAAACATCTTGTTAATGTCCTTTGCCTTAGCGGGTTTTTCAGTCACTCGTGAAGTAATGAAAGTGTTCTTCGGAAATGTGAGCTCTTCTCCATTGTAGGTCCCGTTTGTTTGTAATGCTTTCCTTATAGAGAGTGGCCTTGTAATAATAGGCATGAACAAACTTTAAGGGTATGTTGACTTTCTTCTCTTGATAAGCTGGTTTTTGGAATAAGGTAAAAGTTTTTGATCAATTTTACATGGTTTAAAATTTTAATGATATTTTGATCAATAACTTTGGAATACCTTGTTTGAAAATATAAAAACAATCTCAACACACACATCAATTGGGTACCATATCCCTAGAATGCTCTAATGTGTATATTTTTGAACATTTTCACAGGTTAAACACAAGAATAGCTTCCACGCAATCTACCTAGCACATAATTGGTTCATAAACATGGCTCTAATAGGTAGTTTTGCTATTTTACCGTTATGTAGTAAGTTTTCCATTCAAAAATAACAAGATTTAAAGAGAATTTACACTATTCAAAGCAAACTAATCTAAATAATGCACAATTAATCTAAATATCTCATGGTTCTCTAAATTGAAGTGGTAAATGAGGCTCTCAGTTGCAAATCCTCACTAGTGACACTCTAATTATGAGAATTGAACTAAGAATGATATGCAAACTAGATCTAATTATCAAATTCTAGCTCTATTTGATAAGAAATCTACAAAATGATCAACAATTGAAGCTAATTATCAATGAAAATGCTAAGTGAGTGATGTGGATGCAAATTGCAAGAGCTTTGCTACAATTCAAAGATATGGAGTGGATGAATAATGCCTCAAAATGCCTTCTATTTATAAGATTTTCCCAAGGGTAGGGGGTAGAGTGAGATAACCATGGTTATGCTTGGGTAAGGTCAATTGGCTTTGCTTTGTCCCTAAATGGGGGGACAAACATTTAAATGGTTTCAAAAGGCTGGACCATTTCAACAAAAGTGAGTGATTTGTGTCCATTTTGTCTCCTTTTTCCTTTGTTGAGAGAATTTATGATTTATTTATTAATTAAAGTAATTAAATTTAGCCATGAAGGGTAAGAGGTTCATTTTGATATTTGCTTTCAACAACTATGTCATTAATTGAATTTAATTAATTTCTTAGTGTTTTTCCCCTTTTCAAGCTTTATTTAATCATTTAATCATTTAATTGAATTTTCCTTTGATTTGAATTGCCTTTGTTCCATTTATTGATTTTTCATGCTATTTTGATGACTTGATTGCACCTTTTGATTGATTTAAGCCTTTGGCCAATTTTTCGTGTCTACAATTATTTATTGATACTAATGACAATACATTAATGCTCAAATAGAGATAACAATCTCCCCCTTTGGCATTAGTATCAAAACCTTATGTATATAGTACCGATTGCCAAAATATATACAAACTCAAAATTTTACTAACTCCCCCTTTGTGCATGGTCTTAGTAGTATGATGTGAGGTACATAGTGGCATATATACATAGTTTTCCCCCTTTTTGAAATTAATGCCAAAAACAACAAAATGTACTTACAACTTATCAAAAATATGCTTGTGGGTTTTCTGCAGTGATGCCAAGAGGTTTTCCCATTCCTCTTTCAAGTTTTCAAGAGAAATGTGCTCAAGCCCAACTTGTGCATGCATGTCAAAAATGTTCTCCAGAAGTGATATCTCAGGAGTAGAAAATAAGGCTTTTGCCTTCTCAAAATGTTTCTCCATTATTTTTAGGTGGGGAAGTAGTTCAACTTGTAGCTTGGTGACCTGGTCACTTATAGTATCTTCTCGCTTCCTCAAATTAGATCTCAACCGCCTAACTTCTTGAGCTTTTATTAAATGCTTGTGAAAAGCATTTGGCTCAGTTAGAGATAAGTTTGCACTAGCTTTGATCTCTTCATCCAAATTTTTAATCTTTTCACTGAACTCGGCAGTGAAATGTTCAACAGTGCATAAATTAAACAAAATTTGAATAATTTTCTGAGTAATAGATTCCAACTCCGTTATTACCTCAAATAGTTGCACTTTATTGATTGCCACTTCTTGGTTGAGCTTCTTTGCAAGTTTCAGTTGTATCTTTGCCTCTTCCCATTCCTCTATTCACTTTTCTGCATCTATGTTTGGGGCATTTATGTGACTAGTGAGAGAAGAAAGTTGATCAAGGATAGGAGTATCCTCATCTACATTAATCTCCAGAACTACTTGTTGTAATATGTCTCTAAATTCCTCAAGTATCTATTTACTTTTACTTTCTTTTCTCATTTTTTCTTATGCAGCCTTGTGCATGATTCCCCATATTTTCTATGTTCTTCGGGGTCTAAAGTTCTTGGGTCACATTCTGGTATTTCAGTTACTTCTTCCAGTGTTACTAGACCCTTGCCATGTTTCTTCTTCTTCTTCTTCTTCTTCTTCTTCTTCTTCTCAGGTGTTGGGGATTTGACAAATGGAACTACAGCTTTAGTCTCTTGATTTACCTTTTCAGGCTCAATAGACACACTCTCCTCTTTAAGTTGTCCTATGACTGGTGTCTCAGTTGATTTTCCAGGGCATCGGTAGTGCTATATTTTTGTGTTATCTCTACTGGTTTATTTTCCTTAGTTACTTGTGATATTGCCACTGTTTGTTTAGGTGGATTTGTCTCTGTGGTTCCCTGATCTATTGTGCCTTGTTCCTCTATCCTCCCTTGATCCTCTATTGTATCTTTCTATTTCTCAGGGGTTGATCCTTCAGGTTCCTTCTGTGATATTATCTCAATAGCTTGTACTAAGATGGGTAGGTCACCAAGTATCACACTAGTTTCTACCTCGGTGGGTGTAGTTTCTTCAGTTGTATTAGCAACAATAGTAATATCTCTATCATCCTTGATATCATCAATATATCCATTTGTGATGTCTTCAATAAGAATATCATCTATCCTTGTTATTACCAATTTCTTGGAAGGATCCTTTTACTCTTCTCTATAGCCTACCAAATAAAAGTCAATAGCAATGGTAGAGTCTGGTACCTTAGTATTTGATAACTCTATGGGTTCCTTGGTAGCTAGATCTAGATCATTTGAGTGTATACCTTTACCTTTCTTCTTTTTTTTTCTTCTTAGGTACAACTAGCAATGCTAGCTTATCAACTTCTACTCAGGCAGTAAAAATTGTAGTCCATAAGAGTTGATTGTTTTCATCAACATCATTGATTTTTCCTGGTAGAATGTTTAGTGCTCTATCTTTTGCTAAAAATCTCTTGGAATATTGTGTCATCATTTCTTCAATCTTAGGAAATGATAGGGTTGACATTGCCAATATCATTGAATGTTCCCTCATCTTTTTCTCAATGTGCAAGGCATAAGTCCATCTTCTAGACACTTTATGATACAAACTTTTAGGTATATATTTTGCAAATTCAATTGGTACCTTTTTAAATTTTATCATCATCTGTACAATAGCTTCTTCTATCTTTTGTTGATCCTCAGTAGACATATGTACATATTGACTCATCTTGGGGTTTCTTAGACTGCCTATTTCCTTTATTGTTTCAGCCAATTTGTCAACATTTGGATTCGTATTGACAACTACCTTAAATTTAGCTTGGTCTTCCTCTTCATCTTCTTCATCAATTTCATGCTTTTCCCTTATCAACTTTCTTCTTTTCTTTGGTATCTTGGAGGTGGCTTGTGCACCTCTCTTTTTCTTTTGGTAAGTTTTTGTAGGAGTGGGCCTAGAAATCTTCACAACTCCTTTCTTAAGAGGCAAAGAAGCAACTATTTTAGACCTTGTCCTTGCTCTTGTTTGAACTTTTTCTTGCTTCATCTTACCTATGGCCTTGACCCGTGAAGATTGAATGTATTTATCTAACTCAGCCACCTCTTCATCATGCTCACTATTACCTATTAGTAAATGTTCCTTGGTTACCTCTTGAACTAGAATATCCTTAGATGTTATCTCCTCTTTTGCATCATCACCTAATTCTTTTAATAATTTGTCCATGAATTTCTTAGACTTCTTTGTCACCTTAACTCTAACTAGATCATTTTCAATTTCATAGCCCATTGGTACTAGACATGTTGTTCTCAGTTCAAAAACCTTTATCAAAGTGTTGTCGATGTCTACTAAGAAAAAAATTTCATCTTTGTACTACTGAATTAGTTTTCCTAGTATTCTGCTTCTTTGGTTCATTCAGTCCTTGAATTGTTCAAAATATACATCCATGATGCTGACAAAATCTTGTCCCAAACATTGAATATAATCTTTTATTTGTAAAGTGACCAGTTGGTCAGTGTTCCAATAAACATCACTGATTGAGGGGAAAAAGTTTTGAACATAGAAAAATATGCATAACAAAAGTGATCCAAACTTACATGTGCTAGACTTCGCTAACCTGATGGTTTTCATGTTTTCCTCTAACTTCTTCAACAATAACTCATCGAGGTCTAGTTGAAATCCTTTCTTCACAATTTTGGAGCTGCATAGACTAATAGGGCATAAATATTGGAAGGAATCAACATGCACCTTCTTAAGAATAAGCACAATAAATGTAGCATTAAATTCCTTCAAAATAGAATAAAAACTAAAGAATTATTTCACAGTAGCCATGATATCTTTAGAAAAAATATCCTAGTATGTTTGACTAAAAAGCATGAGAATCCTTCAGGCCCTAAGACCTTATATCCTTCAAAGGAAAAGACAACATCCCTAACCTTCATATCTGAGGAAATCCTTGTAAAAATACTATTCATCTCAGATGAATTTTTTTTTGGAATAACAAAGAGTAACTCTTGCTGACAAGAGGTGTCTAGAGGTTGATCATTTGATAGGAAAACAAAAAAATAATCCATTGCTACTTGTATAATTTCCTCATCTTTAAAAAATCTATTCTAGTTAATGCTGATGTTGTGGATCCTGTTAGTGGCTCTATTTTTAAGAGTGGTCACAAGGAAGTACTTTGTATTATAATATCACTTTGAAGCCAAATAGCCCAAGATCGAGCTGTCTCTACAATTCTTCCTCCTTTTAAACAAAATTATGAAGTCTAGATAAAAGACCCATTTCTTTACTGATTAAGGTATTAAACACCCCTTGGTTTTGAAGCTAGATCTAAATATCATCAAGCTGATATTTTAATTGATTCTTAATATTGTATATTTGGCCAAATGAAGATTGTTCCATTTCACAATATTGGTTTTAACTGCTGCCAACTTCTTGACAACACTATACGTATTAGTACACGATATATCAATATCCTACCAATCCTTAATTTGAAGGTGAAGATTTAGGTTCAACATCCATATTTTCTCAAACCTAACAGGGAAGTTCTTCCTTCTACAACATATCTCTTTCATGAAAGCATTAAGGAAATGATCAAAACCAAGTCAAATAAGAGATGAAACTCTGCAACTAGTCATATTCAACTAGTCAAGAGATACAATAACCGAATCAAGCTTGACTTGACCTAGCATTGAAACATAAAGTGATTATTTGTAACATTCCTTTCATCACATAGTTATTAATATATTATTAAGATTTATGGGACAAAATAACTTTCCTCTCCTCATGTAATATTTCTACCAACATATATTACATTGTTTATATAAGAAATGTAAAGTTAAACCATGGTTTAAGTTAATTAAGTGACATTTTGTGTACTAATATTTGGATAAGGAATAAAATGCAATTTTTTTGGATTGAAATTAGTTCTCCATATGAAAAAAGTGCTCTATAATTAAGTACTTTTGAAGTAACTAATTAACAAGTTGAACTTCATGAGTCGTAACTCTCAAATGGAGAATCAAGAAATGAAGCGAAAGGTAAAATATCAGCTATCAAGGAGGGCATAAAAGCTTATTAGAGGGCCCTTGAAGAGGCTATGAATAGTGAAGGGAAAGAAAATCAAGTTGAGACACTAGCCATGAGATTCTTTAATGGAGCAAAGATATTCCCTTACTATTCCCATGCGGCAGCAAGCTTTTACTTAGCTCTAAAACTGTGGTTTTATGGTTTGTTCATGTCAAGCAAGTATAATGTCTATTGTAATTGCATGGGTAGGTTGGTTGGTTAGGAGTTCGAATCCATGGAGGGTGCAAAGTGTTTCGAGTGGTATACTATAGAGACACACTGGTGGTATAGTCAAGAAGACGGAGAAGGCTAAATGCATGGTACAAAATGAAGTGGATTTGAAGTCTTGGATGCATAGACATAGTCAACCCCTATAGAAAAGATCAAGCTGAGAGAAAGGGCATGTAAAGATAGGAATTATAAGCCTATGCATTAGGTTTCTGTTAGGAATGGGAACACTGAGAGGGGGGGGGGAGTGAATCAGTGTTCACTGTATTTTAACTTTTCACTTTAATCTGAATATTGAATTATAAATGTTTAAGTACTAAATTAAACATTCACATAAGCTTGAAACATGAAATCAACACATGACACCAATATGGTTACGGGGAAACCCAAATAGGTAAAAACCTTGGTGGGACTTGATACCCACTAATATTTATGTGCTAAAATGTTTTCACACTTCTATGAATCATTATATCCAAGATTGCTCAAGAATGAGGTCTCAATTGGCAACTCATAGCTCTCTATTCATGGAGTGCAAGGGTTTATGATGGAGGCCCTCAGATTAGACCTAGTTTGTGCCCATGCAAGTACACCATAAAATGAGAGATTCAAAGAGGAAAAGCAAGAATGCTAGTCTCCATGATCATCAAGTATGCATGCAAATGAAAATGAAAGCTATTCTATATGATAACAATGGATGAAAGAAAACTAATCTATGAAAGGAAATGCTTATGCAAGATTAATCTATGAAAGGAAATATGAATCTAATCTATTATGCAAATGCAAAAATTAATCTAAATGGATTGTCATGGGGCATGAGAGAAGAAGACAAGAAGAGAGAAGTTGCAATATCCAAGTTGAAGTGCTCAAGAATCTTCTCCAAAATCACTCTCCAAACCTGTAGCATAACAATACGAAAACCTAGATATGAAAATGAGGAGAGGGCTCCTTATAAAAGAAAGTAGACAGTTAAGATTAAGAGGCAAAAAGAAATGAGCAATGGTGGAGATTAAATCTTGGTTGATCCATGTGCTCAAAGATTCCTTAAGAGGCAAAAAGATGAAAAAGGCCCGCCACTTAAAAGTATGTGCATTTAAAGTGGAGAGAAAAAGGGATTTTTATTTATTTTTATTTCCTTTTTCAACAAAGAGATATTTAAGTGGGGATTTTATTTATTTATTTATTAGAAGAGAGTTTTAATTAAATGAGATGATTTTATTTAATTAAAAGATTTATTTAATTAAAAAGGGAATTTTTATTTTAATTAAATGAGGCTTAGGATAAAATGATTTTATTATTTAATTAAAAGAGATTTTTATTTAATTAAAAGGGAGCATGTTCTCTTAATTAAATAAAGCTCAGGATAAAATGATTAAACCTTAGGAAATATTAAAATATTTGAATTAATTATGATTTGATCAAGGAAATTGATTTGAATTGAAAATATTACAAAACACTTATTTAGAAAATTGATAAATTGGTTCCATCATTTGATAAATTTAAGAATGAGGCCCAAAGTCTAGGCCACATATTCTTGAAGATATTGGCAATCTTGCCCTTGTCTCATTGAATCTCCCATTGTGTGGTTGACTAGCAAGGTCATATGCTTCATAGCTCTAGCTGAGAGCAATCTAAAATCCTTGCAACTCCATGCATAGGGAGCTCTAAGTCACTTTCTCAAGGTTTCCAATTCATGGATTCTCTTGGAAGTAATGACTTAGAGAAGTGCACATAATTTGGCACCCATTGTGGGGTAGAACACTCTTGTTTTGTCCTTCTTTTTATGCATTTTCATCAATTTTTCATCATCATTTAGCTTGTTGTTTTGGCTCTCTATTTTTATGACAAATTATCATGTGATAGTCTTCCAGTATCGCATGATATTTTATTATATACCAATGTGATACTTTACCAGTTAAAGTATCATACGCCCTTGTAGGTTTCTATCGCACAACCATATAGAACTTCATCACCTAGACATAGTACGATCTGTCGCACAAAGAGAAAGTATCGAATTCCTTTGCTAAGAAGTATCATGCGATATTTTTCTAAGTAGTAGGCTATCACCCAGACCTGAAGGTGACTATTTTTGGTTCTTTTAGCTTGCAAAATTCAGATTTTTGGCTTGCTGATTTAAATTGTTGTAGTTAGGCAGAATTTTTACTTGAAGATTATTAGATTTTTGATGTGCTAACCTTTTTGGGGCTAACAAGTTGTTCTTGTAGGTGCCCTCATTTATTGAAAATATTTGATTAAAAGAATGCATGTCAAAGCTCCAAATGCACAAGGGATACTAATCCTTTTTGTAGGGCTGCCCAAGAGCATAAAAATAATCAAGTGTTTGCTCATTTATTTCATTTCAAGTGTGGCATATACTAGTTGTTTCTTTGATAGGAACTTAATATCTTGTTATAGGAGTCTTTTGGTGGTAGGAAAAGTATGCTCTTCATTCTTGTGGTGAACCATAAAATCTTGACCCATCTTTAGATTTTGAAAGCAAGAGGCTAATTGAACTTTGCTTGGTGTGTTTGGGAGAGATTTTTGAGATAGGAGAGTATGGTCTTCACCCTTGTGGTGAACCATAAATCCTAACCCTCAAAGGTTAATCCACTTTTTGTTTAGTTTAAGATCCTTTAGCGGGCCTACTCTTAAGCAATCAAGAGGAACAACACAAGTAGGGACAAGCTTTCCATCGGCTATTCTGACCCGCTATAAACTCAAGGCTGTAAAGGACACAAAACCTTGGTAGACATAGTACTTATCTTCGCTTGATGTGAGTACTTGTGAGATTGTGACCATGAGGAAAGTGTTGAGCAGGAATTCTTAAGGTACTCTTGTGGCTGTGAGGTTCGTTACTTGCTGCAAGGTAAGGAGTCCCTTTGGGGAGCAAGAGGGGTATTACGAATGGAAGCCCTTACTAAGAACCATAGATAAAAGCCACCCTATTTTACCGCTTAGCTTCTTGGTGCAAGGATTGATCCTAGTGGACTAACCTGGATCACCCCAAGATTACTCACCATCTGTGTTCCTTTGGTTGTGTCATTGGCACTTCCACAATAAAGCTAATATCTATTATGGGCAACCACTTTGTGTGAGGCAATGGGACATCAAGTGTGGGCCAAGTTGTTAAGTATTGAGCCTTTGTCTTTTTAGGCTAATAAGTGCTTAAAGTGTTCTCACTATGATCTACCCATGTAAACACTCTCAAACATCAAACATCATGGTAGCACTCATAGGATTTTTCACTTTGATATCACAAGTCTTTGTCTTGGCAAGGTTGCTTTGCTCTTGTGCAAGTGTTTTAAGACATGTTTGATCACCTACTATTTGCAAACCTATTTGAATACTGTTGTCACTATGTTCAAAATTAAGAAATCCAACCATCAGATTGCAACTTTGACAAAATTACCTTCAAAAATTGATATTTAAGCATTCACTGGTTAAGAGACATATGATACTGAACAATCATCACACACTTGTTTGAGTTTTATCATGTGATACTTCATTGTTGCTTTTGTATTTCCTACATGCTATACACATTATCACACTACTTTGTGGGAAATATCATTCTGGAAAATTTTATCATCATGTAACACTAAGAACCATCGCACAGAGTCATTTTGCTTTCTTACTGCTATCTGCAATCTGAAGCTAATTCATGTCATTTCCAGTCTCCCTTGGTTAGTCCAGGTTAGATCTTAGGTGCTATGACATGTTGCTCAACATTCAAATGAACTTAAATGGTATCAAGTTGCACAAAATGACTCTTGGTCTTCTTTCTTCCACATCTCCCATGTCTTCCTAGTCTCCCATTTCCATCCTTTCTCTTCTTCCTTCACACTTCTTCCTCTTCTTCCTAAATTATTCACGTCCTCTTGATTTTTTTCCTGTTATTACCTAGTCTACCTTCTTCTATTCATCTCTTCTTTTACTTTCATGCTTGATTCCTCCTCTTTTAGGACCATGGATTTTGACTACCTTGCTATGGAACCTCTCTTGAAAATGGATGATCTTAAATTCCTTGCTCAATTTGAAGAATATCATTCCTCCAAAACTCTCATTGATGATAAATTTATGACAAAAATATAAAATAAAGCAAGTGAATCACCCACCTTTGCTAGGATCATAGACATGATCATGTCACAACCTCCTTCTTCCAAACATTCTTCATCTTCTAAGTCTTCTCATCCTTCCTCATCTTGCAATTCTTACCATGACTCCTCTAGACATTATTTGCATTCCTCATTATCCAAGTCTTCTTCTTCCACTAGGTCTTTACTTTCCTCTTTTTTATGATCTTGTTCATCTTCTACTTCTCCCAAGAGTCTTACTTCTCAATATGAGCAATATAGTAATCCTTGTGATGCCTCTCCTACAAAGAGTGACACACCTATCTTTGATGACTATGATATCTATTATGATGTCTATGATGATGAACCATATAGTCATACCTATGAAACCTCTATTACTAAGAGTCCTCCTCATCATGTGCTCATGCTTACCAAAGGGTCATCCCATTGGATAGATTGTGATGGTGATCCATATGATTCTAATTTTGAAAGAGACTTTGATGAGTTTTATGAACAATACTTCAATGATGATCCATCTACTACTGTTGAGGACTATAAAATGTATTGTATTGATTGGAAATATAAATATTATAAGAATCCTTCCTCTAAGAACTCTCATGCTGAAAATAAATATTATACTCTCAAGCAAGATCATGTTAATGTTGGACCTTTGTCTTCTGATGGTTCACTTCCATCCCCTACTTCCTCCAATACCCATACATTTCTTAAAGTTTCCAAGTCTTCCAAATCTATCACAAATCCTTCATCCAATAAAAATCCTAATACTTTTCATGCAGTTCCCTATAATTGTCCTCAAGGGCTACCTCTTAAAGAAACTCAAGCTAACCTTCACTCGGCTGCAAATACTTTCAATAATGCTAAACCTAAAGATTCTAAGCCTTTATGTGCTATAATTCCTACTTTAGCTAGTCCTTCACCATCTTTTCCAAAGTCTTCCATACAATTCCAACATGCTTCTTTGTCCTTAGAAGTGGCTCCATGTCAAGAGGACTCTAAAAATGATAAAGAAAAGAACATAAAGAAAGATCAAGATCAAGAACCCTCCATGTCATCAAATTCTTTTCATGATGTCTCTTATCTGTTCCCTAGTTCTTTTGATCCTCTATGCCCTTTCTCATTCATTCCATAATGTCTTAAGTCTTCTCCTTGTCAAGATCAAAGTCTTCCATCTTCTTGTTCTACCACTCCATGTTTGCTTCCACTTTCTACTCTCCCTAAGTCTTTTCAAGCTCTGAACAATCCTATCAAAGAATTTTCTCCTATTCAAGATGTTCATGATCCTATTGCAAATCCTAATACTCACTCTAAAGATGCTGATGTCCTTGGTTGTCATATAGATGTTGATGAACTCATTGATTATCCTTTTGTATCTTCCACATCCATCCTTGGACCTCCTCTGCCAATACTAAGGGCTTCACATCTTCCTTCCATCTTGGGCCCTTATGTCCCTTCACTTTCCCCTCACAACTCTCCTAATTCATCATCCATCTTCGGTCCCTACATCCCTCCATCTCCTATCTTTCCTCAAGATCAACATAGATGCATACCCTTGAATCCTTTTCATCCACCCACCCATCTAAACTAGTCATATCCTCCTTCTTCCACAAGTCCCAAGTCTTTTGGAAGTAACTTGAATGTTCAATACAAAAAAAAGAAGCAATACAAGAATTCATCAAAAAAATAAGATCTCCATGTCTCCTCTAATTGACATGGAGGCATAAATTCAAAAGAGATATCTAAGAAGAAAACTACAAGACAAGTATGGGTTCCAAAATCCATCATTGAATATATTCTCTCTAAATCATCAAAAAAAAATGAAAAGCCTATGGCTATATGGATTTCAAAGTCTCTCTTGAAAGAGTCTGATGTTGAGAAATAAGTAAAGTTGACATTCAAGCTTCCAAAGGCTTCCACTTTATCTTCTTCCAAAAACATTATTCGATTCCATGTACCTAAATCACAACCTTTTCTATCCATTCACCATATTCCTTCATTCATGTTTCCTCCATCCTCTTGCCACCCTTCAAGGTGTGTGTTGATGTTGATCTTTCCTTCCTTTCCATCTACCCTTTCACAATCCTTTCATTCATTATCCTTCTACCTTCTCTCCTTTTTCCTCATTTGTTTATTCCTCCTATCTTCCAACCTCACTCGCTTTACATAAAACCTTATCCTCCATTTTTCTCTTCCATCTTCCTTTCCCTATCAGCACCTTTGAGCATATCATTTTGAATCCTTATCATATCATGGTTTATCCTTTCAAGGAGTATTATCTAAAAAGCTTGCCTTCTTCTCCCCCCCCCACAAAAAAAAAAATGAAAAAATTGAAAATGTGCCTTGGTGAAAACTTGGAAATAGGCGCCCTGGTAGAAAAAGTAAAGAGAAATAAATTTGTCCTATGGTGAAAATCACTCCCTTGTGGCACCTTGGATAAGTACCATGATGAAAACCTGGCAATTAGGCATCATGCGTAGTTCTTCTACATATTTCATCTATTCCATATTCTCTCTTTGATCTTGATAATGTTGACCTATACATGAACCTTTGGCTATCTTGTGAGCTATCTTATGATGATTTTTCTTTCATTCCATTCATGTTTAGCCTTGATATTTATTTTCCTGCATTCATTCTAGTCTTTTTCTATCCTTTTCCCCTTTGGTCTTGATCTAATAAAAAAGAGTAAAACATGATGCTATGAAGCCTCTTGACATGTCTACTCCTTTGGACTCCATCATTTCCTTCTTTTGCATTATGCTTTTGTGACTTATCCTATGTCGGCCTTTCATTTCTTGTCCAAATGTGCTTTACATGACAATTTTCCCCTAGCTTGGGTACTCTTGAGTAGTTTGCCCTTGAGAATTTCTTCCCTTCATTCTCCTTCATTCTCTTGTCTTCCATCTCTTCCACTAGCTTGCTAATCCCTCTCATTCTCCACCTTGCTAGACATTGAGACTACACAATGTAATCTTTCTTGGGAGTTTGATGCCCATTCTATCTGGGGGCATCCTTTGTACATACTTATTAATCTTGAAAAATCTAAAAAAATGATATATTGTCTAAAAATTCTAAAATTAAAAAAATATCTTGAAAAAATGATCTTAGTGAAAACCTAACAATAGACGCTTTGATGTATCTCAAAAAAAAAATTATATGTTCCAAAAATACCAAAAAAATTAGAAAAATTCAAAAATTCAAAAAAAAAGAAGAAAAAGTGCCTTGGTGAAAACCTAGAAATACGTGCCTTGGTAGCAAAAATACAAAAAAATTATAAAAAGTCCTAAAAAAAATAAAATAAAAAAAATTCAATAAAATCTAAGTGGTGAAAACCTAGAAATGGGCGCTACTTGAGGCCTTTGCACCCCTATTTCTTAGCACATGTCCTTGACACTTAGCCTTTCTCCATCATGCCTTGTCCTTGTTTCCTTGGTTTGGAATTGGTCTTTGTCTTTGTCTAGGGGGCATAACTGTGTTAGCTTTGGTCTCTTGGATGTGTTTGTCTTTAGGACACCTCCCCAACTATTTTTTTCAACACAACCCCTGACATCGAGTGTTTTTCAACACTTCTTAGTTTGGTCTTACCTAATTTTTTCATGTGATCTTACCTGCTTGCAAGCATTCAATCCTTATCCTCAAACCTCAGTATCAGTTAACACACTTAAATTTTTAAACACAACACTTAATGCTTGAGCTATGTCATGATCTTTTCTTTGTGTGCTAACTATTATTGATTTCCATTTAGTGTCCTTGTCTAATAAGTCTCTCTAGGATGCATAAGTAGAGGACTTGGGGCATGGCGCATGTTTTTATTTTCTTTTTGCTTGTGGGTGTGGTCTTGAAGCTCTAGGGTGTCTCTTGCTGTTCCCTTGAAACACTTAGGAGATTTGAGACATCATCCTTGATTATTTTTTGCACAAAAGTTCTTATGGTCATCTTGGCATCTATGCCTTGATGCGAGTGTGATTTCGCTACATTAAATTGGGTAATCTAACATCAAAGTCATATTGACCTTTAAGTCTTTGATGCTTATGTTATAATCTTTCCACATTCCAATCTGATATAAATTGCATTCATATCTTCATAGTTGCACTTGTGACTAGTGATGGTTGTGTGATTTTCTGATGTCCATTAATAATGGCCCAATGATGAAAATAAGTTCCTTAACATTCTCTAATGAATGATGAACATAAATCCTATTTTAGAGTTGCTCTATTGCAAGTACACCTTTGCATTTTCATTTAGCTTGCATTGTTAGACTTCATGTTAATTTGCATTTTTAGGCTGCATTATGAGTTTAAGAGGGTTTTCCTTCATCTTTCTTTTAGATTTTTAATCAACTATGGTCACATTTTGATCTTCATTTCCTTATCTTCTTTTGTGATCTCATTAAAAATTTCTATCTTAAACAATTGATTGATTTTGAGGCATTCTCTTTCTTGAGGTAAATTCTCTTTCTTCTCTTCATTTCTTTCCACCTCTTCCAAATTCTATCTTCCATTCACTTTCACCCCACTTCTTTTCTTCTAATTCAATCTTGGGGCATAACCTTTCATGATGATCTACCTCAGTTTGGTGATCCTTATATCTTTCATCTTACATTAAGAACCTTATCTTTAGTTTGATTTGATCAAATTTATCAATTTACTGTTTCTCCTCTATCTCATTTTGATTTCGATCACAAGGGGGTAGTACCTATCAAACTTCAATCCTTGATTCAGCTTTATCAAACCTATCAATTAAACCTTGCTTTTTCAATCAGTTTATCTTTGTCTTGATGTGTTCCCATCTGTCGAACACATGTCTAGGTTGTTTTGTGATCTCAAATCGATCTCACATTTCAATTCCATTCTTTGGATACATGTGTTCCTAGAATGATCACACATTATCCAAAGAGGGGAAAATGTGTGCACCCTAAAATGGTCACCTAGACTTTGGGCACCATTCTTCAATTTATCAAATGATGGAACCAATTTATCAATTTTGTGAATCAATATTTTGTAATATTTTCAATTAAAATCAATTTCCTTGATCAAATCGTAATTAATTCAAATATTTCAATATTTCCTAAGATTTGATCATTTTATCCTAAGCTTTATTTAATTAAGAGAACATGCTCCCTTTTAATTAAATAAAAATCTCTTTTAATTAAATAAAATAAAATCTTTTAATTAAATAATAAAATTATTTTATCCTAAGTCTCATTTAATTAAAATAAAAATTCCCTTTTTAATTAAATAAATCTTTTAATTAAATAAAATCATCTCATTTAATTAAAATCCCTCTTCTAATAAATAAATAAATAAAATCCCCACTTAAATATCTCTTTATTGAGAAAGGAAATAAAAATAAATAATAAATAAATAAAAATCCCTTTTTCTCTCCACTTTAAATGCACATACTTTTAAGTGGTGGACCTTTTTCATCTTTTTGCCTCTTAAAGAATCTTTGAGCACATGGATCAACCAAGATTTAATTTCCACCATTGCTCATTTCTTTTTGCCTCTTAATCTTAACTGTTCACTTTCCTTTATAAGGAGCCCTCTCCTTCTCATTTTCATTTCTAGGTTTTCATATTGTTATGCTACAGGTTTGGAGAGTGATTTTGGAGAAGATTCTTAAGCACTTGAGCTTGGATATTGCAACTATTGGAAAAATGGTCAGTGCTCCCCTTAGGATTCATGACATGGTTTAACAACCTCCTGTGTTCTATAAGTCTAGTGGTTGTATCAGGCATTAATAGGTTGATCTTTTGGTGCAACGGTAATGCCTACTTGTAACAAGTGGTATTAGAGCTTGGTCACAAGTTTGAATCCCCTTGGGTAACGCTGAGGGGGAGATTGTTGGAAAAATGGTTAGCGCTCCCCTCAGGATTCATGGCATGGTTTAAGAGCCTCTTGTGTTCTATAAGTATAGTGGTTGAATCAGACATTAACAGGTTGATCTTTTGGTGCAACGGCAATGCCTACTTGTAACAACAACTTCTTTCTTCTTGTCTTCTTCTCTCATGCCCCATGACAATCCATTTAGATTAATTTTTGCATTTGCATAGTAGATTAGATTCATATTTCCTTTTATAGATTAATCTTGCATAAGCATTTCCTTTCATAGATTAGTTTTCTTTCATCCATTTTTATCATATAGAATAGCTTTCATTTTCATTTGCATGCATACTTGATGATCATGGAGACTAGCATTCTTTCTTTTCTTCTTTGAATCTCTCATTTTATGGTTTACTTGCATGGGCACAAACTAGGTCTAATCTGAGGGCCTACATCATAAACCCTTGCACTCCATGAATAGAGAGCTATGAGTCACCATTTGAGTCCTCATTCTTGAGCAATCTTGGATATAATGATTCATAAAAGTGTGACAACATTTTAGCACACAATATTCTGCACTAGTGTTTTGTGTCATGCCTCGCAAGGGAACCGAGGAAGAGAACATAGATTCTCTTAAATAAAAGAAAACCTAAGTAATGATTCATGAAAATTTTTAAACCTTTAAAATAATTATGTGAACAAAACTTAAACTTAGATTCCTCCCAAGGTTCCCTTCTAATTTATGAACAATTCATTTAAGTCCATTATGTAAACAAGATTTACTTCTCAAAGCAAACTACATCATATCATTACAAGATTCTTTATTAAGAAATACAAGGTACTTTCTTTTCAGTTTGCTAGTTAAATCCATCTACATTCCTAAGTATCATTTACGAACAATATAAATTTTAAAGGAAATAGAATCATGTAAATCATTTGATACATTTACAAATACTATATTTGATTTTTCAGTAGCTTTTCAGTTAATCAAAAATAATGTAAAACATACTACTTAACTTGGAATGTTACAAAATCCTTTCCTTTTCCAACATAGATCATATACATAAAGTTTATGTTTTCCCCTTTTCCTTTTTCCTAAGTCTACCCATTCCAAATACATCATTTGAAATACATGAATGATTACTTTACATTCATCTCCTCTTGGGAGGTAACAATAATTTTACATCATGAAATATAATTACAAAGCCTTCATTCTTCAAACTGGTACATAAGCAAGCATGGATCTTCAAACACTGCATTCACAAAAGATACCTCGATAAAAATATTTACCACCCAACCATGTGGATACCAAAAGGCCCACTCCCCCATGCTAGGAGATAAACACCGAGGTCCATAAAGAAGGAATAGTTGGGCCATACCTAGGGTTGGGTAACCTTTCCCAATAGCAAAAAGAAAGAAGATCAAAGTATAAATATTTTTCCAAAAAGTTTCTAAGGCTTGGTAGAAACTCTAAGCAATAGGCTAAGTGAGTGTAATCACACATCCCTCACCCCTTGGGTTGTCCTGGTACTAGCCACTCTAGGCCTTGGTCCCCAAGTAGGCACATGCGGGATCGAATGTCTTTCATACAGACAAGTGCCATTCGATCATACCTACGCATAGGTACCTTCTCCCACTCCCATCCATAGCCTTTACTAGTGCTAATGGCATGGGTGAGGCATACATTAATCTTATTAGTGTTTGAATCCATTCTGATAAGTTTAATTAAATTTTCACTTATTAAATAACTCTACAGTCGGTTATCCTGGTTCTAGCTACTTAGGGCCCCGGCCCCGCACTGAGAGCCACTCACTTAGTGGTCTTAGGTTTTCCCCCACACATCAAAAATACATCATACACATAGTAAAAATATATTATAAACACATTTGAGAACTGCAACAAAGAATAGAAAATAATAAGATAGTTTATGGATGTTTAGGGAAATTAGGAACGTTTAAGGATGTTCAGAATGGTCCTGATCCTCTTAGACAACCCTAAACCCTAATCATACTTCCTACACACATCCTAACCCTAGTTAAGAATCTAAATGCACCACATACCTCTATCAACCAAGTAATGAACATATTTAAGGTTTACACAAAATTTCATATGCCAAAAGATAATGCTCCATAAATTTTCAATCTAAGTCTAAAATTTGACTAAATCTGAAATTTGACTAAGTCTAATTTTATTAAAAATCTAAAATCTAGAAGCTGTAGCTTAACTCCTAGAAGTTGAAACCTATCCCAATCAATCCAAAAGGTACCTAATCCCTTTATACAAGTATAACTTAAAGTATAAGGAATTAAGTATCGTAAACTTATACTTTAATGTTATACTTGTATAAAGCGAATGTTATTAAATCCACATTTAACATTTATTAATTAAAATTCTAAAATTTAAATAAACAAATATAATTTTCATTTATACATCAAATATTTATCAACTAAACTAGACTATGAATTCCTAATAACTAAATTTAATAACAATTTAAATATACTAAATTTAATATTAATTAAAAACTAATAACAAATGAAACAAACTACCGCATAAAAATAAATTCAAAATAACTTATGGGGGGGACCCTGTGGGCCCCACACCCCATTAACCTCGCACCTTGCACGCTTCTCTTCCCACTTACCATGACTGTGGGCCGTAGCAGGGTCCTACTACTGCAGTACCTGTTGCCGTAATAATTAGGTACTATTGTAGTAGTGCCTACTGTTATGGTTGTATGCCATAAGGGGAGTGGGGAAGGTGGTGGCCCCACTTCCCAAAACCCTTTCAATTTTTTTTTTATATTAATTTTTATTTTTATTTTTATATATTATTTTTTTGAAAAAAAGAAAAGAACTCAAATAACTTTATTGAAGCATATATTATTTTGACAAAGAATAGATATATTTGATAGAAAATTAAATATAAAATACTACCCATATTTCTTACTAATAAATAAACTAAATACAAATAATCTAATCCTGGATTCATCCTATACTTAAATAAGCGACTGTCATTGTTCATAATTATAGCAATTTATATATTTGTATAAACAACTACTATGATATAGAAATTAATGACAGAATACAATAATGTATTTACACTTAACAGAATACAATAACATATAAACGGCTCACAGAATATAATAACATACAAACAGCTTATAGAATACAAAACATTCTACAACATATGGAAGCAAACAAACATGTAGAGAAGTACTCAAATAGATTTATAGAACACATATTCATAAAGAGCATTATTTCTTAGGATGGATTCCAACCTAGAGTCCTGCAAAAAGAAACCGTTGAAGAGCAGAAGATCCAAGATTTCCAAACTACTCCAAGCACTCCTTCAAATTCCTTCTACAAGTGAGCCCCAACCTCTTCCAAAAGAAATCTCATCCACATCCTCTCAAATAAAAATCAATTCTCTCTCTCTCTAAACTATAGCAATATTCTAACAGGGATAAAGCCTCTCCTCAAATAAAATTTCCTGGAACTTTATTATTGTTTCCTCTCAAAATCAACTTCTATTCAACCCCCCACACACAGGAAAGTCTTCCTATAAATAGAATGGAGGAGGTGGTTGCACGGGTAATCCAACCGATGCAACCATCTCAACTATCCATTTGTTAATGAGGTGGTTTGCAAAACCATTCCCGTAAAGGAATAATTAAAATTTAAATAAAACTGTAACCTATGTCTCCTAAATTTGAGGATGACACAATATAGAATTTTAACCTTAAGAATAATTTATTAATTTATTTAGCTATGGTAATATAATTTACTAATCCTTTTACCATTTTTGAGAATAACATAGATTTATATTTATCTAAAATAATTTTCCTTCACATAATTAATTTATTATATAATATTAATATATATATGTATTCATAGGCATATGTGTGCACCCATATGCTTATGGTACATATATCATAAGTAAGACACATTATTACAAATATTAAATAGTATTAAGAATAACATTATTATAACACATATTATTTATTCATACACTAATCCACATTCTAAAACATATATTAGGTAGCTACTAACATAAGTTAGATTTTACCACTACTATTTAAAACATTTCTTATTAATATTTCCATAGACACTTTGTTATTATGAGTGTTATAAAATAATACCATAAAATTATTCATTATTATTGATATTAAAATCACATGATTTAATCATATGCCAACTTGTTCCTAACGAGATATGCTAGTATAATAGTAGCTATTGCTAAAGATAAATTACTAAATCATACCTTCAATGAGAAATAACTCACATCAATAATCTACTGACAAAATTGAGCATGCCATGAAAATAGTTAAAACTACCATACTCAAAACCTCATTCTCAATGAATACAAAAGACAAGAAACTAGCTACAAGATCCACAAAACTAATAAACTGAGAGATCACGTAATACATCTACACAAGGGACTGACTCGACACTTCCCACCTAAGGATAAAAGGATCAAAGGTGAAGTTTATTCCTATGGAACCTAGTGATATCTCCATAAAAAAAAAAATAATCAAGGATTTTGAGGGATCCCTCAGACCTATGAAGCCAGGTGGAGACGATACCCAGTACCTGCAAACCTACATTACCAAGAAGAGATACATATATATACATATTGATATACATATAAATCAGATATATGCAAATAGATGACCAGGATAGATACATCATGTGGACCTCAACTAAGTGAGTAACTACGACTTTGTCCTGAGTCATGAAAACACATCAGACACATATCCATGAAACATAAAACATCATGATAAAGGTTAGATTCAAATCCCTCGGTTAGATCCATAAAACATATAAAAATAGATGGTTTTATAACCACATAAACATATAAATGATAACCATAAATGAGCATCTCAATCATATCATCATCTAAAAAACATAAATGTAAATGTATAGTTCTAACCATTGTAATAAAATGTCCAAATCAAAAAGTTGAAGTATCACCATAGGAGAGGGTATTACATTTTGTGATCCTTGTTAGAAGATCCTTTACCCTATTAGGAGTATCTTTACAATGTTTTAAGTATAGTAGACCATGTTAAGGGTCAGAACCTATTAGGAGTCTTTTACAATGATCCCTTTTAGGGAAGTGGACTCACTATCCTAGAGCTCATTGCTCAAATGATGAAGGCTACAACCTTCTGAATTCAGATACACATTATATCTGCTGGTGAACTGTCACTGTGACACTGCTTGTCAGATCAGTTCCTTTGGTATGCTGATGCTTTGACCTCTAGAAAATCTCTAATACATCATATTCTCTCTTCACATACCTCTAATTTTCTTAACATAACTCTATTACAACTTCCATGCTAATTACAATGGGCACATATTATATTTATACGCTCATACAAATAAAACAATTAGGTCGGCCCTATACCTAATTACAAACAACACTTCCAAATGAATTGGATTAAGCATGCTTACAATTATAAATGTACATATGTCAGCAACCTAAATACAATGGGTGCATAGCCTCTACAAAATTAATTTATAATTGCAAACCAAAATAGTCACTATCAGCTCCATGCTCTATTCACAGCTAGCACACACTGGTTGTGCTACTTCAACTGACTGTAACTTTCACATCTTTGCATATCTACTTATGTGCTCATAGACTAAGCATAAGTGTAGTCTAAAAACCTTAATTTATCTGTACACATGTACGTTGATGCTCTGAGTCTCTAGTACTTTGTTAATTGTCCAGTCTTCAATACTTAACTAAATTTTGATCTTTACACTTAGTGCGCTCATTCTAAACTACTATATGACTTTGTTTCCATAATGAAAACACTATATCAAGTCATATACTTTAGTATAGAAAACTTGCCAACAATCTCCCTCTTTGTCATTGATGGCAACAAAGGAATATGGCCAAGTCTCTAACTGTCCCTTTTCAAAACTTTTTGACTTCTATATTTTTATACATACTCTTATATCTCCCTATACATCTTATATACTCCATATTCTATACAACCCCCCCTTTGACATTAATGACAAAGTTATATCAAAAACTTTATCTACATACACTTACTAAGGGAAAACATTCGGATATGCAATCTTGAGTTTCTAGATCTCCTTCTTCCAAAAGGTTATCAGTGAATTTACTATCTGCAGATGGGCACATAATGCATATTAAAGCTTCTCCATCTTCTCCAATTCTATGCTTAGACCTTAATCATAGGTTATCATGCTTGCATCAATCTCCTTTATGTTTTGACTGAGAATGTCTAGTGAGGGTGCAAGAGCATTCCTCAATTGAGTCTGTCTAGACCTTATCTTCTCCATTTCTTTCTCTTCCTTCTCAATTATGTCTAACTAACCTTGATAGACATTGTTACATATGTTCACATTAGTGGATGTGTCTAGAACTGAATTCTTCACCTTCTCAATCATTGCCTCTACATCTTTGATCTTTTTAAGATGGGCATCAGTTAGCTTATCCTGATTCATGGATTCTACAATGACTTTCCTTCCTTGATCTGCAAATTCCTTCAAGGATGCCTGACCAAACTTAAGAGAATTCAAGTCTAGTGAAAAATTACTTATCAATTCATTGAGTCTCTTCTTTAAGTACTTCTCCTCTGCCACTATGGCTGTAGATTCTTCTAGGGAAAAATTGACTTTGAACCATGAGATGACTATGCTCACATCATCAATTGAATGTACTTTTACCATTTTCTTATCTTCTGGCAGAAAACTATTCAAAATATTTATTGATTCCACTAGGAGAGGATTCCTCATTACTTGCTTCTCCTTAGCCTTCTCCATAGCTAGGACACTAAACTTAATTAGGTCTTCTTCCTTCCAGGAGTCCAAACTACTTGTGTTAGGTGTCAAACTTGACAACAATGCTGAGGAGGGAGTGATGGGAGTGCCCTCCATCACCTCTTGCTTCACTTTGACTAATCCAATAGAAGTATCTTCATCTTTACTTTCTACCTGTTCTTCTTCTTTCTTATCTGATATATCTTCTATGATTACTTCTTCTTGTTGAGTGGGAGGTGTATTGTTGCATAGGATTTTAGCTTCCTTAGTACTGACAAATGCTTCCTCAAACTTATCCAATTCTATGTCAGTGGCCACCATGGCTATCTTCACATTATCAATGATGAATGTGCTATCCATGAGTGATCCTAACATGGGGACAAACTTATCTGCATCTAATTGAGCTTTTGCTATGGGCGTTGAGTCTTGAGGACCTGTCACTGGCACATTTGAGGTCTCTATTGCTTTGTCTTTCTTATTGTTTGCATGAGTGATGGGCGGAGTAGGTAGTTTTATCTATTGCTCCAAGAGTACCTTCCCAAAATCCTTCTTTGTTTCCTGAGTTATCAAATCATAGTCTTTGTTCATAATGTGTAGATTTCTTTTTTTTTCTCAAGTATAGCTTCACCAAATTTAATATTAGTGCCTCTTCTTCTTTGGAGCATACTAAAAAAGTATCTTGTAACACTTTTTATCTTATCCTTAGATCCTCTTCATTTTCTTGTCTCTTTAGGTGTTCTAAAATATTCCAATCTTTATCAAGAATAGAGGTCTGCAATTCAAGAACTATTCTCTTGAACTTGATCATGTGTTTGATAATCATACCATGTATTTTTGACTTATCAATTTCATTATATGTCTCATAGAACTTTCCTACCTGATCGATTCTACCCTCATCAATAATTCTTGTGCTCAAAGCTTTAAGGCTAGGTTTGAATCCTACCTTAGGAGGTTCTTGAATGTTTTTCCTATTCCTTGTAGCTCGTGAGGATAGATGAATAGTGCTTACTTATTTCTTCCTTCTGATCATTGGTTCATACTTCGGAGGAGCAATAGGATCACTGGATTCTTTGGAAAAAGAAGGAATGTCATCATCTTTTTCAATTTTAATCTTGTTCATCTTGGGATCTTGTTGTTCTTCTTCTGCTACTGTGCTATTCAATTCTAGAGAAATCTTCTCTTCCCTTTCCTTGTCAAGGTCTACTTGTGATACACCATGTATTCTTAAGATTTCAAAAGTGACCTTTGCAACCTTTCTTTTTGTTGTAGCAATATTTAGCTTAGCATCAACTTCTCTAGTTTTCTCTTCATAGGTTCCCCACCTAGGTTCATTATTATCTTTAGGGGCTGATAGCAATACCTGTGTATAAGCTTCAATAACTTGTTCCTCAACCTCATGCCCAAGTGGATGGATCCACTTAGTTCTAGGCTCAATGACTTCCATACAAGTAGTATCAATCTCCACCATGAAGCATATTGTATCTTTATACTTCTCCACAATACTATTAGGAATCCTGTACCTCATCTGCATCCTTGCTATGAAGGTCTTCAATTCCAAGGTTACATAGTCTCTTAAGGTGCTTTCAGTGCATGCCTTGTTGGATATCTGAGGCATGGTAGGAATGGAATTGTCTAGATACGAGTCTGATATTCTTCCAACTACATGAAGGTACATATAGATGATTAGGGACCCAAACCTGAATATCTTAGTCTTGTCATGTTTGATAGCTTTGATGTTATCTATCAACTATGCGCACAAGATCTCACACAAGTTGAACTCTCCATCTTCTTGCACAAGTCAGATGGCTGCTAGAATAGTGCCCATAAACATACTATTCACCCTACTGGTGTGATGAAACCTATATTCAATTGTCATTGACATCAATTTGATGTTTTCTTGCTTAATCATGTCAATAGTCATGTCGCACTTATCACTCCTTGATTTACAAACTTGCTTGACCATTTTCTTGACATCCTTACCCACTGGAAGGATGGTGCCTATCTTAGAGAGGCATGTCATCTCATGAATCAAGTCTCTTGTGATTTTGATTGGTACATCTTCAATCCAAAACAAATCATCATGGATTTTGCTCAACAAGATTTTTATCCATTCTTCCTCATAGAACTCATATGCTGTGGCATATTCATCAATTGGGTGATTGTTCCATTTGGTGTATTCATCCATGAACATTTTTTCTAGTTTCAAAATTTTTTCCATCTGCACCCTTAACCTATCTTGTCCAATAGGTTCCTTCTTACAATAGATGTAAGCCCTTATGTCTTCTACATGCATGATGCCCATCGGCGTGCAAGAGAATGCTCTCTCTAAATCATCTAGGATTGATTTAAATGAGTGCCTCTTGAAAACATATCTCTTCTTCTTAGTGACATCACAAACAATAGGAGTGGCCATGACTTGATAAATAGTTTCCAAATGATCTCTAAGATGTTTTGATAGCTTCCAAATTAGCGCAATGAGCTAGGGTTTCCTGCAACCAATCAAAAGCACTACAAATACTGATAGTTTGATCTCCAAATATTCTCAACAATTCCAAGGCTTAATCTTCTCTCCAATCACTCTGACTATGGATGCAATGAGTGAACATACAAATTTTTGAGAACTTAAAGTAAGAATTTCACCATTAATGCAACTTGCATAGCCTAGGCTGTCACATCAAAATTTCAAACTTGAGCTCTGCTTACAATCAGCATGTGCACTCTTGCACAAAGGTTCCAATACACTCCAAAA
Organism: Chamaecyparis obtusa; assembly: GCA_027943335.1. Classification (NCBI taxonomy): domain Eukaryota; kingdom Viridiplantae; phylum Streptophyta; class Pinopsida; order Cupressales; family Cupressaceae; genus Chamaecyparis; species Chamaecyparis obtusa. The sequence goes on from BSBK01004872.1 coordinate 483,735, forward strand.
TCATAAGTCCAAAGGTGCATACTCTAAGGATGAGTATGCCAGCCACACAGGGGTCTAGAGCTAAATTAGCTCCCCCTCTGACCCTAAGGGCCATTCATGCAGATGTAGAGGGTGCATCTACTAGGGATGCATCTAATACATTTTCATCAACCTTATCCTTCTTTCCTTCTGACCAAATTAAGCTTGCATCCTTTGAGGCTTTCACAAACTTGACTTCTACTTCAGGATCCAAAATTGGTTCTTCAGCCTTTTTAGGGCTTTCCTGACCTTGCATCCTTGTTCTACAAAACTTTGAGATATGTCCAGCCTTGTTACATGTGTGAAAAATCACTAGAGGTCTATTATTCCTCAGTGCATTGACATGAGTCACCATTTTACATTGTTTATCTATATGACCATTATAGTTACATATTTGAAATGTAACATTCTGAGAACTTCTTGTGTTGGTCTGATTCTGATTTCTTTGATCATGTTGAATCTTGTTCTTCTTACTAGTCTTGCAATTTATTACTCTATGACAAAATCTATTACATGTATAACAGTAACCATTAAAAGGCTTTACCTCTGTACAGTTCCTTGTAATGTGTCCATGCTTGTTAGATGCAAAACATGTGCATTCTACAAGATTGCACTCATTCTTAGGAGGGCCACCATTGTCTTTGGTTTGATCTTCAATCTTCTCAGTATTAGTAGATTCTTTTTCTGTCTCCTTTCTTTCCTGCATCTTATCAATCTGATTTTGTGCTTCATTGTATCCAATACAACTAGTGTCTCCTTTAACTCTTCTTGCATACAACTAAGATTCTATCAAATCAAAACTGGTGTGCAATTTGTCAATGTGATTCTTTGCTTCTTTCAATTCAGACTCCAATCTTGCTTTGCAATTCCTTAGATCCAAGATTTCCAAATTGGCTTCTCTCAATTCATCATTGAGTTGAAGGTTCTCCTTGACTTGCTCATTGTAGACATCTTGATTGTTCATCAGTTTGTCATCAAATTCTTCAAGCTGACTTAATAGAGATGCATTTTATTCATTCAACTTCTTGACTTTTTCTTGAAGATCACTGTTGGAGCATCCTTTCAAATCCTTTCTTAGTGTTTTGATAACTAATTGAGCATCACTAAATTTTTCTTTTAGTTCTTCAATTTCTCTTTCTGAATTGTCCAGGTCTTCAAGAGTTGCTTCAAGATTCTTCTTTAGATGTATCATTTTTTCTTTGTCCATGATCTCCTCAAGTGGTTAAACTTCTTTGCTAAGGACCAGATCTTTGATACCAATTGTTAGGAATGGGAACACTAAGAGGAGGGAGGGTTGAATCATTGTTCAATGTATTTTAACTTTTCACTTTAATCAGAATACTAAATTATAAATGTTTAAATACTGAATTAAACATTCACATAAGAATGAAACATGAAATCAACACATGACACCAATATGGTTATGGGGAAATCCAAATAGGTAAAAACCCCGGTGCGACTTGATACCCACTAATATTCTGCACTAGTGTTTTGTGATCCTTGTTAGAATATCCTTTACTCTGTTAGGAGTAGCTTTATAATGCTTTAAGTATAGTAGACCTTGTTAAGGGTCAAGCCCTGTTAGGAGTCTTTTACAATGATCCCTATTAAGGGAGTGGACTCACTGTCCTAGAGCTCACTGCTCAAATGATGAGGGCTGCAACCTTTTGAATTCAGATACTGTCATGCCTATCGAAAAACAGTCGAAAACAAACCAAATTTTTTTTTTTAAAGGAATAAATTAGGTCTAATCTAGTGTTGCAGGTTAACAGGAATCTTTGGCAATAGATCACAAAGACTCTGAAGAAACAAATTTTTATCCAATGTCAGTTTCCAAAAGGTCACTAGTAGATAAAGTTATGACAACAGATTCAATTAAAGTGGTGAAGTTGTAACTGAGTTCAATAGGGTTAGGATGAACAATTCTCGATAAGCATTTGATGTTGCCAACAAGGTCTATCAAGGATTCCTAATAGGTTATCCGATCACTATTTGTATTGTTAGAGTGACCCTTTACAAAGAATTAACTAGAATTAAACGATCCACGATTAGGTAACCCAACAAGACATATCTAGAATACAATCCTAGAATCGTAAAATTTTTATAATTTTATTTTATTAATGTTACCAAGTGGGTTTCAATGAAAGGAGGTTTCGATAATCGAACATTTTGTTGTTTTAGTAATCACATAGGTTATTAGAGTTAAAAGAACATTGCCTAGAATATTCTTTAAATTATGTTCTTATAAATATTGATTATCGACTAATAACAACTTTGTTTATTAAGATTATAAAGATAATTTATATTGATCCAAAATATGTTAAGTTATATAACCAATTAAATGATGAATAGAATTATATGAGACATATATAATTAAACTAATGATAAAATGTCAATTAATTGATGTGAATATTAACCAATTAATAAAACTATAAATATCATTGGATTAAATATTTAATAAATAATAATAATTAAATTATATATATATATAAATTAATAAATAATTATAATATAATAACTAATTAATAAAATATTAATTAATTATTATATTATAATATATTAATTATTAATACGTATCTATTAAATAGTACTACAATAAAATTTTAATAAACCAAACTTATTAAAATAACAACTAGATAAAACAATAAAAGTTTACTAAGAAATTATCCTAAGCTAAGAGAAATTACCACCTATAAATCTACCCAGCTACATGTTAATCACCCCTTAAACCTAGCTAAAAACACCTTTCCACTTCTAGGTTCACGTGCCAAGAGAGGGGGGGGGGAAAAGTCAAATCCCATCCTATGACTAGAGGGGCGCAAAAATAAGGGAAGAGGAGAGTTAAAGGAGATAGCGTGGAGGAGTACTAAGAGGGGTCCTCAAACACTTAAGAGAAGTATTAAACATTAAAAAAAAACAGCCACTAACTAGCGCATGATTAAGGGGTAAGTTGAGGGGACAAGGTGATGGGTCCCTCACAACATATTTCTACCAACCAAAACAGCCCCCACCTCTTACCAACACGCTGCCCAAGGTAGGACTCACGTAGAGCTAGGGAAGTTTTAGAAGTCTTGTCTAAACAAAGACAACATAGGGATCGCAATTATGAGTAGCCAAGTACATTCTAAGATCAGTACTTAGCCAATGAAAACATACTCAGTTTAATGCAAAGTAGTTTCCCCACACCCTGCGCCACCTTTATGGGGATGCAATTAAAAAAGTAAGGAGGTAATACATTATAATTATTTTATTTGTTTATGATTATGAGTTGGCAAGTTTTATAATTTAATAATGATTGTGTGTTTGGAATTTGTATGAGAATTTTTTCCATATAAATTCCAGAGACCTGTAGGTCTCATTTTGCAACTTTTGCCCATTTCTTAGTCTCCTTTTTTTTTTGAACTTGTTTGTGTTGCTATTTATTTTTCTTCTATACACCTAAATTAATAATGATGATTTGGTTACTATTAGGAGTTAAAATTGGTTTCCCTTTTAACTTTATAGTTTCTCTATAGAGTGTTTAAAGCTCTAAAATTTATTCATGGTTGCAACTAAACCAATGATTTATTATCCACAATAGCATAACAGGTTAACAATTTACTGTGCTAAACTAGAAAGGAAGAATAGATGTTTATACATTTCTTGAACTCAAATAACAATTACAATAATGATCACATTACAAATTTATGACATAATGAATGCTCTCTTTTCATTTCGATAGCCTTCATTTTAATACATTGTAAATAACATTTAGCAAAGAAGGAAAATCTATTTTTTTTTTCTTATTAACAACTACATCTTTTCACTACTATCTCAAAGAGAAACTTCCATTATTACATTTGAAAACACTCTATTCTATAGTCTTTGTTTTTCATAAGAACAAGATCATGCCATATCATCATGAAACCATCAACAAGTTTTACAAAACATTTCCTCACAATACATTACAACAACACTTGATTCAATACATGACTTGGAGAGTGAAACTCCATTTCAAAAATAGTTTACAACCTTTACATAATTTCCACAAACACATAGGACCAATAGTGCCATTCCTTCCAATCCTGCAAAAGCAACCTGAAAGAAACAAGTCAAAAGAAACCATGGCACTCTCCTCCCTACCATAGGTCCAAATAGATGGACCACCCCCGAGCTAGGGGAGTTCAAGCCAACCGGGTGACAAAACATACACATTCCTCTTTACATTTACTTCCACAAGATCATTTACTCAACAACTTCAATTGAAACCACAAAAAAGAAACACTACAATACATAATAAGAAAGCTTCCCAACCCATGGCTTTCACAAGAGGCTTAACCACAAGCATTCAATGGGTGAAGGTGGACTAAGTACTCCTTTGGGAGAAAAAGGGCCTACAATAAAACATGTCTTCAACAAGGCTCAATATACAAAATACTCTTCATTGGCACACATGGCCAAGATCACAAAACAACTTCCTTATGCCCCCCAAATTTTAAGCAAAGCCCATCCATGGAGCCCATACATCCATGGTGCATTACCCTCTTTACCTTGTTAGAATATCGTTTACTCTGTTAGGAGTAGCTTTATAATGCTTTAAGTATAGTAGACCTTGTTGAGGGTCAGACCCTGTTAGGAGTCTTTTACAATGATCCCTATTAAGGGAGTGGACTCACTGTCCTAGAGCTCACTACTCAAATGATGAGGGTTGCAACCTTTTGAATTCAGATACACACTATATATGCTGGTGAACTATCACTATGACACTGCTTGTCAGATTAGTTCCTTTGGTGTGCTGATGCTTTAACCTCTAGCAAAGCTATAAGACATCATATGCTCTCTTTGCATACCTCTGCTCTGCTTAACACAAATTTTTTATAACTTCCATACTAATTACAATGGGCACATCTTATATTTATATGCTCATACAAACAAAAAAATTAGGTCCTCCCTATACCTAATTGCAAACAATGCTTCCAAATGAATTGGCTTAAGCTTGCCTAAAATTATAAATGTACATATGTTGAAAACCTGAATACAATGGGCACATAGCCTCTACAACATTAATTTATAATCGCAAACCAAAACAATCACTATCGGCTCCATGCTCTATTCACTGTTGGCACACACTAGCTGTGCTACTTCAACTAACTATAACTTTCACATCTTTCCATATCTACTTATGTGCTCATAGACTAAGCATAAGTGTAGTCTAACAACCTTAACTTCTAGGGTGAATACCTTAATTTATCCATACACACCTGCACTGATGCTCTAAGTCTTTGGTACTTTGTTAACTATCCAGTCTTCAATACTTAACTTAATTCTAATCTTTACACTTAGTGTCCTCATTCCAAACTGCTATATGACTTTGTTACCATAATGACAACACTATATCTAGTCATATACTTCAATATAGACAACTTGCCAATAGTTTCTACCAACGAAAATCTCCAGCCAAGGGCTATAGTGTTTACCATCCCAACTTCTCTTGTGGTTACATTGGAAAGTGTACTGGAAAATAGGACAATCGTAGAGCTGCTTACTACAAAGAAACTCTCAGTGATAGCTTGTTTAGAATCATATTTGATATATTAAAAAAATCAATGAAAAGAGTCTTTTGTATCCCTTCATTTGTGAGTCTCCAACAAGGAGGACAATAGGTAATTGAGTCTCCACTTTTATGGTAATTGAAGGATTTAATTTCTACTATGCTATGGCAAGTGGGTAGTAATCGTTAGTCACTACTGGCCATCATCTATTTATAGCTTAGTTAGCTATGATGATTGTGGGTTCTACACTGAGTCTTGGATAGAAAAGTAAATTTAAGTCCATGTTCACATTCCTTTGGAAAGGGTTGGGCCACTTTTCTATGGAGGTTGTATGAATGATCATTAAATTATGATTGTAAGATGAAAGGTTGTATGACAAAAACTCCTAATAAAACTTTTTAACCCTATGAAGTGTAGAAATAGAAGACCAAAAATAAAAAATAAATGAGAAGATTACAAATAAACATAGAACACACTATTTATCATGGTTCACCACAATAGTGGCTATGTCCACACTAAGAGTAGAAGAATTGTATTAATTTCAAAACCTGAATGTTTACAATGAAATAGAGAGTCTTATAAATAACCTCATATTGAGCAACTAAAAGGGCAAGGTGGCAATAGAAAAAATTCCATTGGCCTTCCAATCCTAACAAACTCCCACCGGAAGTCAATGCATATTTTAGCTAATCAGGCATTCCCTTGCTTTACATGCTAACCTACTTCAGCTTAACAAGTCCAAGAGAAGTTCTTGCACATTTGAACTTCTCTTTGGGTACAAATTTCATGAATATATCTATCGGATTGATTTTGGTATCAATCTTTTCAACCTTCAAACTACCCACTTCAACCATGTGTCATACAAAGTGAGCATGGATGTCAATGTGCTTTGAATGTCACTGAGAGGTATGGTTATGAGCCATAAAGATGGCACTGTGACTGTCATTGAATAGAGCATAATCATTTTGTTGATACTTCATTTCACCAAGTAATTAGTCATCTCTTGAGCACCTTCAGAAAGCACCAAATACTTAGCTTCAATGGAAGAAAGAGCAATAGAATGTTGCAGCCTTTAGGCCCAACTAATAGCAACTCCAATGAACATGAATGTGTAACCGGTAGTAGATCTACACTTATCCAAATCTTTGGCAAGATTTGAATTAGTGAATCCCTGTAACTGTTCATTATTTCTACAAAAACATAATACCAAATCTAAAGTGCCTTTAAGGTATCTTAATATCCATTTGACAGCCTCCCAATGGGTCTTCCTAGGATTGCTCATGAATGTTCTCACAACTCCCACCACATGAGCAATGTTAGGATGTGTCAAAACCATAGCATACATAATGCTACCAACTATAGATTTGTAAGGAACGTCCTCCATATATTCCTTGTCCTCTTGGGTTTGTGGACACAAATTAAATAATAACTAAAAATGCAAAGCAAGTGGAGTAGAAATGCTATGCACATTAGCCACACCAAATCTTTGAATTACTTTGTCAATGTATTCTTTTTGTGACATTGTAATTACTTTCTTCTTCCTATCCTGGGTAATAGTCATACCAAGAATCTTCTTGGCTACCCCTAAATCCTTCATAGCAAATGTCCTTGCCAATTTAGTTTTCAGCTCACTAATAATTTTAGAGCTTGTTCTTGCTACTAAATGTTGGAAACTACAATTGAAGCAATTGTTGTATTGTCATTAATGTCAAACCTTAACTGGTAAGACTATTGTTATTTAAGAAAGTACTATATCTATTTGATTTTTGAGAAGGATGTGGGAAAGGTTGACTTATCTTGATACTTCAATGGGTACTTAATTATGTGGCACAATGATAAGATAATGTATTTCTTATCTAAGTAAGAAGGAAGAATAAACAAGTAGGCTTAACTAAGAAAAAGTGAAGAAATCTAGTTTAAGCCGAGTGATGTTAGTGTTGAACGAGCTAGTATATGCTGAGTAAATTTAGTGTTGACTGAACATCAATTAATTGCTGAGCAAGACAATATTAGCGGATGAAAAAGTTTTAGTAGTGACCAGGCTACCTAGTGAAGACCAAGGAGTTGAACACAGTATTGACCGAGCATCAGTAATTTACATTTGAGAAAGAATTCAGATTCCTAGCTGACATAGTTGAATTCTTGGATTATGTAAATTGTGTTGACTTTATTTATTAATTGTATGGAGGCATTTAATGCATTGTAAAATGTTTTATTGTAAATCTATAAAGAGATTTGAGATGTTTCTAGAAGGATGAATGAAGAACATAAAGTTGGAAGGATTTGATGAATTTGACCTAACCCTAAGATCTACGGAGGAGATTAAGTAGAAAAAGTTGTATTGACCTAATTGAGGAAGTATTAAAAAAACCTAAGCATGAGGTTGAAGAGAGAGAGGATGCTGGAGTTATTGTTGATGTTATTGAGTGTATAAGAAGAAAAGGTTGAAGGAGAAGAAGTTGTGATTGCTTGAAGGGATTTCTGAGTAGATTAGTGATGGAGATGGAAATGAACCACAGTTAGTAAGCTAGCATATGTGTATGGAATTGGATTTGATATTTTCAAAGTGAGTTGTATGTTTTCAGATCAATACTGCTGTTACTTTCTAACCATTGTATCAGTCAAAATCTTTTTAACCAAGATTGACCTAACAATCATTTGTATAAATCCTTTGAACAAGGTTGCATTCTAATGGAATGTATGTAAGTCCTATAACAAGGTACACTTTTAACAGAGTGGTTTAAATCTTTTAACCGGGTCACACCTGACAATGTGTTTGTAACCTTTGATAGGGTTGGCTTTTCATAGAGCTCACTTTAGAAGAGTGAAAATAATCTAGGTGTTAATGCTTGTGTGAATGTTTTGGTTTGAACATTTCTATGATTCGCAAGTTAAATACTATTGGATAGTGGACTGTACTATTATATGTTTCTGTTATATATTCAGTAATGACTGAGTAGCTATTGGTTGTTAGATCTAATTTGTGGAAGAGTTTGAAAGTTTTTTTTATACATCTAGACCTAAGAAAAATTGATTCATCCCCCCTCTCTATTGTTCTAAATCATATTAACAATTGGTATCAATGCCGTTGGTGCTTATAGAGAATAAGTTTAAAGGTACTTCAAGTAAATGACCAGGATGTATAAAAAGGAGGTACCAAAGCTAATAAGGAGAACTTCCCTACATGGAAAAGTTTGATGAAGCTGCATCTGGCTGGTATTGGTGATTTTGCAAAGTATTATGTTGAGCATGACTATGTTACACCTGTTGCACCTCTGACTGTCAAGGAGATGAGAGCTAATCAAGAGCACAATCAAGAAATGTTGGAGATTGCATCTACCCTAAGCTATCCTAAATTTGAAGACATCAAAGACTGGACAAATGTAAAGAAAATGTGGGACACTCTTGCAAACATCTATGGTGGTGACATAAATGTGTTGAGGGATAAAGCCGAGAGCCTAAGAGGTAAATTTGATGAAATGAAAATGCAAGAATGTGAGAATATTGCTCAATATTGTGGTAGAATAAAAGTTGTAAATGCTATAAGAGGAGCTAATGGAGCTATTGAAGATGAAACTATTATAGGAAAAGTATTGAGAACTTTGCATCCTATTTATGCCACTAAAATTTTAGCAATTCAAGAATCTAGATGCACCCTTGGCAATGCTCTTAATTTGGAAAGTCTTGTTGGTAAGAAAATGCTTTTGAGCTTTCTAACTATGATAACTTCACTGTTGCTACTATTGAATCTTCTTTTAAGTCACAAATGGTTCTGAGTAAGTCAAAGAAGGAAAAATAAAGATGCATGAGTGAGAGTGAAAGTGAAAGTGATATATCTGATGAAGAACTAGAGGATCTTGAAGCTCTTATGGCCAGAAGATTGAAAAGGGGAAAAGGAAAGTATAAAGGTAAACTCCCTATTATATGTTTTTCATGTAATAAAGTTGGTCGTATAGCTACAAGACATCTTGATAGGGATGATAAGGATGAGGAAAGAGATAGAAAGCATAAAGACAAAAGGGAAGATAGAGGTTACCAAAGGTACAAGGACTACAAAGGAAAAAGTAAGAAATCTTTCTATATTGCTAAGAGACTGACACTGATAGTGATGATTTTGAAATTGAGGTGGTTTATGTTGCTATGAAAGATGAGTCTAATGAGGATGAGAAAACTGTATTGATATCCTATGTGAACAAAAATGATAAGTGGATTATTGATAGTGGTTGTTCACACCACATGACTAGTGACAAAAGTAAGTTTGATACCTTAGATCATTATAAAGGTAGAAGTGTTAAATTTGGTAATGATGCAACATGTCCTGTTAGGGGTAAAGGATTGATTAAGCTAACTAATAAGACTACTTTTGAAAATGCATATTGGGTTGAAGGTCTTAACTATAATCTGCTAAGTGTTGCACAACTTAATAGCACTGGATACTGAGTGGAATTTCATCACAAGAAGGCCAAAATATTTGATGCCACTGGTGAACTAATTGGAAGTGGGGAACATACAAGAGGTAATTTTTTCTATCTAGACCTATCTAAAGAGAAATGTATGATTTCACAACTTGATGATGTATGATTATGGCATAAGTGGCTATGTCGTGTTAACTTTGATAATTTGGTAGAAATTAGTAAAAAGAAGAAAGTGAGAGGACTCCCTAGATTGAAGAAACCTGAGAATGAAATGTGCAAACAATGTCAGTTGGGTAAGATGACAAAGTCTAGTTTCAAGAGAAAGACTTTTACTTCTGAGAATGCTTTAGATTTGGTTCATACTCACCTTTGTGGACCTATGGGTGTACAAAGTTATTGTGGTGATAGATATTTTATTCTATTTTTTGATGATTATATCAGAATGATGACTATAATGTTTCTAAAAGAAAAAATTGATGCTTTTCAATTCTTTACGTGGTATTTGGCTAAGGTTGAAAAGGAGACAGGTAGGAACCTCAAGTGTCTAAGATCTGACCGAGGTGGAGAATGCATATCTAATGAGATCAATCTATTTTGCAATGATAGAGGGATCAAAAGATAGATGTATGCACATGGAACACCTCCAAAGAATGGCATAGCAGACAGAAGGAATAGATCTATCATGGATTGTACAAGAACACTAATGATCGAAAAGAATGTTGCACAAAAGTAATGGAGAGAAGCTGTAAGTATAGCTATTTATACCCTTAACCAAGTACATATAAAAAATGGTACAAATATCACACCTTATGAGTTATGGCATGGGTATGCACCTAATTTAAAGTACTTAAGAATTTTTGGAAGCAAATGTTATATACTAAAGGATAATAGGAATGGAAAATTTTATGCTAAAAGTGATGAGGGAATATTCCTAGGATATTCCACAAAAAGTAAAGCTTACAAGTGTTTGAACTCTAACACTAAAAAAATTGTGGAAAGTGTAAATGTCAAAGTTGATGAGTATGCAGAGAAAAAAGAAGCTGAAAGAAAGAAAGAAAGAACCAGAAGATTACAGATCTTTTGTATAAATAGAAGGAGAGGTAAGTGACAAACCTGCACCTGATGCAGAGTCTTGGGTAAACAATGTCGAGTGAAAAGAAGAACATGTTGAGTGATAGGAGGAATCTGCCTAGTATCAGGAAGAGGTTGTCGAGCATTCAGAAACTGAATTTGACAATCTTGTTGGTGAACCTAAAGAGCAAGAAGAAAGGAGAGCATAACATTTTTTGGCATAATATGTAAGGAGACATCACAAGCATGAACAAATCATTGGAGATAAAGATACTAGAGTTCTGAATAGAAGCAAGTTAAGAGACCCTACATGTTTACCATGTTGAGCCTAAGACAACAAGGGAGGCATTGGAAAATGAAGACTGGATCCAAGCCATGAATGAGGAGATAGACCAAATAGAGAAGAATGATACTTGGACTTTGGTGCTGAGACTAGAAAATAAAAATGTCATTGGAACAAAATGGGTGTTCAGAAATAAGCTGAATGAACATGGACAAATCACAAGAAAAAAAACAAGGCTGGTATACAAAGGCTATGCACAAGAAGAAGGAATAGATTATGGGGAGACATTTTCCCTTGTAGAAGGATTGGAAGGAGTAAGAAATTTAGTTGCATTTTCTGCCTACAAAGATTTCAAGGTATACCAAATGGATGTCAAGTCTGTATTCTTAAATGGTATACTAGAAGAAGAAGTGTACATTGAACAACCAAAAGGATTTTTTGATCCAAACAAAAGACACATGGAATGCAAACTGAATAAGGCACTATATGGATTAAAGCAAGCTCCCAGAGCATGGTATGAGAGGTTGTACAACTACCTGATACAGATTGGATTCTCAAGAAAAAATGACACAAGCAATCTATAGATGAAAGATGAAGGTAAAGGAATCTTGTTGGCTAAGATTTTTGTAGATGATATTATATTTGGTGGACAAGATGCCCTGTGTAAGAAATTTTCAAATGAAATGCAAACTGAATGTGAAATGAGTATGTTTGGGGAGATCAAATTCTTTGTTGGTTTACAAGTATATCAGATAGAGAAAGGTATTTTCATCACCCAGTCTAAATATGTTCATGAGATACTAAAAACCTTTGGTATGGAGGATTCAAGGCTAGTAAGTACTCCCATGGCTACTGGACAAAAATTGTCCAAGAATGATGATGCTATTGAAGTAAACCAGAATTTGTATAGATCCATGATTGGAAAACTATAGTATGTTGTTTACAGTCAACTAGATATTGCTCTAGTAGTTGGGATTGTGGAAATATTCTCTACCAATCTTAAGGAAATTCACATGATGGTTGTCAAAAGGATAATGAGATATTTGAAAGGGACTGCTAATTATGGACTTTACTACAAGAAGCATGAAAGATTTGAACTGAGAGTGTATACTAATGCTGATTGGGTAGGAAATGTTGATGAGATAAAGAGTACTAGTGGTGGAGCTTTCTTTCTTGGACATAGATTAATTTCTTGGACAAGCAAGAAACAAAATTGCATTTCCCAATCTACAACTGAAGCTGAGTATGTGGCTGCAGTAGTGGATAAATGAATTGTTAGTAGGCCTAAATGAAGAGATCACTAAACTAGTTGTCATCTACTATGACAACACAAGTTCTATCAACATATCTAAGAATCCAGCGATGCACACAAAGATGAAACAAATCACCATCAAGTATCATTATTTGAGGGAATTGGTACAAGATAAAGAGGTCAGAATGGAATATGTGAATACAAAGGAACAACTAGTAGACATATTCACTAAAGCTTTACCTAAATAAGCTCAGGAATAGAGGACAATTAGGGGTTATTCACCTAACTAAGTTTTCCTAGTCAAGCTAGTAGCACTACATCAAATGTGCTACAAAGAGTATATGAAAAATTGATGTAGAGACAGGTCACACTTTAGGAGTAGCCTAGAGTTGTGAAAAGTACAACAAAGTTGATAATCAGTAATAAGAAAAGATGATAGAGGGAGAAATATTTATACTGAACTAACAAGATGACATCTACATCTAAAGGATATATGTTTTAGTTGATGCTTTGGCATTATTGTCAAAGAGGGAGATGAAAAAGATGAAAACACATGGTGAGATTTCATGGAAGATCTTGAGTAAGAGGGAGAATGTTACTGTGTGGATGGTCATATAGGCAAGACTAATTGATTTTGTATCAGAATGAAGCTAAGGATATTATAAAATTTTTTGATAGATAAGTTTTGGATTGGTTGGTGATTCATGTGTTATTCATATGGTGTTTCCATCAATGCCAAAGAGGGAGATTTTTGGAAACTACAATTGAAGCAATTGTTGTATTGTCATTAATGTCAAACCTTAATTGGTAAGACTATTTCTATTTAAGAAAGTACTATATCTATTTGATTGTTGAGAAGGATGTGGAGAAAGTTGATAATAATAGCACCTAAGGAAAGGCTGAGTTATCTTGATACTTCAATGGGTACTTGATTATGTGACACAATGATAAGATAATGCATTTCTTATCTAAGTAAGAAGGAAGAATAAACAAGTAGGCTTAATTGAGAAAAAGTGATGAAATCTAGTTTAATCTGAGTGATGTTAGTGTTGACTGAGCCAGTATATGCCGAGTAAATTTAGTGTTGACCACACATTAGTTAATTGTCGAGGAATATAGTATTAGCCGAGGAAACAATTTTAGTGGTGATCGAGCTACCCAGTGAAGAACGAGGAGTTGAACACAGTATTGACCAAGCGTCAGTAATTTATGTTTGAGAAAGAATTCGGATTCCTAGCTGACATAGTTGAATTCTTGGATTATGTAAATCGCGTTGACTTTATTTATTGATTGTATGGAAGAATTTAATGCACAATAAAAAGTTTTATTGTAAATCTATAAAGAGATTTGAGATGTTTCTAGAGGGATGAATGAAGAACATAAAGTTGGAAGGATTTGATGAATCTGACCTAACCCTAAGATCTACAAAGGAGATTAAGAGAAAAAAGTTGTATTGACCTAATTGAGGAAGTATTAAGGAAACCAATACATGAGGTTGAAGAGAGAGAGGATGTTGGAGTTATTGTTGATGTTATTGACTATATAAGTAGAAAGGGTTGAAGGAGAAGAAGTTGTGATTGCTTGAAGGGATTTTTGAGTTGATCAGTGATGGAGATGGAAATGAACCATAGTCAGTAAGCTAACATATGTGTACAAAATTGGATTTGATATTTGCAAAGTGAGTTGTATGTTTTTAAATCAATACTACTATTACTTTCTAACCATTGTATCAGTCAAAATCTTTTTAACCAAGGTTGACCTAACAGTCATTTGTATAAATCCTTTGAACAAGGTTGCATTCTAATGGAATGTATGTAAGTCCTATAATAAGGTGCACTTTAAACATAGTGGCTTAAATCCTTTAACCGTGTCACACTTGATAGTGTGTTTGTAACCTTTGACAGGGTTGGCTTTTCATAGAGCTCACTTCAGAAGAGTGAAAATATCAGTAACATGTTACAAAGTGGTTTTTCCCAAATTGGGTTTCCACTATAAATCCCAGTGTTAATGCTTGTGTGAATGTTTTGTTTTGAACATTTCTATAATTTGCAAGTTAAATACTATTGGATAGTGGAATGCACTATTATATGTTTTTGTTATGTATTCAGTAATCACCAAGTAGCTGTTGGCTGTTAGATCTGATTTATGGAAGAGTTTGAATGTTTTTTTTATACATCTAGACCCAAGAACAACTGATTCACCCCCCCTCTCTATTTTTCTAAATCATATTAACACTAACATGTCATCAACATAGAGAAGAAGAATGTCAAATTCAACATTCAGGAGTGTCTTGTAATAAATGCACGGATCAGGTTCACATTTGATAAAATTATGTTCAAGCATGAAGGAGTCAAACTTAACATACCATTACCTTGGGGCTTTCTTGAGCCCATACAAACTATGCTTTAGCCAACGATAAAGATGTTCCTATCCCTTTTTCATAAAACCCTCAAGCTGATACATATACAACTCTTCATTTATGTCTCCATGTAGAAATGTTGTCTTAACATCTAGCTACTCCAATTCGAGATCCCAAATGGCTGCTAATCCCAATATTGTTTGGATGGATGTCATCTTCACAACCAGAGAGAATATTTTAGTGAAATCAATCCCTAGCTTCTGAGCATATCCTTTTACCACCAACCGAGCTTTGAACCATTTTTGACCTCTGCCTTCATCTTTTAATTTATAAACCCACTTGTTCTTGAGTGGTTTTCAATTTGGTGGAAGAACAACCAAATCACATGTCTAGTTAGCTTCTAATGAACTCA
Organism: Chamaecyparis obtusa; assembly: GCA_027943335.1. Classification (NCBI taxonomy): domain Eukaryota; kingdom Viridiplantae; phylum Streptophyta; class Pinopsida; order Cupressales; family Cupressaceae; genus Chamaecyparis; species Chamaecyparis obtusa. The sequence continues at coordinate 499,076 of BSBK01004872.1, forward strand.
TTTCTTCTCCCATAGCAATGAACCATTTGTTCTTATCACTTCTTGTACATGCCTCTTTATAATTTGCTGGTTCAATTTGCTTAGAAATTAATAGCTCAGGCTTTGCCTCTTCAGAAAATAGTAACTAATAATCAAAAAATTTCACTGTAAATGTCCTTTGTCTTGAGGATATTCTCAATTTAGTATGATCTGTTTCAAGAGAATGGATTCTCTTCAATTGATTATCATCATTTCCCATATTAATTTTACCAAATTTATTTAAATTTGGTGCCTCTGTGGATTTCACACTAGATGAATTGAGTGAAGTATCCCTGTTTTCACCATGTGAAGGACCCCAATTTTCATGGTGATTTAAATCCTCCAACTGGTGATCAAGAATACCATACATCCCTACATCCATAGCTCCCTGACGTTGCATGTGTCTAGGAGTCTCTGTGTGAGTAGAGGGAAAGAATTATCCATTTTCATGAGTGGTGAAGACCATGGGACAGTGAGACCAATTTAAATCATACCACAGACCTTGCTACTATTCACGTGGGCTAGTCTGCTGCTCATTGATGCCATGATGCTACTTCCATGGACCTCCTTTCTCTATCATGTGTTGATAAAATAGGGGAATGCGTGGATTTTCCTGTGGAAGAGGAGCATGCAAAGTGTTGTCAATGTTTGGTGCATGGGGATAGGTCAATAACCTACCTCTATCCTGAACACACGTGTCCATTTCCTCTTACTTAAGGTGTTAGGAAGGGACAAACTCATGCAAGAAAGAAGCTTCAACTATATCTAATGCCCCATGTCTAGTAGCTTCATTACCACGCAGGGTCAGGGTAGAGTCTATGACTCTACATCTTGTATTATGCAGCACGCAGTCCATACTAGTGGATGTGCAGTGCAGAGTAGGGAGCATGGCATTTGGAATATATGTCAAATCATGAGCCTCCATATTATCTAATATGATTTGGCTTGGATATTTTATCTCTCCATGTCACATGGGATTTTCAATGTTTCTTGGCAAAGATTAAAAACCAAAGTATGGTGATTCCATATGAATTTGAGAAATGTTCGGATCATCTTCAAAAGATGAGGTAGGAACCGGGAATAAAATGGATGTCAGTGAAGGTTACAAGTTACCTGTAGATATTGATTGTCCAACTCTTTCTGAAAACATTTTTTTGAATATAACTGAGGGCTCTTCTTCTTTGGACTGTCTTGATTCAAGCTATAGAGATGGAAATGTTTTCTCATTAAAGACTACATCTTTGCTCTGAATTATCTTCTTCTCAATCAGATCCTAAATTCTATAACCAAACTGATCTTCACCATAGCCAACGAATATGCCCTTTTGTGATTTGAAATCCAGTTTTGTCCTCTTTTCTTTTGGGACATGAACATGAGCTTCACACCCCAAAACTTGGATGTGTGATTATGAAATCCTTTTTCCTAGCCATTCCTCTTCTAGAATACCAAATTCTAGATGAGATGAAGGAGACTGATTGATTAAATATACTATTGTATTGTAAGCTTCCACCCAAAATTCTTTTCCCAAATTGACATTGGAAAGCATACACTATGCTTTCTCAAGAATGGTTCTATTTAACCTTTCTACTGCTGCATTTTCTTGAGGCGAATAAGGGAAAACCTTAATTCTTCTTATACCATGATCTACACAAAAGTTATCAAACTCCAATGAACAAAATTCAACTGCATTATCCATTTTCAAACACTTAATTTTATGACCACTCTGATTTTCCACAAGAGCTCTAAAAACTTTGAATTTAGAGAATACCTCTGATTTTCTAGAAAGCATATAAACCCATACCCTTTAGGTGCTATCATCAAGAAAGGTAACAAAATATTGTGTGCCTCCATAAGAGGTTACATCCGTAGGTCCGAAGACATCCAAATGCACTATCTCCAAGAGTGTTGTCTTTTTGTCATGTCCATCCTTCAAGAAGATGACCCACTTTTATTTCCCATGAAGATAATGCTCACAAAACTCCAAATTTGTAGATTGGAGACCCGGTAGTTGATCATGATTCAGCATTACCTCAAGGCCTTTCTTGCTCATATGGCCTAGCCTTTAATGCCAAAGTAGAACATCACTTCCCATAAGTGTCAAAGCAGCTCCCACCTCATCAATGGGTTTCAAAATATAGAGACTACCGATTTTGTCTCCGTTTGCAATAGTTAAGGAACCTTTGACTATTTTCCATGTGTCTATGAGTTCACTACTAAATCCTTGGGTATATAATTAGTTGACTAAAATTAGATTCCTCTTTAATTGAGGAACATGTCTAACATCTTTGAGCAGTAATTTTGCTCCACCTTCTAGAGGCAATACAACATCTCCTTTTCCAATAATTTTACATGATTTATTGTCACCCAAATATACCTCTCTGAATTCACCTTCTTGATAGTTTGTGAAAGCATCCGTGAGAGAGGAAGCATGGAAGGAAGTTCCTGAATCAATTATCCACAAATTAGCTTTTGTATCAGTAGTTGATATTACTAAGATACCTGCATCCTTATCATGAGTTATGTTTGCTTGATCATCCAATACTTGTTCTTGTGCCTTCTTGAATTTTTTACAATCTTTCTTAACATGCCCAACCTTCCCACAAAACTAGGAACCATTTTGTCTCCCTCTTGATTGCGATCTTCTTATAGATTGGGACCTCTAATTGTTATTATATCTACCTCTATATTGGCTTCTTCCTCTATTTTTAATGCTCACCATTATGAGAGCATTATCAGATGAGGACTCATCATTCTTTCTCCTCAAATATTTGGAGAGAAGGGTGGTTGAAACTTCATCAAAAGCCAACTTCTTGGTACTTGATGCTGAAGTGCTTACAACTATCACAAGTCCATCCCAGCTATTAGAAAGAGAACATAATAGTAGGACAGCCTTATTCTCATCATCTTGTGTCATGCCAACTGAATTTTCTTGGCTGATCAAGTGTTAAACTTGTTGAGATGATTTTTCATGGCTTCACCTTCCCTCATCTTAAGCTTATATAACCTCTTCATGATGAAGACTTTGTTCACAATGGATGCTTGTGCATATGTTGGAACCAATTTATCCCATATGTCTTTTGTTTTTGTTTTGTCTGAAACATTATGTAATACATTATCACCTAATGCAAGAAATATTATCGCCATGACTTTTTCATCAAGCTTTTCCCAATCTTCATCTTTCATGGAGGTTGGTTTATTTTCTTTTCCTTCAAGTACAAGAGAAAGCTCTTTCTTGACTAACAGAGACTTCATTTGAATCTTCCATATCCCATAGTTCTTCCCAGAAAATTTTTGAACCCTTAAATCTTCCATGATTCTAAAATTTCAATTACTAAAATCTCAACTAACAATTAACCTCGCTCTAATACCAATTGTAGAATTAAAGAGTGAGAAATAAAAGACCAGAAATATAGAATAAAAGAGAAGATTACAAATAAACACATAACACACTATTTATCATGGTTCACCACAATAGTGGCTACATCCACACTGAGAGCAGAAGAATTATATTAATCTCAAAACCTGAATGTTTACAATGAAATAGAGAGTCTTATAAATAAGCTCATACTGAACAACTAAAAGGGCAAGGTGGCAATAGAAAAAAGTCCATTGGCCTTCCAATCCTAACATGAAGGTCCAAAGCTTAAAGATGTATAATAGTGATTGAAACATCAAATTCCAGATTCTATGATTAATACTTGTTTTAGTTATATATATTTTATTTCAATTTGAGAAATAATTATTGTTGGTTCTTTCCTTATGAAAACAAATGTTATATTATTTCCTTATTCTTCCTTCAATATTATTGTAACTGAAAAGATACTTCATCTAATTTCATGTGAAAATTACTTGATAATATTTTTCCAATTAGTTAACAAAGTTCTTATTCATATTCATAGTAAAAGGATAATACTTATTTCTATCATATCTTTTTAAAGCTTATATCCTTATTTTGTATATTAGTTAAACTCTCTTTCTTATAGAATAGTTTAGTTGGTATGTTATATAGGAATTATCTAAAAAGTGAATAAAGTTATTGTTCTTTTTGAACAGTAGATATAGCCATTTTTAATGGACACAGCTAAGCTCCAGATAGAATACACCATTGATTAAATTTTAAAAAATGGAAAACACAACAGATTTTCACAAAAATTTTAGCGTTTGTTCTTTGTGATCCACACATTTTGTGGTCGAAAATCACAAAAAATTGTAAAAAAGTCACTGTATTTTGTAAATCTTAAAAAAATAAAGTTTGACCTTTTTTTTAAAAATCTTTAGTACATTTTGTTTGAAGCTTAACTGATTCTATTTTTAATAAACCATTATGAACCTAATATTTATGATGTACTTTTCTTGAATTCCTAATATTTTTTAAAATAATTTTTAGATGCTTTTTATTTTAACAACAAAGCTCAAAATTAAAGAAGCATATTGCTTCATACTACTATATTTCCACATAATTGTTGGTTGAATCAATCTTTTGTTTTTCATTTCACTCGATACTATTTTTATTTCCTGTTAGCACATGTATAAATTAGACGAATCCAAACTTGGGTTTAAAGACATTCACTGCTGCCACAAAATGTAGCTAATTAGATAACCCTATAAAATTTTAACCTTAACTTTAACAATTAGTGAAACCACTAGTTTCGATCAATTCTTGACTGAAACAAGAATTAAAACATTAAAAAAAGGTACAAATATTACTAACCTTTCCTTCATTCATTTAGGACCTATTTGGTTCCTGGTATTAATCTGGAATAGTCATTATTCGATGCGAGAATTAAGTAATTCGCCATTTGTGGCCATTTTTTGAATTCCCAAATTAGAAAATTAATCACCATTTTTGGGCCAATGCTTGGATTAATTAATTCCAAAAATAACATGGAATTCATTTTTTATTCCAGAATAAGCTTTTCATGGATTCAAAATTACAAAAAAATGTATAAGTCATTGGGTTCGTGCATGAACAGTTAAGGGATTATAATCTTATTATTTTTATAATCTTATTTTTATAATTTTTATTTTTATAATTTTTTTTTAAACAAAAATTTTAATAATTTTTTTTATAATCTTATTTTTTCTAAGTTAATAATACATATTTTACTTTAAAATATATAATTTAAAAAGACATATATATTTTAATTAAAAAACTAGCAACAAAAGTGATAAGTTGAAAAATGAAAATTTGTAAGAAATTTATATTTATAATTATAATTTTTTAATAAGTTAAAAATACATATTGGTCAAATTAATTAAAAAAATGAAAAATAATCCTTATTCCAATTCCACGTTATGGGATCCAAACGCATAATATATTATTCTAGCTTTCATTTTCAAGATTAATTAATCTAAGAATAGGTCCTTATTCTAGAATAGGCCTATTTTTGATAAATTAATTGCATGCACCAAACGGGCCCTTAAGGCACGAGGGGAGAGGGAGAGAATGGTGCTTTGTGTATCTTGGTCATAAACAACCTCTTCAAAACCACCGCTTTGAAGCCACTATTGGAGTCGTGAAATAGAGTCTCTGAGTAGTAATGGTAAGAATTGTGTGCAAGAGAATCTATCAGATCTCCTACAAATTACACAATAAATTGCTTGTACCTTCTAAATGTATGAAAATCTATTTTTTACTCAATATGTTTAATTTTATTTGCTTGTCAACTAAACGAATGAAAAAAATTGAATGCAAAATATTGCTATAATAACCTACCTGTAGAAAGTAACTAAAAATCATTTAAAAAATCAATTTAAACAATAAATACATAGTATTATCTATCCACTTACCGATTCACTGTTAAAAATATCTAGCCAAAAGTGCCATAATTTAAAAGATAAATAGTAAGTAGTGCTCTTCCCTTAATCTAATCACAAGTTAAGTGATATGTAACTGTAAAATGCAAATCGTGGATGGACTAAGAATATTTTGTGTTTTGTTGCAGAGTTTTCTAAAGAGAATATAAAGTTGATTATCGACTATTGTGCAGTTTTGCTAAAACAAACTAATTTGAGTTTACGAAATGGAATTCCCTTTCTTGCCTTAAATTTATTTTAATCTAGCTATGTAAAGGCTTACAAGTTTAATAATTTTTTAAATTTAAATTATTGTTAAAAAATAATATTTTTATTAAAATAAGGTTTAATAGACAATAAATTTAAGGTAATACATTTTTTTAATAGTTGATATTCATTTTTATTTGTGTTTCTTAAGTTATTAAAATGTTTATTCAAGTCTAGGGGTTGAGTTTAATTGGTTAAAGTCTCGTGTTTTCGTTGTGGACATTTATTTTTCATTCTTTATAGGGACATCTAAAATAGAATTCTAATTTATGACTTGTGGTCTTCCATAATTGGTTTCTAAGATGGAGGTGATTTCTATATAGTGACTCTTGATATTCCAAGTAGATGATTTCTAATTTGTGCTTTTCTAATGAACTTGTATTAGCCTAATTTTGATGTTTGTATGAGCATTATATTTGTAATTAATATTCAATTCAAAAAATATAAATAGTTTTTCAACATTTAAACACAAACTTGTGTTAATATGATTTAGAACAATAGAGAGGGGGGGGCGGGGGGGAATCAGTTGTTCTCAGGTCCAGATGTATAAATAAACTTTCAAAACTCTTCAACAAATCATATCTAACAACCAACAGCTACTCGGTCATTACTAATTGCATAACAAAAACATATAAAAGTGCAGTCCAGTATCTAATAGTATTTAACTTGCAAAACACATAAATGTTCAAACCAAAACATTCACACAAGTATTAACACCAAGATTTATAGTGGAAACCCAATTTGGAAAAAACCACTTTGTAACATGTTACTAATATTTTCACTCTTTTGAAGTGAGCTTTGTGAAAAGCCAACCCTATCAAAGGTTACAAACACACTGTTAGGTGTGATCTGGTTATAGGATTTAAACCACTATGTTAGAAGTGCACCTTGTTATAGGACTTACATACATTCCATTAGAATGCAACCTTGTTCAAAGGATTTATACAAATGACTATTAGGTCAACCTCTGTTAAAAGGATTTGGTTTGATACAATGGTTAGAAAGTAATAGTAATATTGATCTGAAAACATACAACTCACTTTGCAAATATCAGATCTAATTTTGTACACATATGCTAGCTTACTAACTATGATTCATTTCCATCTCCATCATTGATCTACTCAAAAATCCCTTCAAGCAATCACAACACTTCTCCTTCAGCCTTTTATGCTTATACAGTCAATAACATTAATAAAAATCCAGCATCCTCTCTCTTCTCAACCTCATGCTTAGGTTTCCTTATTACTTCCTCAATTAGGTCAATACAACTTTTTCCGCTTAATCTCCCCCGTAGATCTTAGGGTTAGGTCAAATTCATTGAATCCTTCCAACTTTATGTTCTTCATCTATCCTTTTAGAAACATCTCAAATCTCTTAATAGATTTACAATAAAATATTTTATAGTACATTAAATGCTTCCATACAATCAATAAATAAAGTCAACATGATTTACATAATCCAAGAATTCAACTATGTCGGTTAGGAATCTGAATTCTTCCTCAAATGTAAATTACTAACGCTTGGTCAATATTGTGTTTAACTCCTCGATCTTCACTGAGAAGCTCGGTCACCACTAAAACTATTTCCTCAGCTATCTACAAGATTCAATATTTATCTAATTAATTATACTAAAACATAAATCATAAATGCAATGAAAGAACACATGAACACAACACCGATATTTTGGTTATGGGAAAACACAAATAGATAAAAACCCTAGTGGGAATTGACACCCACTAATATTTATTACTAGTGTATTATGATCCTTGTTAGAAGATCCTTAACCCTGTTAGGAGTTTATTTACAATATATTTAGTACAGTAGACTTGGTCAAGGGTTGAACCCTATTAGGAGTTTTTACAATTGTCCCTACTAGGGGAGAGGATGCACTATCCGAGAGCTCACTACTAAAAGGGGCGAAGGCTACAACCTTCTAAATAACAGATACACACTATATCTAGATCTTGGTGAACTATGCTTAGACTTTCTATTTGGATCAGTTCCAATGTATTGCACAAACACTTTACTCGGTCACATAGACTTTCTTCTGATGGCTCAACACTTCGTACACTCTGCTCTACTCTTCTTAATCAACTATGAACCACACTCAAGCAATCACAAATGACTGCCTATAAATATCTTCCCTCTAAATGATATAATCAAGTTAGCCTATTAGAACCACCTTGAAATCATATTAGAAAAACCATAACAAACTTTGATAATCATTCTGTCAGCTCTACTATGCATGCAACATATTTTGGGACCTGTTCAATAAGATAATTGTAGATGCACGCTACACACTATTAGCTCTACCCAAATAACTATATCTTTCTCCTTAAGCTGAATTAATTCATGTGCTCTTAAAAAAATATCAATAACTCTCCTCTAAGCTTAAATTCAATGGAACATACCCAAAAGATACACGCAACTCCAGAACCAGTAAAATCTCCGTTGACTCTTCTGAATAAACATAGGAAACTACTACTGGCAAGTAGTGACTGCATAACTTCACTTCTACTGATCATCAAACTCTGCATCCATGAATGTAACATCACTAACATATCTCCTACACATATCCAAGTGTGCAAGGCTCCATGACAATGGTATGAACAACCATACACAGATACACTGCCTGTTACTTTGTCAGAAACACTACTGACACAAGCTACTATATAACTGTCTATACTAATAGTTAACCTCTGTGCGCATGATATCATGTCCATCCTACATATACTAAAATCTTACTACATAGGACTTCCACACATGCTACTTTCCATATGTTATCATCAATGACAAACATACAGTCAGTACTGGCCTGCTGGAAAATCTCCAACAAAGACAATCACCAAATGAACAGAGTGGTCCTCTATGCATTCTTTGGGGTTAGGAGCTTTAGGTGGTCTTGATATCCTTTGGAACCCCCAAACCATTCAAGGATAGCTCATTTAGCAACCAAACAATTGGAAGATGTTGAAGATGTCATATTTTGACATTTCATTTATTTTGGTTAATTTTTATGGTCCCACATCAATGCAAGATAAATCTAGAGTTTGGGATAGCCTTACTCAGCTGATTCAGTTGCAAGATTCCCAGAATGTCATCCTTGGGGGAAATTTTAATGTAGTTTTGTGTCAATCTAAGAAAACAGGGGGCATCAGTCCACCCCTTAAAACTATCCAAGATTTTTCTCACTTTGTCGATAATAATAACCTCATGAATATTCAACCTACACATGGGTCCTTCACATAGACTAATAAGAGATCTAGATTTGCACATATTGTTGTTCAACTGGATAGATTCCTTTTATCACAAGATTGGAAACTCCAAAATATGGATATAAGTTAAGATATTCTCTCTTTACCTGGATCTAACCATTTCCCAATCTCTCTCAGTATCTTGCAATCTGATAATGGTGATAAAATTTAGTATCATTCATCTTTCAAATTTGAAAGGATGTGGCTTTTCCATCCTCACTTCCTACATCCTATAAAGAAATGGTGGGTAAATGCACCCTATGTAAATGGATCTAAGATGCACCAATTTTCCATGAATCTAAAACATAAAAAAAACCTCATTAGAAAATGGAATCAACAAGTTTTTAAGAATGTCTTTACTTAAAAAGAAGAGGTCAAATTGTAAATGGAATAAGTCTACAACAATATTATTGATGCAGGGGCATTCAAGGTTGAGGCAGGGGCATTCTGTGTCCTCGGTGAAACTACACGGGTGTTTGTATTTTGGCCAATTTTTGCTCGGTTGCAGCCTAGACCAATGGCCTCAGTCATTGAAGGAAGCTCGGCCACTGAAGGAACTTGGAAATCTCTGATGCTTAGTGAAAGTGTTACTCAGTCTTGCCTATGATGTTCAGTCAAGACTGGTGCTCAGCGATGCTTGGTGTGCTTAGTTAATTCACTGATGCTCGGTAGTCTTGGTTTTTTGACTGGAGTTCTATGTGATTTGTGGGGCTGACTTGGTGCATTTTTTTTGTTTGAATCTTTTGTTGGATTCTCCTAAGTGGATCTAGAGGCTGACATGCTGAATTAAATATTTGTATACAATTTGTAAGCTAACTTGTATGGCATTTAATATTTGTTAGGAAGAGTTTAGGGTTTCATCTGGATAACTTGTGGCTGATGATTAGTATTTAAAGGGGTGTTTGGGTAGTTGTTTAAGGATCATCAGGACATGACTTGGAAGACTAGAAGCCTAAAAGCTGAAGTTGGTGAAGTTGTGGAAAAGATCTTGCATGATCTTGTAGATCAGATTTCTATTTGATAGTTTGTAATAGCAGAGCTAGTGGTTTGCATACTTGGGAATAAGGAGATTGCTTGGAGGCTTGAAAGCTCAAGTTTAGATCTTCCTTAGGGTTTCCATCAGTTTTTGATTATCTTCAGAGCTGAAATAGCTAGAGATTGTATTGGATCTAGTTGTAGATCTTGCAAAATTATTTCTGATTGTAATTGGCCCTAACTTGGAAGGCCTTATAGTTGGGCATGTTAATGCAAATTATTTGAAATAATTTTTGAGTTTTCTATTATGTGGTGTATTCTACTATGTAATTATGAAGCTACTCAACCTAAACTATCCTTAATTGAATCCTTCTAGCCTTGGTCTACACCAATTATCTAGAATGATATGAATGAAGACACTTATGCAAGATAGAAAACTCTTCAGCAAGAGTGGGAAGAGTTGTGTAGTAGAGAAGAAATATATTGGAGACAAAAATCAAGAAAACTGTGGCTACAAGAAGGTGACATAAATACAAAATATTTCCATGCTTCAGCTAAACAAAAGAGAGCTGCTAAAACAATCTTTGAAATCAAGAATGTAGTTTCGGGGAACTTCATTTCAAATGCACAACAAATTTGTGAAGAAGGGGTAAATTTTTTTAAGAATCTTCTCACCCCAGCCACATCTCCTTTACCCTCAAATTCTCAAGTGAAAGAGATCCTAGAATCCATTTCAGATATGGTGTCACCCTGAGAGAATGACATGCTTATGGCCCCCTTTTCTATCCAAGAAATTTGTAATGTGGTTTTTTCTTTACTCTCGACAAAGCTCTGGGTCCAGATGGATTTACTGCTCTCTTTTTCCAAAGCTATTGGGATACTATTTGCTGGGACCTATTAACTTCAGTTCAGGAGTGAAGAAAAAATAAGAATATGCTCAAATATTTCAACACTACAAACATTTCAATAATACCAAAAGTCAAGGATCCAAAAACATTTGCTGACTTCTGTATACACCTAAAAATGGTCATCTAGACTATTAGCCCCTTTTGCTAAATCATCAATTACTTGCTCTTGATCAAATCCTAGTTCTATCATTTATTTGATTATTTTCTATGGACTAACCATCTTATTCTAAGTCTTTATTTATTTAAAAGGAATGTTTCCTCCCCTTTTAAATAAATAAAAGCCCCCACTTTTCCTCTTATCCTAAGTTGCACAAATAAAACATTATTCTTATTTTATAAAAATGAGAAAAGCACTTTTTGTCTCATATGAACACAAAAGTCAACTCCTATTTTCTCATTGGAGGATACTTGTGCACATAGATTTCTCCTCTTTTAAGCTCCGCCGTTGATTAAATCTTTTGCCTCTTAATCTCCATGGTTCATTCCTTCTCATTTCCTTTAAAAGGAGAGTTCTCTTCTTCATTCTAGATCCTCAAATTTTTATGCTAATGTTATGCTACAGGTTTTCTAGGTCCCTTTGGAGCTTTTGAAGATTTGGAGCATTCTTGGCTTTTGCATCTACATGTTATCATAGTTTCATTTCTTGCATAGTAGCTTCATTTTCATGGCATTCTTAGCTTAGTTTTCCTTTATGCTTTAGATTAATTCATCTAGCTTAACTAGGAGGCTTTGTAATACTTGCATCTTTGATTTTCATAGCTTAGCTTGCATTTCTATTTCTAGCATAGCATTGCATTGCATTTTCATTTTTGATTCTTGAGGATATTGGCATTCTTTCCCTTGTCTTCATTGAATCTCCCATTGCATGGTTTACTAGCAAGGTTATTGGCTTAATAGCTCTAGCTGAGAGCATTCTTAAAAACCCTTGCACTCCATGCCTAGGGAGCTATAGATCAATTTTTGAGACCTCATTCTTGAGTGTTCTTGAATGTAATGATTCATAGAAGTGTGACACAATTATAGCACACATTTTTGGCACCCACCATGGGGTAGAGTAGATAAACTTTGTCTTCGATACAAGTTTCAGGTTCTCTGCTAAATTGAGAAATTTTTGCAAATGGTATCAAAAATCAAAGTGTGATATATCATTGGAAAGGTCTTTTTGTGCCTAATCCAACCATGATGGTTTCATTTTCAGATTTTATCATTTGATCAGTTATTTTTTGTAGATTATCTAATTTTTCATGTGCTAACCATTGTTAGATTTTGGATTTTCCTAACCCTTGTGGGTCTAACAAGTTGTGGTTGTAGGTGCACTTGCTTGAGATATTTTGCCAAAAGAACGCATGTCAAAGAGGGCTACTAATGGTTTTTGTAGGGTTTCCCTAAGCATAAAAACCAAGTCAAGTGCTTGTTTAATTGCTTTATTTATTGAGTGCAGCATATACTAGTTGTTTCATTTCTTAGGCACTTAATACCTTGTTGTAGAAATTTTGAGGTGGTAGGAGAGTATGCTCTTCACCCTTGTGGTGAAATAGAAATCTTGACCCGTCTTGAAATTTTGAAAGCAAGGGGGTAACTAAATATTTGCTTGGTGTGTTTGGGTGAAGTTTTTGAGATAGGGGAGTATGCTCTTCACCCTTGTGGTGAACCAAAAATCTTGAACCTCAAGAATTGATCCACTCTTTGTTTAGATTTAGGATCCTTTAGAGGGCCTGCTCTTGAGAAATCAAGAGGAATGACCCAAGTGGGGACAAGTTTTTTTTTGGCTCTTCCAACTCACTATAATCTCAAGGCTATCAAAGACACAAAATCTTGGTAGACATAACTCTTGTCTTCACTTGATGTGAGTAGCTCATGGGATTGCGACCATGGGGAAAGCATTGAGAAGCCATGAGGTCCTAGCCCTTTATGAGGAGCAAGAGGGGTGTTATGAACAGAAGCCCTTACTATGAACCATTAGATAGAAGCCACCTTATTTTAGCCGCTTAGCTTCTTGGTGCAAGGATTGATCCAAGTGGACTTACCCAGATCACCCCAAGACACTCACCATATGTGTTCCTTTGGTTGTGTTTTTGACACTTCCATGACAACACCAATATCTCTTGTGGGCAACCACTTGGTGTGAGGCAAGGGAGCATCAAGTTGTGGGCCATGTTGCTAAGTAATGAGCCTTGTCCTTCTAGGTAGTAATTGCTTGAATTTTCTTCAATTGTGCTATACTAGTGTAAATGTTCTTAACATTCAAACAATCGGTAGTCTTCATAAGGTTTTCTATTTTGATATCACAAGTGCTTGTCTTGGAAAGGTTGATTTTTCCCTTGTTCCAAGTGTTTTATGACATGTTTGATCACCTACTATTTGCAAACTTATCTTTTACTTGCTGTCAAACTGAGAAATTGCACTATCCAATCTTTGAAATTGATCAAAACGCTTTAAAACTAAGATTTTTATGTTCACTGGTCAAGAGTTGTACTTTTTGCCTTGAAACTATCACATAGTGAACATTTGTTGTCTGCTTGATTTGTGTCATTTTTGATCTTCCTTGGTTAGTCTAGGTCAGATCTTAGGGGTTATTACATGTTGCTCAATATCCAAATGAATTTCAGTGGTCTCAATTTGCTCAAAATGATTCTTGGTCTTCTTTCTTCTACATCTATCATGTCTTTCTAGTCTCCCATTTTCATCCTTTCTCTTCTTTCTTCATGGCTCTTCCTAAATCCTTCATGTCTTCTTGATTCTTTTCCTCTTATTATCTAGTCTACCTTCTTCTATTTCATCTCTTCTATTCATTTCTTTCATGCTTGATTCCTCCTCTTCTAGAATCATGAGTTTCAACTATCTTGCTATAGAACCTCTCTTGAGAAGGGATGATCTCGAACTCATTGCTCAATTTGAACAGTATGATTTTTCCAACCATCCCGCAAGTCATCAACTTAAGGCAAGAGTAAAAAAAAGATGCTTGAGTCCAATGCCTTTGCTAGGATTATAGACATGATTCTCTCACAATCTCCTTCTTCCAAACACTCTTTATCTTCTAGGTCTTCTCATCATTCCTCATCTTCCACATCTTACCATGCCTTTTCCAGACATTATTCTCCTTCTTCAAAATCCAAATCTTATCATGACTCTTCTAAACATTATTTGAATTCCTCACTATCCAACTCCTCTTCCTACAATAAGTCTTCAATTTCCTCTTCTTCACAATCTTGTTCTTCCTCTACTTCCCCCAAGAGTCTTGCTTTTCTTCATGAGCCATACCATAATGAGAAATGTGACAATCCTTGTAATACTTTTGATGACTATGATGATGGACAATGTAGTGATACTTATGACACCTCTATTCCTCAGAGTCCTCCTAGTCACAGACTCATGCTTAATGAAAATGGGTTGTCATATTGGAGAGATTGTGATGGTGATCCATATGATTCTGATTTTGAAAGAGAGTTTGGTTATTTTTGTAGACAATACCTTGATGATGATCCATCTACTACTACTGAGGACTATGAAATACAACGTGTTGATTATAAACGTTACTACTACAAGAATCTTTCCTCTAAGAATTCCACTGCTGAAAATCAAAATTGCACTTCCGAGCAAGATCATGTTAATGCTGAACCTTTGTCTTGTGATGGTCCCCTTCCATCCCCTACTTCTTCCAATACTCATACATCTCCTAAAATTTCTGAGTCTTCCAAATCTTTTGCAAATCCTTCATCCACCAAAGATCCTAATACTTTTCATGCAGTTCCCTATAGTTATCCTCAAGGGCTACCTCTTAAAGAAACTCAAGTTCACCTTCAATTTTCTATAAATACTTCTAATGATGCTAAACTGAAAGATCTTAAGCCTTCATCTGACATACTGCCTACTTCAGCTAATTCTTCACCATCTCTTCTAAAGTCTTCCATACAATCCCAACATGCTTCCTTGTCCTTAGAAGTGGCTCCATGTCAAGACGACTTTAAAAATGATAAAGAAAAGAATATTAAAAAAGATCAAGATCAAAAACCCTTCATGTCATCCAATTATTTTCATGATGTCTCTGATCCATTTCATGGTTCCTTTGATCCTCTACACTCTTCTGCATTCATTCCACCATCTCCTAAGCAAGATCAAGCTACTACTTGCACCATTGAGCTTATTGATGATTAAAATAACCTTACCACACTTGCGCTTTCCAAAGATGATGTTTCCATTAAGGTTATTAAAAATGGTGTTATTACTGCTAATGTTAAGCCTATTGAAGATCAAGAAGCAAATTCTACACTTGTGTTATCCAAAGGTCCTTGTCAAGATCAAAGTCTTCCATCTTCTTGTTCTACCGCTCCATGCTCACTTCCACTTTCTACTCTTCCTAAGTCTTTGCAAGCTTTGAACAATCTTATCAAGGAAGATGCTCCTATTCAAGATGTCCACAATTCTATTGAAAATTCCAATGCTCACTCTAAAGATGCTGATATCCTTGGTTGTGATATAGATGCTGATGAACTTATTGATTATCCTTTTGCATCTTCCACATCCATCCTTGGACCTCCTCCACCAATACTAAGGGCTTCACATCTTCCTTCCATCTTGGGCCCTTACGTCCCTTCACTTTCCCCTCCTAATTCTCCTAATTCATCATCTATTTTGGGTCCTTATGTCCCTCCATCTCCTATCTTTCCTCAAGATCAACATAGATGCATACTCTTGAATCATTTTCATCCACCTACCCATCTAAACTAGTCATATCTTCCTTTTTCTTCCACAATTCCCAAGTCTTTTGGAAGTAACTTGAATTTTCAATACAAGAAAAAGAAGCAATACAAGAATCCATCAAAAAAAGAAGATCACCATGTCTCCTCTAATTGACATGGAAGCATAAAGTCAAAATAGATATCTAATAAGAAAACTACAAGACAAGTATGGGTTCCAAAATCCATCATTGAAGATTCTCTAAATCATCAAAAGGAAATAAAAAGCCTAAGGCTATATGGATTCCAAAATCTCTCTTGAAAGAGTCTAATGTTGAGAAACAAGTGAAGTTGACATTCAAGCTTCCAAAGGTTTCCACTTCATCTTCTTTCAAAAATATTCTTCTATTCCATGTGCCTGAACCACAACCTCTGCTAAATATTCGCTATATTCCTTCTCGTATTCCTTCCTTCACATTTCCTCCATCCTCTCGCCACCCTTCAAGGTGTGTGTCGATGTTGATCTTGCCTTCCTTTTCATCTCCCCTTTCACAATCATTCAATTCATTATCCTTCTACCTTCTATCCTTTTTCCTGATTTGCCTATTCCTCATATCTTCCAACCTCACTTGCTTTATATAAAAGCTTATCCTCCATTTTTCTCTTCCATCTTCCTTTCCCTATCAACATCTTTGAGCATATCATTTTGAATCCTTGGCATATTATGGTTTATCATTTCAAGGAGTATTATCTAAAAAGCTTGCCTTCTTCCAAAAAAGGAAAAATTCAAAAAAAAAATGAAAACAAAAAAAAAGAAAAAAAGAAAAAAATTGAAAATGTGCCATGGTGAAAACTTGGAAACAGGTACCTTGGTAGCAACAGTAAAGAGAAATAAATTCATCCTATAGTGAAAACCACTCCCTTGTGGCACCTTGGATAAGTATCGTGATGAAAGCCTGGCAATCAGACATCATGCATAGTTCTTCTACATATTTCATCCATTCCATCTTCTCTCTTTTATCTTAACAATCTTGGCCTATACACAAACATTTGGCTATTTTGTGAGCTATCTTACGATGATCTTGCTTTCATTCCATTCATGTTTAGCCTTCATATTTATTTTCCTCCATTCATTCTAGCCTTTCTCTATCCTTTTCCCCTTTGGTCTTGATCTAATAAAAAGAGTAAAACATGATGCTATGAAGTCTCTTGACATGTCTACTACTTTGGACTACATCCTTTCTTGCTCTTATACCACGCTTTTGAGGCTTATCATATGATGGCCTTTCATTGCTTATCCAAATGTGCTTTGCATGATAATTTTTTTACTTAGCTTGGGTACTCTTGAGGATTTTTCCTTTAAGGATTTCTTCCCTTCATTCTCCTTCATTCTCTTGTCTTCCATCTCTTCCACTAGCTTGCTACTCCCTCTCATTCCCCACCTTGCTAGACATTGGGACTACACGATGTGATCTTGCTTGGGAGTTTGATGCCCATTTTGTTTGGGGGCATTCTTTGTACATACTTTATGATCCTGAAAAAATACTAAAAAAATTCATATATGATGCTGAAAAAATCCTAAAAAGCATAAAAAGTATTGAAAAAATAAAAAAAAATAAAAAAATAAAAAAAATAAAAAAAATAGAAAAAGTGCCTTGGTGAAAGCTACTTGAGGCCTTTGCACCACTATTTGTTAGCATGCATCCTCGACACTAAACCTTTCTCCATCATGCCTTGACCTTATTTGACTTGGTTTGGAATTGGTCTTTATCTTTGTCTAGGGGGCATAATTGTTAGCATAGGTCCTTTAGGGGTGTTTGTCTCTTGGGGCATTTCACAACAGGTGTTTTTCAACACCATCCCAAACAATGTTTTTCAACACTACCCTTGTGTCGAGTGTTTCTTAACACTTATTAGATGTCTTACCCTACAGTCTAGTATGATGCAATATTTCTCATTTGCAGATGCGATAACCAAAGTCTGACTCTATTACCAACACACATGCACTTAAAAAATCAACTTGCTTGAGATATGTTGACTTTATTTTTCTTTGTGTTGTCTATGAGGATTTCTTTGATGAGTGGTCTCTCCCTGAGAAGTTTTTGATGATACATTGCTAGAAGACTGAGGGACTCAGAACATGTTTTATTTCTTTATCTACTTGTGGGTATATTTTGTTGATCCTAACTATCATGAGCATTTATGCTGGTCTTACTTGACACTAAGGATTGACAAGGTATTATCCTTGACTGTTTCATAAGTGCATGCTTATAGTCATCTTGACTTTCTTGTGTCTCGATGCGAGCATAATCTTGCTCTATCAAACTTAGGTAATCTCACTGCACTAGTCATCTTGACCTACATGTCTCTGATGCCTAGGTGGGATTTCCACATTTTTATCTGATATAGATCATATTCAGATTCACATAGTTATGCTAGTCTGTATTGTATGATCTTGCGACGCTAGCAATAATGCTTGATGATGAATATTAGATGTCTATTAGAATTGTGACCTTGCAAGTAAACCAGTTTTCATGTAGCTTGCATTCTTAGGTTCATGTTAGTTTAGTTTTGCATCTTGCATATGGAGAGAGCTCTCCTTTTCATCTTATGTGGACTTGTTAATCAACTGCGCTCATCTTTCACTTCTTCCCAATCATGTCTTTTTCTTCTTGTCTTTCATCTCACATCATTTTCTCTTCATTTCAGGATCGAAACTGAAATTCGAGTTCACCTTGATTATTCCCAGCACTGTTCTCCTTCTTCCATGCAGTTGGTTGACCTTTTGAGGCCTGATCCTTCGATCTTCACTGGGGCATTCTTCACCTCTTCATCCCCATCTCTTTCAAACTGCTAATCTTTCATTCACTTTCAAATCCCAAGTTCAAATTCTTCCCCTCCGTGGTGTTTTCAGGTTGAGGGACCACTCAGTTCATGCCCCGTGTCCCATGTGTGGGGCATATCTTCACTGCTTGATGGTTATTTTGTTCTCTCTCTTCGATTATGATTTATAGTGATTTGATCAGGTCGCTTTTGCTTCTGCATTCCCTCTACCTGATTTCTCTTTCAATCTCGAGGGGGTAGACACATCATATCTTATTGGCTATCTCTTTCCTAAGTGTTCAGTGCTGTCACTACCAGGCTGATCATGTAGGATTTTCTATCTCTTTGCACTTCATTCTTTGGAGTCAGAACACTATCTGCTTGCCTTCTTGGCTATCTCTTGCCTTCTTGGCTATCTACTTGCCTTCTTGGATGATCTGAGTTGTTTTATGATCCCAAATCAATCTCACATTTCAACTTCATTCTTTGACTGCATGTGTTCCCAGATCGATCACACATTAGTCAAAGAGGGGAAAATGTATACACCTAAAAAATGGTCATCTAGACTATTAGCCCCTTTTGCTAAATCATCAATTACTTGCTCTTGATCAAATCCTAGTTCTATCATTTATTTGATTATTTTCTATGGGCTAACCATCTTATCCTAAGTCTTTATTTATTTAAAAGGAATATTTCATCCCCTTTAAAATAAATAAAAGCCCCCACTTTTCCTCTTATCCTAAGTTTCACAAATAAAGCATTATTCTTATTTTATAAAAAGGAGAAAAGCACTTTTTATCTCATATGGACACAAAAGTCAACTCCTATTTTCTCATTGGAGGATACTTGTGCACATGGATTTCTTCTCTTTTAAGCTCCACCGTTGATTAAATCTTTTGCCTCTTAATCTCCATGGTTCATTCCTTCTCATTTCCTTTAAAAGGAGAGTTCTCTTCTTCATTCTAGATCTTCAAATTTTTATGCTAATGTTATACTGCAGGTTTTCTAGGTCCCTTTGGAGCTTTTGGAGATTTGGAGCATTCTTGGCTTTTGCATCTACATATTATCATAGTTTCATTTCTTGCATAGTAGCTTCATTTTCATGGCATTCTTAGCTTAGTTTTCCTTTATGCTTTAGATTAATTCATCTAGCTTAACTAGGAGGCTTTGTAATACTTGCATCTTTCATTTTCATAGCTTAGCTTGCATTTTCATTTCTAGCATAGCATTGCATTGCATTTTCATTTTTGATTCTTGAGGATATTGGCATTCTTGCCCTTGTCTTCATTGAATCTCCCATTGCATGGTTTACTAGCAAGGTTATTGGCTTAATAGCTCTAGCTGAGAGTATTCTTAAAAACCCTTGCACTCCATGTCTAGGGAGCTATGGATCAATTTTTGAGACCTCATTCTTGAGTGTTCTTGAATGTAATGATTCATAGAAGTGTGACATAATTATAGCACACAACTTTAGGCCAATATCCTTATGTAATTTAACATTTAAGATCATAACCAAGGCCATTTATTTAAGGTTACAACACCTCATTCCCTCCATTATCTCATCTAAGAAGGGAGGATTTGTCCCAAGTTGAGAAACCATGGAAGGGGAATTAGTGGCTCATGAGGTTCTTCATTCTATCAACACTAATCAAACATCAAACTTTGTGATCAAATTAGATATGATGAAAGCCTATGACAGAGTTTGCTAGAAGTTCTTATTTCAAGTCCTACTTAAAATGGGATTCTCTAAAGGTTGGTGTAAATCGATAAAGGCATGTATTTTAGGGGCTTGGTTTTTGGTTATAGTAAACGGTAAACCAATGGGCTTATTATCTTCAACATAAGGAGTTAGACAGGGGGATCCTCTATCTCTGGTATTATTTATCATCATGGCTGAGTCATTCAGCAAAACTATCTAACTTCATCATGGGTTAGGTAAGTGGTAGGGTGCGCATATCATTGGTACAAACATCTTTGTCACTCACTCCTTATTTCCTGATGACACCTTGTTATTTGGTTTATCACAAGTTCAAGAGGCTCAACAAATTAAACATTCTCTACAACTTTATTCAGATGTATCAGAGAAAAAAATAAATGTGCAAAAGTAAAAAATATACCTTTTCAACACCAACAAAGTTATATTTGATAAGATAGTTCAAATTTTGGGTTTTTTAGTGGAGTTCCTGCCATCTATATATCTGGGTATCCCATTTTTTACGAGCTCAAATAAAACTAGTTACTGGTCCTTAGTCTTTGAATGTATACAGAGTAGAATTATGGTTTGGAAAACCAAATGGTTATCTCTAGAAGGAAGAATTGTTCTTATCAAATTGATGTTGTCAGCAATTCCAAACTACTACCTAGCTATTCTAAAAGCCCCTCCCTCAATCCTATTACAAATCCAAAGGTTGATCAAAGGTTTTCTTTGGACAGGGAATATAAATGAGGTGAGCAAAATTCCTCTCATATATCTCCAAGATATGGCACATATTCCTATAGTTGGAGGGGTAGGTGTACATGATTTAACAAAAAGAAACAAGGCATTCAGTGGAAAACTAGTGTGGCAAATGTATAGTAAGCCTTAGTCCACATGGTGTCAGATAATGTAGTAGAAATATCTGGATAACAATGACCCTTCAAGAGTCTTGTCAATGTCAGACCCTCCAAATGGATCTACTATATGGGATTTTATGATGTCTTCAAGGGAAATTGTCCTTAAATAAATCACTTGGGAAGTTAACATTGGCAATAAGTTTAAGTTCTGGAGAGACTCATGGAATGGCAAACCCCCACTATCTAGCTACTAGAACTCTGAAGATATCATAGCAGTGTTAGAAGCTCATTGGAGAACACAAGCTAATCAATATGTATCAGTATCTACATATATTCAGGGAAAGTCATATGGAAGGATCTAGATCTATTACCATTGGCACAACAGGACAAGATTTCTTTTCACAACATTTTGGCTTCTAAACATGTTTTCCTTTTGGGTTGTGAAGACAACCTAATTTGGGGCCCAGCTAAAGATGGTAATTAATTAATTAAAGAGGGTTATAAATTTCTATAACAAATTGGTTTAGATAAAGTACCATCTAGAGCATTTTCATTTTGTTGGAACCATGTTGTGCTACCAACGGCAGGTTGCTTTGCATGGCTTGTAATTAAACATAGGATCTTGACAAGTGATAGCTTAAATAGATTTCATATTGGCACACCATTCAATTGTTTATTTTTCAATGCATGTCAGGAATCAGTAGATCATCTTCTTGTGACTTTCCCATTTTCTCATCAGTGTTGGACTTTCATCCTGAAAAAACTAAACTATAGTACTCCACTTTAGGATAATATTTGGGATCCTTTCCAAGCATGGCCAGTTCTTTACCCAAACTCTCTGTTCACTAACCTTTGGAAATGTGTCTCGGCACTAGTCATATGGGCCATCTAGTGGGAAAGAAACAAATGTATCTTTAGGAAAGAAATTTCTCATATTGACAAAGTTTTAGAAGGCATTGAAAGTTCCATATTAGAAGTGACTAATGCGAGCTTAAGCAGATGCAAATTTAATCCTATTGTCACTTCATGGGATACTAAGGTGATTTAGGAATGGAAATGGTTAATTATGCCAATGGGGTAAGGTATAAGCAAGTCAACATCAACATTAGTAGATCATTTTGATGTTCATTAGCGTCCACCTATAGAAAAATGTATGCAAATTAGATGTCTAACTACTAGAGATGATAAATTAACTATTAGAAGCTAACAAATCAATCTAATGCAACACAATGAATAAAGAAAAGTAACTATAAAATAATGAAACTAAATCAATTACCTTAACCTACCATGCAACTTGTCTCCATTGTCCTCCTAGCTCTGATTTCTTGGATGTGTTGAGCTCTAAGATTTCCAATTTGAAGCTCCTTGCCCAAGATGTCACCAAAGTGTTGAGATTGAATGAATGAGTGCACAATTGCTTAATGCAACTAAAGGATGGAATGCAAATGGAATGGAGATAGTATGGATGCTTGAGTGCTTTCGGAATGTTTAAATGCTTGAATGATTGAGTGCTTGATTACCAAAATGCTTATTAGCTCACAAAGGCGAAATGAGGCTCTTTTTATAGAAATTTGGAGGATCTAGGCCTAGGTGGCACAATCCTATGGTTGAGAATGAAAGGTGGAAGATCCTAGGGCTATGATTGAATTTGTTGAAGGAGTTGAGAGGAAGAATAGGAAAGATGTTCCTCTCACATTGACATGGAGGAGAACAAGGTGGAAGGGAAAGACACATGTCAAGTGTCTCACAAAGACCAAAGAGAGAAAGAGGGAAAGACCTTTTCCTCATGAGGACTCTTTGTACAAGTGTCCCATGAGTCACCTTTGACCCTTAGAGGTGGCTTAAGAGGTCCCTTAGGAATATGGATTGTCTATTGACTTGGTTTTAGAGAGGACATGTGGTCATGAGACCACATAGCTCTTAAGAATAGGACATGTGTGGGTGAGGATAATTATGAATAAATAATTAATAAAAATTATTTATTTTAGCCAAAGTGATGTGTCAAGTGACTAGGTAGATGAGGTGGACTAGGGGACTTAGTCATATTTAGATGATTGTATATTTAATTAAATCACTTTAATAAGACTAATTAGAAGACTTAGGATAGAGGAATAAACTATAGTGAGTTTACTAAATAAATTGAGTAATCTATTTAATAAATAGAGGAAATAATTATTAATTAAATAATAAATATTTAATTAATTTATCAAGTCAATATCAATTAAATAATAAATATTTAATTAATTAATGAAGCTATTTTTAAGTGTATACATTTTGCCCCTCTTTGAAATAATGTGTTGGTCACATTGTTTCAAAGAAAAAAAATCAAGCATTTTGCCCCTACCCCAGACAATGTCTGAGATGACCTCTGCATGCCCCCTCGAGAGATTGATTCACAAAAAAGATTATTTGAATTTTATGATTTTTTTAATTCAACAATGAATCTCTTGAAAAAAAATGATGAGGAAGTGAAGAAAATAGAGTGAAACAGAAGAAAAATGGGAGGTAGGGTCCAGCCACCAAGCATATCAAGTCCACAGGCTATAAATAGGTCTAAGGGGTCCACAATAAGCTCATTGTGTACACTTGTGATTTGGAGATCAGAGCATGAGAGAGTGAAGAATAGAGCCACCAGGATGTCATTTCCACTATTAGATCACTGCTTCGAGAGGGCCAGACACTTCCAGTGACCACCTAATTTGGGAGAGTCGGTAGGTGATTCGATCCTCTTTGTCAATTTGTAATTTTTGGCATGTTAGAGTAGGATTTGTAGCATGTTATGTTAGATCTAATCTTAGGGTTAGATTAGAAAATTTTTTGTTCTTGATCGTTGAACATATGCACAGTTGTAGTGCATGAATGTGCAGCAATTCACAACATTTGCACAAAAAACTTGTGTTTCTGTGCATACATGTCGTAGAACTGCACATGTGTGTAGAAATTCTGGCTAGGTTACGCAAATGTGTAATAAGTGTGCACATATATCATTTATGTGCTTTAGGTAGATATTTCTACACAAATGTTAATTAAAACTGTGCAAACATTAGGGGATTCTACGCAAATGTCAGATAAAACTGCGCATGTGTTAAAACCTACACAAATGTTTAGGTAAACTGTGCATGCATGTTTCTATGCTGTGCATTTATTTTGGATGGTAGAATTTGGTCAAGTTAGAAAGTCAATTAGGTCAAACTAGATGTCGATAAGTCAATTTGATCTATCGGTGGTTAAATTTGATTGATTTGGTCAAGATAGGCAACATTGTAGCATGGTTGCTAGTTAACCAGTCTTGATGCTAGATAATTGATAAAATTATTTGTTAAAACACATGATGAACATGTTTGTAATTGATATAATAGGATAGATAGATATTTTAGATCAATTTATCAAAATATGATAGCTTGATGTTGGTGATTTTAATAGGATGATATTACAGACATTCTGATGTCACGGGAGAGATATCCTGTAACACAGAACCTAAGACCAACACTGTCAAAGACCGACATACTTCTGATCAGTGTGACTAGTTTATATCATGTTATTTACATGCTTGAGATTAGGGTGAACCTGAGAATGATGACAACATTGGTAGAGCGATGGCACTTGGAGATGAGTACCTTCCATCTTCTAACAGGGGAGATGATAGTCACACTAGAGGATGTATATCGCATCCTCCAACTTCCTTTCACAGGGGAGTTAGTACATTATGATTGATAGGATGGAGTGGCAGAGTGCAGAGCCATCTTTGGAGATGATGACATTGACAAGGAGGAGATCAGCTGGGAGGATATGGTGGACTTATATGAGCCTCTACCAGTGGTTCTAGCAGGAGCAATTGGGGATTTCGTATGCCCTAATCGTAGATTACATGGATTTGTAGTTGGATGGGGTCAGACATTACATCAAATGATGAATGGGACCCAATTTTCTTGGGGTGTCTACCTATTAGCCCACTTATATCATGATCTTCATCAGGTGGTGTACCATAGAAGTGCATCATTATCAGCAGACATCACACTACTCCATGTTTGGGCATGGGAGCATATTGCAGTGACTATATTGATTATGAATGCATGTCACAAATTATTACTAATGCAATAATGTAAAACAAAGCTAGATAATGAATGGACATTAAATGATGATGTAAATAAATGATTATTTGAAATACATGTAATGGATAATAAATGAATAATGTTTTTTAAAATGCATATAATGGACAATAAATGATGATGTTATTTAAAATGACTAAAAGATAACAACTTACATCATAATGAAAAGATAATGAAATGTTATGGAATTTATGCATGTGAAACATGCATGTAATATAAATGGATAATATACAAATGAACACACCTAATGGAAAGAAAGAATGACCTAAATGAGTTAATTAAATTTTTGGAAGATGCGAAGTGAAAACTCAATGTTTTTTTGTTGTCCAAATGTCCTCAACTTAAATAACAATGTATCTGACACAAGAAGAATGGACTAGGAGAACAAATAACCTAATAAGAAAGATAACCTACAAATCCCTATAAAAGAAGCACTAATATGCAAGTCATGAGTTGGTAAAATGCAATGCAAAATGAAATATGAAATGAGTATCTCCACAACTTCATAATAACTTGAATTTGATTTTCATCATTGAGCTCGTTATGTTGCAAGAAAATGCAAGCATCATTGTATAATTAAACCAGGATTACCTGAGCACTTCTTGCATGGAGTTTAATATAGAAAACTTAACAAGCATCTAGGTATAATTAAACCAAGATGACTTGAGTTTTGTTTCCATAACAGAAAAGGAATATTCCCCCTCCATCGGGGAACAAATATTTGGAGTTGAGGTATGTGTTGGTGTATCACCATTAATAGAATTCATAGAACAACATGATTTATATGTTGTCAGTGCTATTAAACCGATGAAGGCACTTATGCATAGACACCCCAATTAGTTATTCTATCGATTTCATCAGAAAATACCCCACAAATAGAAATCAAATAAAATACCATGCCTCATCCTGACTATTCTAATCAATGACATATGAGAGTTTTGAACTCATGTCAAAGATATCCCAGAATAGCATAGGAAACATGATAATAATGAAATCCAGATATGAATGCATAATTTACAACAAACCAATCTAACATTCCTGCCATGAATATACATTTCTTATGCCAAAAGATAGATTTAAGATATGTTGATCAGATCAATTGATAATGTATAGTCAAGATGTATAAATAAGTGGTCACATTTTGAAGGATAGATTGTAGATTGCAATTCATCATGAAGACATCATTGTGAGAGAACATTTGATTGTGTTTGCTCATCTAGTGAAAATACTCCATTCTATCCTCTAAGAGTCATGACTATCATAGATCCACTTCCCAAACTAGGTTGAGGACATGCCCCTAGCTAGGTGATTGACTGACTTATTATGGATGAAGAAGGACATGACAAGACTAGGGTGAAGACCAAGACAAAAGATCAAGCTATGATGGGGTGTTATTATGGGTAAATATAATGA
This sequence comes from Chamaecyparis obtusa, assembly GCA_027943335.1. Classification (NCBI taxonomy): domain Eukaryota; kingdom Viridiplantae; phylum Streptophyta; class Pinopsida; order Cupressales; family Cupressaceae; genus Chamaecyparis; species Chamaecyparis obtusa. The sequence goes on from BSBK01004872.1 coordinate 525,868, forward strand.
ATGGTGTATGAACTAGCCATTTTATTATGATATATACATGGTGGGAATGGTGACTGACCAACCATTTTATTGTGGATATATACAATGAACAGACACACTAGAAGAATCCTAATAGATAGAGGAGCTAACTTGTCACACATAGCACTTGTTTCTAGGTTTTCACCACATGCTTTTATTGCTTTTTTTTTTATTTCTTTTGATTTTTTGATTTTTTTGTATTTTTTCTTTTGATCTATATACATACTATATTCATGCCCCTTGCATTGGGATTTCAAGGATAGAAATTCTTGAGATGTATGCTATTAAGAGGTTCATCCAAGGGATCTCCCTCAAGTGTAGACAAATGATAAGCCCCAAAACCATAGACTGTTGTAATTACAAAAGGACCTAACCAATTGGGTTGGAACTTGCCCTTCTTCTCATGATGTTGTTGATTCTTTGGATTTTCTCGAAGGACTAAGTCACCCAGCTGAAAGTCTCTGATCTTTACCTTGCTATTATACTGATGAGACATACACTATTGATATACTTTCAAATGATCATAAGCTCTCTGATGACGTTCATCCAGCAGTTCTAGTTCAATCAACCATGCAACTCTATAGTCTTCATCAGGAATCAAATCTTTGAGAGTGACACGAAGTGAAGGCAACTTGACCTCAAGGGGTAGGACTGCTTCAGATCCATAGACAAGTGAATATGGGGTGGCTCTACTGGGAGTATAGACAGAGGTGCGGTAAGCCCATAAGGCTAGATTCGGTTGGATATGCCAGTCATGGCCAGTGTCATTGACAATCTTTTGTAAGATTTTAACAATTGTTTTATTTGATGTCTGAGCTTGGCCGTTTCCTTGGGGATAGTATATGGAGGAATAGTTATGGGTGATATAGAATTTGGCACACAGTTCATCCATGTCCTAATTTTGGAATTGTTTCCCATGATTGGTGATGAGATAGATAGGTATACCATATCTGCAAATGATATAGTTTAGGATAAACATGGATATTTGTTTCCTTGTGGCAATAATCAATGGAATGGCCTCAATCCATTTAGTAAAATATTCTAGGGTAGTGAGAATCCATTTGTGACTATTGGAAGATGGAGGGTTGATAGCACCCATGAGGTCGAGTCCCCACCGACTAAATGGTAAAGTTGTTGTAAAAGGATGTAAATCTTGTGTTGGAGCATGAATAAGGTTTCCATGTATATGATATTTCTTGCATGCCCTAGCAAAATGAAAGGAATTTGTTTCCATGGTAGGCCAATAATAAGCCATACGCATGAGTTTCTTAGCCAAAGATGGACCACTCAAATGTGTCTCACAAATACCCTCATGTATGTCATGTAAGGTAGTTTGAGCTTCATCATGCTTGAGACATCGCATGAGAGTACCGTCAAGACCTCACCGATAAAGGGTGTCATATATTAGGACATAGCGAGAGGTTTGGAGGAGAAAAGTTTGTTTTTGATTCTGGGATAGGTTAGGGGGTAGGATATCATTTTTCAGATAAGAATAGACTTTTCCATAAATTGGGGAGTCGTGTCTAATTAGATGACATATAGTACTCATATCAGGGTCATCATATGCAGGACAAGATAGGGATTCCACCAAGAACTCAAAATGGGGTTTGGTATCCTCTGTATCAAACAAAGAAACAATTGTTGCCATTGCATCAGCAGCTTTGTTTTCATGCCGAGGAATTTGCTCAAAAGTGATGACTGAGAAATACTATTTGAAGTCATCAACCATATGCTTATATGGTAATAACTTATCATCTTTAGTCTGATAATTATATGCACCCTAAAATGGTCACCTAGACTTTGAGCCCCATTCTTCAATTTATTCAGTGTTGGAATCATTTTATCAATTTTCTAAATCAATGATTTTCAATATTTTTAATTCAAATCAATTTATTTGATCAAATTGTAATTAATTCAAATATTTTAATATATTTTCCAAGTTTTATTTAATTGGGAGAACTTGCTTCCTTTTAATTAAATAATAAAAGTTTTCTTTTAATTAAATAAAAAATTATTTAATTAAATCATCAAGTCATTTATTTTAAATCTCATTTTAATTAAAAGAATAAATCTCTTTTAAATAAATAAAAAATCTTTTAATTAAATATTGGAACCCACTTTGCCAAAAATAATAAATAAAAAATAAAAATAATAAAGTAAAGTGCACTTTCCTATGAGATAGAGTCTTTTGACTTTTTGGAAAAGGTTTTTGCCTCTTAATCTCTTCCATACATCTTTTTGCCTCTTAATTATGTCTATTGATTTTGCCTCTTGAGCACATGGATCAACCAAGATTTAATCTCCACCATTGCTCATTTCTTTTTGCCTCTTAATCTTAACCCTCTGCTTTCCTTTATAAGGAGCCATCTCCTTCTCATTTTCATATCTAGGTTTTCATATTGTTATGCAGGTTTGGAGAGCGATTTTGGAGAAGAGTTTGGAGTACTTGAGCTTGGATATTGCAACTTCTCTTTTCTTGTCTTCTTCTCTCATGCCCCATGGAAATCCATTTAGATTAATCTTTCATTTTCATATTAGATTAGATTCATATTTACTTTTATAGATTAATATTGCACAAGCATTTTCTTTCATAGATTAATTTGCATTATTGTCATATAGAATAGATCTCATTTCTATTTTCATGCATCTTTGAATCTCTCATTTTATGGTGTACTTGCATGGGCACAAACATAGGTCAAATGTGAGGGCCTCCATCATAAACCCTTGCACTCCATGAATAAAGAGCTATGAGTCGCTATTTGAGATCTCATTCTTGAGAGATCTTGGATGTAATGATTCATAGAAGTGTGAAACATTTTAGCAAAAATTTTTGGTGCCCACTATGGGGCATCCCACTTTTACATGCTGGTTTGGATTATTTTTTGAGCTAACCCCCTTGTGCAGATTTGCTTGGGGACTAAAACTTTAGATTTTTAAAGATTTGATCATATCTCCCAAACGGCTTGGTGTTTTGGTCTAAATTTTTTTTGGTAGGTTGGCAGCATATTAGAGAAGCTCTAATAAACAATTTAGAATTTTTAAATGTATTTTAGATTTTTTATAGTTTTTTCTTGATTTTTCATAAAAAATTAATTTTTGGCACAAATTAGCATCTTTTTTAGAAATTTTTACATTTTCAAAAAGATATTCAAATTATATAGGGGGTACATTCTTTGTGATTTGAATTTGGATGCAATATCATAGCTCAAATAATTGATTTACAAAAACTAGTCTATTTTGGTAAAATGGGTCTCTCGAGCAAAAATGAAGAGATTTTTCTAAAATTTTTACATTTTTGGAAAGCTCTCTTTTTTAAATTAGGGGTCTCATTTTTGCATTTCTATTTTTTTGGCCGAAATAATATCAAAAAAATTAGATCTTGTTGATTAGGTAAAATGTAAAAAAATAATAATTTTGTGATGATTATGCACTTATTTTTTATAGTTCAATGCATGATATGAGTTATCATTTGGATTATTTGCTAGATATTATTGCTCCTAAAAATTTATTTTTAGATCTAACCTTGTGGTTTTCATAAGTTGGATATAGATTGCATATCTTGTTTTCTTGTTGGAGAGTTTGGGACTTGCTTGCACAAAAAACTCAACAAAATCTACTAACTGTGTTTATTTGGACTTGAGGTATTTTGTTCAATCTCTATAAAATTTGGATTTTGGGACTAAAATGAATCTCTCATGTGTCTAGCTTGAGTGTTTATTGCTTTCATAGATCACACTTCAAATTTGGGCTCTAAAAAAGAACATAGATTCATTTTCTTGCATATGTGTTTCACATAGTAATTAGGCCCTATGAACACTATTTGTGGTGATCTTGAGAGATTGGGTTTCTTTTGAGGCTCTTCTTAACGATAGATCCCCTTGTAGGTAGGGAGGATATTGAGATTATCTCATGTTCCCTTGATTTGCATCCTCATCTTTTGGTTGATGCATTCTCTCTCCAGAGGGGTTGATAGATCACAAGTTGTTGACACCATAGATCTTGGTGAGGTTAATTTCAATCTTAGTGTGTCAATGAATATTTTTTCTATATTTTGGTGAAGTGAAGAGGCTAGAAGATTATACTCTACTCCCTTTTGGGTAGTACCAGAAACTCATATTTTTGAATCTAAGCTAAGTCCCCATGTGGTCTTTTTTGTGAGACACCTTGTTAAAGAGGGTTAACTATAGTGGACACTCACTTTATTAGGTGAACCACGTGGAAGGAACCTCAAGCGGTAATAGCCATTTTTTCTGTGGTAGCAACAACCGCTATATAAATGTCCTTGTGGAAGAAATCTCCACGGGTGTAGTTTCCTGTTGAGCTCTCAGATCTCCTCAGCATCTCTGATTGATTAAATTCTTGGAATGTGTCAAAACCCCAATGCGCCTGGATTGGAGTTCACTCTCTTGAGATTACAAAATTTATAGAGTCAAACCATTACTAAGAACCATAGTGCAACCAACTTTTTCTTTGCTAGGACTATGTGCGTGATTGCAAAAATATTTTGAGAACATACACAAGTAGAATCTTTAAGGAGTAGCATACTATGTCACTATTCTTGTTCATGTGCAAGGTTTCTTTACCCCTTGCTCATTTTTTGAAGACATTCTTTGCTTGAACTCCTTGATTGCTATCTTACGTGCTTGATCAATGATAAGAATTTGTTGATGCATCTAGTTGGTCATTTTAAACAAACAAATCTGAGTTCTCGAGTGATAAAAACTTCAAAGATCTCCCCAAAAGTGCTATGATATGTTTCTCAACATCCAAATAAACTTCAATGGTATCAATTTTCACAAAATTACTCTTGGTCTTCTTTCTTCCACATCTCCCATGTCTTCCTAGTCTCTCGTTTTCATCCTTTCTCTTATTCCTTCCATGCTTGATTCCTCCTCTTTCACAACCATGAATCTCGATTATCTTGTTATGGAAACTCTATTGAGAATAGATGATCTTGAACTCATTTCTCAATTCAAAGAGTATATTTATTCCTATGAAAATTTTGTAGATGATAAACTTATGGCAAAAATAGATAAAAAATTGACTAAATTAGATGCCTTTGCTAGGATTATACGCATGATCCTGTCACGGCATCCTTCTTTCAAAAATTCTTCATCTTCTTCATCTTCTCATCCTTCCTCATCTTCCAACTCTTATCATGATTCTTCTAGATATTATTCGCATTCCTCATTATCCAAGTCTTCTTCCTCTACTAGGTCTTCACTTTCCTCTTCTTCACAATCTCATTCCTCTTCTACTTCTCCCAAGAGTCTTACTCCTCAATATGAGAAATATAGTAATCCTTGTGATACCTCTCCCATGAAGAGTGACACATCCACCTTTGATGACTACGATGACTATTATGATGGCTATGATGATGAACCATATAGTTATACCTATGAAACCTCTATTCCTAAGAGTCCTCCTCATTGTGTGCTCATGCTTACTAAAGGGTCATCCTATTGGATAGATCATGATGGTGATCCATATGATTCTAATTTTGAAAGAGACTATGATGAGTTCTGTGAACAATACCTTGATTATGATCCACTTACTACTACTAAGGACTATAAAAGTTATCATGCTGATTTGAAATGTAGATACTATGAGAATCTCTCCTCTAAGAATTCTCATGCTAAAAATAAAGATTACACTCTCAAGCAGGATTATGTTAATGATGGACTTTTATCTTGTGATGGTTCCCTTCCATCCCCTACTTTCTCCAATACTCATACATTTCCTAAAGATTTTGAGTCTTCCAAATCTGTCACAAATCCTTCATCCAACAACATTCCTAATAATTTTCATGTGGTTCCCTATAGTTATCTTCAAAGGCTACCTCTTAAAGAAACTCAAGCTAACCATCACTTGGCTGCAAATACTTTCAATAATGCTAAACCTAAAGAGCCTAAGCCTTTACACACTATCATGCCTACTTTAGCTATTCCTTCACCATCTCTTCCAAAGTCTTCCATACAATCCCAACATGTTTCCTTCTCCTTATAAGTGGCTCCATGTTAAGAGGACTCTAAAAATGATAAAGGAAAAAATATAAAGAAAGATCAAGATTAGGAACCCTCCATATCATCCAATTCTCTTCATGATGTCTCTCATCTACTTAAGTCTTCTCCTAAGCAAGATCAAGATACTACTCACACCGTTGAGCTTATTGATAATCAAAATAACCTTACTACACTTGCACTTTCCAAAGATGATACTTCCATTAAGGTTATTAAAAATAGTGTTGTTACTTCCACTATCAAGCCTATTGAAAATCAAGAGAAAAATTATACACTTATGCTATCTAAGGCTCCTTGTCAAGATCAAAATCTTCCATCTTCTTGTTCTACCACTTCATGTTCGCTTCCACTTTCTACTCTTCCTAAGTCTTTTCAAGCTTTGAACAATCCTATCAAAAAAGTTGCTCCTATTCAAGATGTTCATGATCCTACTGCAAATCCTAATGCTCACTCTAAAGATGTTGATGTCTTTGGTTGTCATATAGATGTTGATGAACTTATTGATTATCCTTTTGTGTCTTCCACGTCCATCCTTGGACCTCCTCCACCAATACCAAGGGCTTCACGTCTTCCTTCCATCTTGGGCCCTTATGTTCCTTCAATTTCCCCTCCTAACTCTCCTAATTCATCATCCATCTTGCATCATTACATCCTTCCATCTCCTATATTTCTTCAAAATCAACATAGATGGATACCCTTGAATCCTTTTCATCCACCCACCCATCTAAACCAGTCATATCCTCCTTCTTCTTCCACAAGTCCCAAGTCTTTTGGAAGTAAATTAAATGTTCAATATAAGAAAAAGAAGCAATACAAAAATCCATCAAAAAAATATCACCATGTCTCCTCTAATCGACATGGAGGCATAAAATCAAAAGAGATATCTAAGAAGAAAACTACAAGACAAGTATGGGTTCCAAAATCCATCATTAAAGATATTCTCTCTAAATCATCAAAAAGAAATGAAAAGCCTAAGACTATATGGATTCCAAAGTCTCTCTTGAAAGATTCTAATGTTGAGCAAAAAGTGAAATTGACATTCAAGCTTCCAAAGGCTTCACCTCATCTTTTTCCAAAAATATTCTTCCATTCCATGCTCCTGAACTGCAACCTTTGCTAAACATTCACCATATTCCTTCTCGTATTCCTTCATTCACATTTCCTCCATCCTCTCACCACCCTTCAAAGTGTGTGTTAATGTTGATCTTGCTTTCCTTTCCATCTACCCTTTCACAATCCTTCCATTCATTATCCCTCTACCTTCTATCCTTTTTCCTCATTTGCATATTGCTCCTATCTTCCAACCTCACTCGCTTTACATAAAACCTTATCCTCCATTTTTCTCTTTCATTTTCCTTTCCCTATCAACATCTTTGAGTATATCATTTTGAATCCTTGGCATATCATGGTTTATCCTTTCAAGGAGCATTATCTAAAAAGCTTGCCTTCTTCCAAAGAAAAAAAAATTCAAAAAAATAGAAAAATTCAAGAAAAAAGAAAAAATGAGAAAACAAAAAAAAATTAAAAAAATTGAAAATGTGCCATGGTGAAAACCTAGAAATAAGCACCTTGGTAGCAAAAGTAAAGAGAAATAAATTTGTCCTATGGTGAAAACCACTCCCTTGTGTTGCCTTGGATAAGTACCATGATGAAAACCTAGCAATCAGGCATCATGCATAGTTCTTCTAGATGTTTCATCCATTTCATCTTCACTCTTTGATCTTGGCAATGTTGACCTATACATGAACATTTGGCTATCTTGTGAGCTATCTTATGATTATCTTTCTTTCATTCCATTCATATTTAGTCTTCATATTTATTTTCCTCCATTCATTCTAGCCTATCGCTATCCTCTTCCCCTTTGGTCTTGATCTAATAAAAAAGAGTAAACACGATGCTATGAAGCCTCTTGACATCTCTACTCCTTTAGACTGCATCCTTTCCTTCTTTTGCAGTGTAGTTTTGTGACTTATCCTATGATGGCCTTTCATTACTTATCCAAATGTTCTTTGCATGACAATTTTTCCCTGGCTTGGGTACTCTTGAGGAGTTTGACCTTGAAGATTTCTTCCCTCTATTTTCCTTCATTCTCCTTTCCTCCATCTCATTAACCAACTTGCTCATCCATCTTGTCCCCCACCTTGCCACATTTTGGAACTTCATGATGTGATCTTGCTCATGAGTTTGATGCCTGTTGTGTCTAGGGGCATCCTTTGTACATACTTATTGATCCTGAAAAAATCTAAAAAAATGATATATTGTCAAAAATTCTTAAAATTAGAAAATGTCCTAAAAAAATGATCATCTTAGCAAAAACCTAGCAACAGGCGCTTTGATGAATCTCCAAAGAAATTATATATTCCAAAAATAGCAAAAAAAAATAAAAATACAAAAAAATTACAAAAAGTCCTGAAAAAAAAATTTGCAATAAAATCCAAGTGGTGAAAACCTGGAAACAGGTGCTACTTGTGGCCTTTGCACCCCTGTTTCTTAGAACTCATCCTTGACACTTAGCCTTTCTCCATCATGCCTTGACCTTATTGCCTTGGTTTGGAATTGGTCTTTGTCTTTGTCTAGGGGGCATAACTATGTTAGCTTTGGTCTCTTGGATGCGTTAGTCTTTATGACGCCTTGCAATTGTGTTTTTCAACACAACCCATAGCATCGAGTGTTTCTCAACACTTATTGGTTTGGTCTTCCCTAGTTTTGTCATGTGATCTTACCTACTTTCAAGCATTCAATCCTTGTCCTTAGAATTCAGTATTAGTAAACACGCTTAAATTTTTAAACACAACACTTAATGCTTGAGTTATGTCATGATATTTTCTTTGTGTGTTGACTGTTATTAATTTTTCGTTGAGTGTCATTGTCTAATAAGTCTCTCCATGATGCATAGCTAGAGGACTTTGGGTATGGAGCATGTTTTTATTTGCATTTTTCTTGTGGGTGTGGTCTTGAAGCTCTAGGGTGTCTCTTGTTGTTCCCTTGAAACACTTTGGAGATTTGAGGCATTATCCTTAACTATTTTTTTGTACAACCGTTCTTATAGTCATCCTGGCCTTTATGCCTTGATGCAAGAGTGGTTTTTCTACATTAAATTGGTTAAGCTAACATCGAAGTCATCTTGATCTTTATGTCTTTGATGCTTATGTTAGAATCTTTCCACATTTCAATCCGATATAAATCGCATTCATATCTGTAGACACCTAAAAATCCTTTAGAAAATAAAATATTTTTATTTTCTGAAAAATCCCTAATGACATCATCATTTATTAATTAATTAATTATTTAATTAATTAATTTATTTTTATGCCATTAAATCTCTTTATCTTAATTAGAAATATTTAATTAATAAATCCCTCCCAAAAATGTTTAAATCTTATTTAAACATTATTCCCCTATTTATTAATTATTTAATTAATAAATTGACCAAAAATCCCAAAATAAATAATTTATTTATTTTTTGCCCAAGACTTGGCCAATTTCCTTAAGACCACTAACCTCTTCCAAAATCTTCTAATCCTTCTTTAATTTTGATTAAAGGCTAATCCCCTCTTTTCCTAATCCTAATCCTAATTCAAAATATTTAATTAAGATTAAATATTTAATCCTCATGTTTATTAAATTTATTTTAATAAATATTCTCAAAACCTAAACTATAGAAATAAATAAATCTTTATTTATTTCCTAAAAATTATGTTTATCCTGAGGAAGTTCAAGACTCTTCTAGAAAGTCTTATCCTTGTCCCTCTAATCCTAATCCCATCCCTAACCTTGTCACATTCCCTAACCAAGGTTAGCCAACTCCTAAGCTTAACCCCAAGTTAAAAAACTTTTAGAAACTTCTCTTACATGCATTAAATGCATTTAAAGCCTCCTAATCCCTCTTACATGCATTTATGATGCATTTAAGAAGCCCCTCACCCCTTTTTTACACCCTTTGACCTTAGGCACATTTCTCAAATTGTGCACATCCCTCCCATCTTTCAACCCAATGCCCTTATGACACTTGTCACAAGGAGGTGGCCCTGAACTAGCACAATCCATGTGCTCCCCTTTGAATGAATCTTGGCCTCTCTTAAGGATTTTGATCCTGGCCACTCATTCCCCCTTAGGAAATCCTATAAATACTCCTCATTTTTAAGAGCAATTTACCCATTCACCTTTTATTTCAAGCATTGTTATCATGCTCATTTAGCTCTAGACTTAGCATAATCAATACTAATTGTTAGTTTTTCATCATTTTCAAGCTTTCTTAAAGCACATATTAGCATAGATTTAATGGATTAACCTAGTTTCTTCCATTGTTTTTCATAAGCATAGCATCATATCACATCTCTATTTGGCTTAAAATCAATCTTAGCATAAACATCATGTAGCTTAATCTTCATTTCAACATCATTTGGATCCTTGAGGCCTTAGGGGCAAATCAGGTGTTCTATACTTGTTTTGTGCCACTTATGGGGTTGTCATGAGTCTCAATCCTTCCAAATCAGCATTAGGAACATGCTCCAAGTGCTTAGAGAGAACACCCACATCCCCTAAGCAAGAGAAAATCAAACAGTGCTTGGGTGCACCTGTTTAAGCTCAATCTAAGGTGGCTTAGTTTAGAGTTTTCTTTGTTTTAAATTGATTTCATGCTAGATTAAAATCTAAATCTTTGTTTGGTTTGAAGCTTTCAAAATAGGTATCCTCAAAAGCCTAGTCTACATTCCGGCATGCCCGGTGGGACCCCTGTCCTGATCAACTACTCTGAAATTGACTTTTCTTGGTCATTTTTCTCATCTTCTTCTCAAAAATCTGGGTTGTAACATTTATTCTCGGTCCAAATTGCACATTTGTTGTCTAAAACTGCACTTTTGTACAAAAATTTGTAAAGTTGCACATTTATCCATTAAAACTGTGCATTTATAAGTTAAATTGTGCATTTGTTTTGATTTGCTACGCATTTGTCATGATTTGGTGCGCATTTGTCATGATTTGCTGCGCATATGTATTTTGTAAAAAACTTGCATTTTGATAATATTTTGGCACAATAGGTGTAGTTTCTCATACATACTCTGTTGTTGCACATATGTGCAAAATTAAAAACTGTGCATCTGTCACCTTTTCGTGCGAATCTATGCTCTGTATTTGCACATTCATTCCAAAGAGCGGCAAACTGATATTTTTAAAGTTCTTTAAAATTGATTTTTCTTGCAGATTCTAAACTCTTGTTCTTTTTGCAAGTACAAAATCAATCAACATCATTCCTAAAAAGTCTTTCAAACTGCTAAAATGAACTTCAATCATGTAAACTAGGACTTTAGAAATGCATTCATGCAAAATTAGGAACATTTCAAAGCTTTGGGTACTTAAAAAGAATCACAAATCTGCATTCTAAAAAATCTAAAATCATGTCCTAAAACTTCTGTTCAGTTGAAGACTAACATCTTTTTATGGGCAAATCTTGAATGGTTTTCAAATTTCATGCATCAAAGCTAAATTAGGAACTTGTCTTTTTTGAAACTAAAAAATCAAAGAAAATGGTCGAAACAAATCTTGAATAATACTACAATGAAGCTAAGTCCTAAGAGTCATTGTCAATTTGAAAAACAAACATACTCTTGAATGAACTAAAAGAAATGAAAATCTCTATTCCCTCTTTTGTTTCAATTCAAAGCAAGCACGCAATCAAATCTTGAATGCCTTAAAGGATCAAAACAAAGCACTTCAAATTTCTTAAGTAAAAAATGCCAATCTCAATCTTAAGTGCTCAAAGAAAGAACTTGCAATCGCTCAAATCATTTATTTTTTGGAGAAAGAAAAAATCAAACTTTAAACACTTGTGTCTTCAAATTCAAAGTTCAAATCACACTTTAAACAATTTGGGAAAGAACAAACTTGCTTGATGTGCATCTAGGAGCTTTACATTTCCTGTAAAACCTTGTTAAAGTAAGGAACGTAGAACATTTGAACTTGGACAAGCTCACTTGTTCTACTTTTAGCGAGGCCTGTCCAAGGAGAAAAGTGCTTCCTCCTCAGAGAATGACCTCAAATCGGTATCCCCCCCAGCCAGTATATAAATAAAGTGAAGGAAAAAAGTACTCACTTATATCTCTTAATCCACAGGCATTTTGTGCCAAATACAAATGTCTAGGCATGGTAAATATTCCTCCCCCAGCATTGTTGGCTAGGCTATTAAGTGAGTTATAGGCGGTCAGCATAACCGGCTATGGAGACTCCACGGAACTATTAAAAAACCTAATAAAATAGAGGCTACCCTATCTACATCTGAAAGTATCAAAATCTTTGTGCAAGGATCGATTCCAAGGGGTTTACCGGGTCACCTCAAGATTACTCACCATTTATATTCCCTTCTAGGGGGTACCAAGCTGTGGGCAAGCAATTTTGATACTCACCTTCCTTAGGTAGATCTATTTGAAGTACTTGACAGTCAATACTCCATGAAAAGATTGTTGGAACATACACTTTCAAAGCTTTATCAGAGTCAGTTATCCTATTTGTATCCCACAAGGTTGCTTTGTCCCTTGTGGAGATTGCTTTTTCAAAACTCTTGTTTATCTATCCTTTTTTATAAGGAAACATCAAACTAATCAACAAATCTAGTTGGAGATACTTAGAACATTTTGCAGAGAAACCCTTGGAATCAGATATCCAAAGAGCTTTTGTTTCAAACCAAATTATCAGAATTTCCCCAAGTTATGCCAAATTTGATCAAACATCCGAAAGCTAAGTTGCCCAAATCCAAAGCTTATTAAGAGAAGAAAGTTGCAGAAAGAAACCTTAAGAGCCATCAATCCTCTATCCAAGCAACCCAGGTAGAAGAAAAATATCAAGAAAGGCTTGATAATATTGGCTATAATGCAAGAGTCAAACAGTTTGTTTACCGATTCTGAGTAAACCATTGCTACATCAACCTTGAAAGAGAAGATTAGCTAGATCCTTTGCATGTCCCATTCTACCTTTAGATCTCAAAATCCTATCTTGATAGTCCTTCATCCTAGTATCATCCTAGTTTCATCTTGGCATCATCACCAAATCCTTAGTTACATTCTAGAATCCTTAGTTGCATTCATCATCATCTTCCTAGCAGCATCATACATCATCCATCCCCATTACATTTGCATCATCCTTTTAGAGAGATCATTGTTCCATCATCCTTCACTATCATTCCATCAGTAATCCACAATCAGAATCCCAAATCCTTGATCCAAATCCAACATCCATTATCCAAAATAGAATCCACCATCCTTTGCACCAAATCTAAGAGATCCAAATCCCCAAGCACTTAGTGTTCAGAACCTTTGAGTTGTTTCCATCCCTTATCCTAAATCATAAATCATCCCCATTTTGATAGAGAATTGTCTAAAGGAAATCCAACTTGTCCTTGCATAGCCTAATCATATTGAATAAGAGATTGGCTTGTATTGATAAGAATCCAGTTGACCGAAGATCATTAGTCTATCCTAGGTTGGCCAAATCCTATCACTGATCCTCCATCGGGAAAAATAGCAGCTCATTATTGACACTTATTAATCTTCCACCAGCATCCCATCAATCCTCCACCTAATCTTGACCCAAATCAGAGCATCCCATCAAGCCTCCATCATTGCCAAGCTTTTTTACCAATCTGTCACCATCTTCCATCAAATCTTCCACCATCTTTGATTCATATCCAAGCATCTCACCAATCCTTGCATTATAGAAATTTCATCATCCTTAGAAGTTCCTTAAGCTTGCATCCATCATTCTTTAGAAGTTTTTAGGAAATATCTTGCATCCATCTAGCATCTGCATCTCCATGCTTGTCGAGACAAGATTCGGATCTAGAAAAAGAAGGAACATGAATCCTTATCCAATCACTAGCTCATCTGATCCCAACATTTTTACCAGCGCGATGATAGCCTATGATCCCCAAATACAAATTGGAAATACATGGGATGATCCCAATATGCCCTCGGCTCCTCTAGCAATAGAAACATTTGTGAATCATCTAGAGAATCCACCAGTAGTCAATGCACTCATGGCCCAAAACCAGCAAAGCATGTTTGCTAACTTTTCACAAGTGCATACTTCCATTTCACCATATCTACTTCCTTGCATTCCCATAAGTACTATCCAAATCCCAGCACAAATATACTCTCCATTCATCCAACCGTTCCTTGATCCAACCTTGCAAACATCACAAGAAACCTCTGCCATTCCCCTTCTTCTACAAGGAAGCTTTGAAAATCATGTAACACAAGCTATAACACCATCTCCTCCATTCCCTATCATAGGTACTTCATCATCTACCATGGCTGCTCAAGCTCTTGCACAAATCCAATGCTTGTCCTAGAATCAACTCCCACCTCTTACACAAACCTTTGCACAAGAAGTTCCGCCATCTTCCATAGGCCAAGCAGCACCTTTCACTCTAGGAGTGATGCAATCATCCTTCCCCTTCACTTCACTATCTTCCACATCCACACCTTTTGTGCCAGGAGGGATGCAATCATATTTTCCTTTCAATCCCCAAGCTTTAGCATCCACACCATCATTTCAGGGGTCAATACAATCATTTCCCTCTTTCACCCAGCAACCCTCTACATCATCTACTCTGAGGGTAGTGCAATCATTTCCCTCTTTCAGCCAGCAACCCTCTACATCATCTACTCCGGAGGTAGTGTAATCATTCCCCTTTAAAAATCAGCAAACTTCGACATCACCTTTTTCATGGGGAACACAAGCATCCTCTTCATTCTCCCCCTAGCAAGCATCTACCCAAGCACAAGCCTAGAAAAATTCCTTCACCATAAGAATGCCTTCCATGGGTTTTTCCAATCCGCCATTCATATCCCAAACCCCCATTACATCTACCTTCCAAGCATCCACTGTAGCACAATTCCCACCTCACACTAGTTCTTATTGGGGTCTCACTCAAGAAGACATGAAAACATTTGGAATACCAACTCACTCTCCTACATCTGTGTTTGCAAACCAACAAGCCACCTTCTCACAAGCAGCACAACAATGACCATCTCAGCCTTCACCAACTTCATCCTTCACAAGCTATCCATTCCCAACACCCAATGCTTTTCAGCAAGTTCCTCCACCTCAGCAGCAAAGTTCCTCCCATTTCACAAGTCATCTTGCCTAGCTACCCTTTGCTTCAAGCTTCCCTACATTAGTTCCACCCTTAAGCAATGTGGGAATGCACCTGACCTATATCGGTCAACCACAGAGCCAAGTTTAGCAAGGACCATCTTATCAACAAGCTGCGTCATTCCACCAACCACCCCTACAACAACCATACTTCCAATCACAGCAACAAACCCCCATCATTCCCCAACAACAACAAGTTTCCTCCTATTAGTTATAGCAGTAAGTCCCCGTCATCCCACAACACCAGCAAGCAGTCCCGTATCCTCCACCGCAATATCCCCCTATGCTGCATCAGTAATATCCCCAGCAAACATCACTCCAAAATCCACTCCAATCTATCTATCCCACTGGGCCATCTCCATATCCCATTCCATAATAACCACCTCAAGTGGGAGTACCTGCTCAAACACCAATCAATGCCTAGTGGGAAGCCATGAAGAATGCTCTCAAGGAACTTCAAACTGGTACCGAGAACAAAACCTACAAGTTCAAGGAGGTGTGTCCTTACCCATTTGACTGATCCATTGCCGCTATACCTTTCCCCAAGCACTTTGAGACACCTAAATTTGATAAATATCAGGGGAAAGGAGATCCAGTCAACCATATTAAAGAATTCTATATGGCATGCCAAGAAGTAGCTTACAATAATAACTATCTCTTATGACTATTCCCCAAAAGCTTGGGAGGAACTGTTGTTGAATGGTTCTACAAAATCCCATGTGGGACTATCACAACCTTTGCTGAACTTTTTGAGAAGTTCATTGCCCACTATGCCCACAATGTTGAGAATGAGTTGACCGTGTTAGATCTCTACAACTCAAAATAGAAAGAAGGAGAAAGCCTATTACAATACTTGCAATGATGGCATAACCTTACCACCAGGTTATCATACCAGCCACCTGAAAAACATTTGACCAAAATCTTTATTGATAATCTGCATCCTAAGTTGTCCCACTTCATGAGGATGAATTATCTCCAAACCTATCAAGATATCAAGATCAAGGGGATAGGTATTGAAAAGGCCCTCCTAGATGAAGGCACGATCTGACACTTAAAAAATGATGCCCAAAAACCTAGCAATGATAAATCTTGTTATTGGAATCATAATAAAAATGTTGTTACTGATGGAGCCATTGATAACAAACATGTCCAATTTGTTGTAGCTAGTCCTACATCAACTCCTGCATACCAAAAACAACAAGTTCTTGTCTATCAGCAATCTCCTCAGGTCCATCAGCAACCCATGCCACAATATCATTCTCAGAATAATTAGCAGAATTATCAGCAACAAGCCCATCAAGCTTATCAAGGTAATCCGAACAATCAGGTCAATACTGTCAATGCTGCTCCCAATCAAAACAAGCCCAAAGCTCAAAAGTATCCAAAGAAGACCTTCACATCACTGGGTAAACCTTTGGATGTTATATTTCATTGAATGGCCAAGGCCAACTTGATTACATATCCACCAATCCAGTTGGTTGATGATAACACTCCCAAGCCTGATTAGTACAAAGATCACAAGTACTGTGATTATCATCGTGTCAAAGGACACACTACCTTGAAGTGTATGAGACTCAAAAACTATATCCAAGATCTCAATGACCAAAAGGAGATCCAAGTAGACACACCTGCTCAAGCCTCACCAAATGCCAATTTACAAATCTATCAGAATGTGTTCCCACAACACAATGTTGGGAACAACCAAACTAAAACCAATCATCCCCAGAACCATGGAAAAGGAAAACAAGAAGATCACACTACTACCTATATCAATTATGATAATATTGTTGGATGTATAACCCAAGTTGAGCCCATAGTCAATGCCATCCATGTCAGAGGAGCAGATAGTCAATGTGTTGTTACCACCCATAGAGGTCGGATAACTGTCGCTGGTGCCCAACCAAGGCCAGCACATAATGCACACAATGCATAGTACAACCTCATAGAACATTTTGGGAACACACCAGCCCAAATATCCATCTTGGACCTTCTCTGCACTTCACCCCTCCATCAAGAGATCCTTGACCAAGCTCTCAATGAAGGACATGTCCCCATAGACATTAACACCACCCAGTTTGAGACCCTTGTGGAACATCTATCTGCATCATGTGCATTATCCTTTAAACCATCTGACATACCAGATGTTGCACCTGACCACACTCTCCCTCTCCACATCGCTATTAGGGCTAGAGACTTTTCCATCAAATGGGTTTTGATAGATAATGGCTCAGCCCTAAATCTATGTACTCTCAAATTCATTTAGTAGATTGGGTTCATGAAGGCTGATATATCACATGAAGTAATTGTTGAAAATATTCAAGACTATCTAGGCTACTAAGAGGGGAGGGGTGAATCAGTAACTTCAAAACTTTTAATAGATTCAGATCTTAATAATATTAGATTGATAATCTGACTGCATACATGAGCAATAGAAAGAATAAAACATTCATAACACTTTGAACACAGAGATTTGGTGACCCAGAAACCTTCCAAGTAGAAAGCAAAACTGGGGTGGGGATGATACCCACAAAACTTCAATACTACAGTATAAACTTTGCCGGTTATGGCTTACAATGATCACTTCTGATGATCTGCCCTGTTAAGAGCAATAAGGACTGCTAGGTCCACGTTGTTAGAGGATTTACAAACATACAATGAAGTATGCACTCGGTTAAGAGATTTTACAAAGACTGTTAAGTCTACCCGGTTAAAGGATTTCAAGCTGATTCACCTGTTAGGATGAAACAATAGATCTCTTACTTGCAACTGTACTTGCTGATTGAGATTCTCTAATGTACTGATCACCTTCTGTGATGGATAGATCTTTGCTGCTTCTTATACTATTGTAGCCCTTTGTAATTCACTTATCTCTGCTTTTCTCCTTTTTTTTTCATACTTCACTATTTTTTTTCTTTTGGATATGATATAAACATTGCTTATATATCAATCCAAATCAATTGCAAAACAATTACAAAGTTGACTCTTAAACAAGTAAATACAAGTATTACTGAGTTAGCCCAAATATAGTTACTCGGTTACTGCAAATTAACTCAGTGACTTTCTGATACTTGGCATCCACTGCATTACTCGGCATCGTCATGCACTTAGTAGAAGTGGAGGCGCGGTCCATACTAACCACTCGGTCATAGTTTCAAACTCAGTAAATACTAGAGACTCGGTAGAAACTAAATTTCCTATTTAACTGTACAGCACTCGGTAAACACTGTGAAACTTTGCGAGCTTGATATACACTATTCTACTCAGTAAGCTCTATTCTGCTCAGTATGCACTGTTCTTCTTGGTAAGCTCTGTTCTACTCAGTATGCACTGTTCTACTCGGTAAGCTCTGTTCTACTCAATATGCACTATTCTGCTCGGTAAGCTCTGCTCTGCTCGGTATGCTCTGTTCAAAATAAGTGTTGTCACTAATGAAAATCATGCTTAATGCCAACAATCTCCCCCTTTGGCATTAGTGAGAAAAACACTTATTGCGAAAAGTTATATACAAGAATCATGCTGAATCTGTTTTAGATTTTTCAAAATTTATCTTTGTCAAAGTATTGTTTATACATTTCATGACTCCATTATATAGAGTACTTTCTCCCCCTTTTGTATTTCACACCTTTTCTCATATACGTTTTCTCCCCCTTTTTGACAATAATGCCAAAGGTGTATATGCAAGTATTTTACAGGGAGAATCCAAAATGTGAAAGAAAATTAGAATGTACATTCATGATTAGTGCCAAAGTTCTGTCCCAATTCTCTTGCAGACTCTTGCATGTTTGGAGTGCAATTTGGACTTCTGCAGAGAGTTCAATCATGTGATTTGCAATGGAAAATTGATTGTCATGGAATAATGTTTTTGAGTGAACAATGTGCTTTTGCATTATGTCAATGATGGGAAGGATCATGTTCTGAATATCTAGCAGTGTTGACCGGATCTTTGTGTCCTCTTTTAATAATTTCGACTGCATATTTGATAGGAATGTGATTTTTGTATGATGTGCAGAGCTTGAACTAGGTTCAAGTTGCAACTTCTGTACACTGTCCTTCAGATCCTCATCAATCTTATTCAATTTATTCTTGACTTCCTTAGTGAACTCGGCAACATTACATAGCTTAGCAAAAAGTGAGGTAACATTGGAATAGGAGGACTCAATATTTGTCAAAACTGAAGATAATTCTGCCTAATTAATAGCTATATGCTGAGCAACATGCTCAAGCACTTTATTGTCAAACTTCTTCTCAACTTTCTCAAGAATCTTTTCTGACCCAGAGGAATCCTCATTGAACTTGTTCACTGCCTCAGCTAACTATAACAAAATATGTTGAGAGGAATCAACTTTAATACCTAATGCTTCTGACAAAATATCCTTTTCATCCTCAAGAATTTTATATTCCTTGTCCCTTTCTTCTTTTAGTTTCTTCTGCTTTGCTTTCTTCTGGAGGAGTTCACCAATGTTTTGCATTTGGTCTGCTAAAAGATTTGCAAAGTCTAATTTTGGAATCTCTATCTCCTCATCTAAGTCTATATCCTCTTCTACATTCTTACTCAAAAATCTTGTACTCGGTTGAGCCTTAGGATCAACTGTTATTGCACTTAATGCCTTTGTAGAAGTTATTGTAGACATTGTAGGACTAGTTGTGAAAAATGATAAACTACCGACTGGAATACTTGATGGGCTCAAAACTGAAGTATTCACAATTGTAGAATCAAAAACTGAAATACTTACTGAAGTATCCAAAACTGAAGTACTTACTATTGGAAAACTTGATATAGAAGTAGGCACTGAAGTAGATACAGGAGACTGCAACTCGGTAAAAGAGGTGGTAGTGATTTCTGTTGATGATACATTGAGTTGTTCTAGTGATGATTTGACATTTGATGTATTTGTGGAAGTTGTCACAATCATACTTGAAGTTATCTCTAGGCTAGATGTAGCAACTTTTTCTAGAGAGTGAGGAAGTGAGGCAATGACTTCTGCAGCTATCCGAACAATATTATCTTCCTCATCACTTTGCTTGTCTACCTCGGTATCTTCTTCCTGTTCATCACTGTCATCTTCAATATCTTTGATTATCACAGTTTCAGTACTCAGTTTGTGAAGATTATAGATGTTTTTCCATGTGGCAGTGGCACTCTTCACAACTGACTCAATATCTTTGATCAAAATCAAACAACTGTTGAATTTGAGTGTCATCTTATTTTCATTATCTATCAATGCCTTATTAATTTTAGCATTTTTCAAACTTGGCATCAATTGCCTCAAGGTTTGAACATAGATGTCCTTGACAGTTTGCCTTGCATTGGACCATCTCAACTTAATTTTATTTAGCAGAATTCCTGGGATTTGAGAAGCTATCTCTTCAAGTGAGTATTTCCATTTTCCCATTTTCTTAATAATAGCATCTTCAATTTCCTACTGCTCTTCCTTAGATCTGATTTCATATTTGAGAGATTTGAAGTTTGCAATTCCAGATCCTTCTCTCAAATTCTTGATCTTTTCTTTTAATGAAGGAGGAGGCCTTTTGAGTACTATTTCTTCACTGTCTTTGCCTGCCTTGCCTCTTGCATTCCTTCTTGTAAATACTGCAGAGGGTTGCTTGGGTACCTTGGTGATAATTACTTTTCCTTTCTTCTTTACTGGTACATGTTCTTCTTCCTCCTCATCCTTTTTCTCTTCTTCTTCAAAGTCCTCTCCTTTTCCCTCGGTTAACATTAGAGGTGTGCTAGCTTGTATTTTGGCCATCCTCTTTCTTCCTTTGTTAACCACCTGTGGAAGCTTTATACTAAGCTCAATTCTCTCCTTAGCTTCTTCATATGTCCCAAAATATGGTGCCTTTGGATTAACAGGTTGATTAATTAGGGCTTCAATAATATTCTTGGTTTCATCAATATTTACCTCATAGGGAAGAGGTTTCACATGTACAATCCTTGGTTTTGCTGCCTGTATATATAGATTATCACAATCCACCATGAAGCAAATATCATCTTTATAATTTTCCACCAATTCCTGTGGAATCCAAAATCTATTGTTCATTTTCTCTTTAAATGATTCAAAATAGTTATCCATTATACTTTCAAAATTGTCACCCATTTTTGAAATGTATTCATTCATCTGATAAAGAACCGGCACATCTTTTTTCCATACTACCATGCCTTTATATGGGAAAAACTTTTGAACATAGAAAAATAAACAAACTAACAGTGATCCAAACTTACATGGATTGTTCTTAGAAGTTTGAATGCTTTCCATATTTTTGTTGAACTACTTCAATAAAAAATCTGCTAGGTCAAATGACAGATTGTTCTTCACAATCTTATACGCTAGGTCAACTGTTTCACACGGAACACTGTTCTACCAACTTGAACTGTATATCTTGTGAGCTATGATATGTATACCAAAATTCAATTCTACATTAGTAATGCTGCTTATCTTCATACCTCTACCATCCCACTTGACTAGGGTTTTCTCTTCCAGTTCCGACCAACCTAGGGTTTTTGTAGATTTTGCCTTGTCGAGCATGGGAAGACCAGTGATTTGGTGAATCATCTTCTTCATAATCTCTACTAGTTGCTCAAGCCATATTTTACCTTCATGTACTTGGCTGAGGATATATCTGACCCATTTTATCTGAAAGCTCTGAGGTAAGTGTGTGATGTGAACTAAACCCTTATCTTCCAAATGTTGATGCTCCAGTTTGAGAACACCATCGACACACAGTTCCTCACGAATAGTATCTATCTCTAGGGTTCCAAGCTCTTGAATTGTACACTTAAAATGACTGTGAATATCATTAATAAGGAGTACCTTAGGAGGGATCCGAGATTGAGCTCCACTCAGGTCTAGGGTTCTGGCAACTACGGGCACGAGTTTGAAATCTGGTGCTTTCCATTCTCCATGAACTAACATTTCCAAACCTTTCTTCACTTTAGCGCTAGATGATGTCATGGTAGCTTGGTGAACATAGAAAATTCTTTGAGAAAAGAGAATATCTTGCTGAAATATACTTTGAAATGCTTGATTGCACTAGGAGACTTTTTTGCTTTCAATATGCTAAAGTTCGCGGTGAATAGTGAACTTGATTTCACTCCTTTTGTTTAAAAATTTGTCATTAATGCTCAATATGAATTAGGGTATGAACTAGATAGGCTATCATCCACTATGAATTAATTTCTTGGTGAAGACTCCGCAACTCAGTGATCATGGGAATTCATACTACTCCGACCTTACTCGGTAACCATATGAAGTTAGGTTACTCCCAACTTTGCTCGGTGGTAACTGATACCGACCTTCTTGTGATCCAGCTGTATCTCACATATTGATTTGGATCTATCTTCCTTTCAGTTCAGGAACTATTTTGGAATATGTCTATGAAGATACAGTTCCAGTGCTTTCTTGGAGACTAGTTAGAGTTCATAGAGCCACTCCCTTCATGAGTGACTACATTACTTGGACTGGTTTGCTCGGTAGGTTTAGGAATCCATTGTTGTCTCATTTGATTCCTGATGCTATCTATTTTTTTTTTTGTCTATCTTCAACTTCGCCAGCATTCATGCATTTTTTGCTATATGACCAAGTTTAGTGCATTTAAAACATCTTACAGTGGTGTCCCTTTTTCTTAAGTGTTGTTTTACACAGTTCATGCCAATGTGTCCATATTCTCCATAGTAATGACATCTGCACCAAGTGTTGTAGTCCCATCCAAACATTGCTTTCATAATTTGTTCTGCTGGATTGAATGTTTTAGATATGCATTCGGATGCCTTGTGACCTTGTTTGTTACATTTGTGACATTTTCCTTTAAATCTTGGTTTCTCCTTGCATTCATTTGCTTTATGACCATGCTGATTGCAATTGTAGCAATTTCCATTGAATTTTGCTTTTCCATTACTCCAACATTTGTTTGAAACATGACCTATTTTTCCATAGTGATTACAAGTAGGTTTCTAATTTTTTTGAGTACCTTGCTTGGAAGATTCACCTTCCTCTTTGTATCCAAGTCCTGCTTTTCCTTTTTGCTTATGAAGGTTTCATTCATACACCTGATTCATATCTTCTTGAGATTTCAACATTCTCTCATTGATTTGCCTTTCAGCATCTAGGTCACTCATCACTCTTAAATTGATTTGCTTTTCAGATCTCAGCTCCTCTCTTATATTTTCATTTTCTAATCTCAGAGTCAAGATTTCTTCATTTGCATTGGAGATTTGATCAATAAGGTTTTCTAGCTGAAGATTTTTATTCTGGATTTCATTGCTCTTTTGATCTATTTCATCTTTCATTTTGTTTCTTTGTTCCAAGATTTCACAAAATCTTGTTGAGTGTATTTCCTGTTCTCTTTTCAATTTTCTTACTTCTTCCTGCAGAGATCCATTCTTTTCTAGGAGTTCTTTGATAGCATTGTTTGCTTCATCTGAGCTGCTTGAAGGGAAAAGGTCTTCAATCTTTTCTTCAACATATTGATGGTCATTCATCTAATTTGCAAGTTCCTTCCTTCTTCTTAGGGATTGGGAAAGATGTTCTTTTGCTTCTTTGAATTTAGCTATGGCCATTTCCAGATCTAGCTTTTCATTTTCAATTACTTTGTTAAGTTTGAATATCTCCATTATCCTAGATCTTCACTCAAGCTATCAAACTTTATCCTAAGAACCACAAAGCTCTAATACCAATTGTTGTAAATATTCAAGACTATCTAGGTTGCTAAGAGGGGAGGGGTGAATCAGTAACTTCAAAACTTTTAACAGATTTAGATCTTAATAATATTAGATTGATAATCTGATAGCATGCATGATTAATAGAAAGAATAAAACATTCATAACACTTTGAACATAGAGATTTGGTGACCCAAAAATCTTCCAAGTAGAAAGTAAAACTGGGGTGGGGATGATACCCACAAAACTTCAATACTGCAGTATAAAGTTTGTCGGTTAAGGCTTACAATGATCACTTCTAATGATCTACCCTATTAGGAGCAATAAGGACTACTAGGTCCACCTTGTTAGAGGATTTACAAACATACAATGAAGTATGCACTTGGTTAACAGATTTTACAAAGATTGTTAAGTCTACCCGGTTAAAGGATTTCAAGCTGATTCACCTGTTAGGATGAAACATTAGATCTCTTACTTGCAACTGTACTTGTTGATTGAGATTCTCTAATGTACTGATCACCTTCTATGATGGATAGATCTTTGCTGCTTCTTATACTGCTATAGCCCTTTGTAATTCTCTTATCTCTGCCTTTTTCCTTTTTTCTTCATACTTCGCTATTTTTTTCTTTTGGATATGATATAAACATTGCTTATATATCAATCCAAATCAATTGCAAAACAATTACAAATTCAGCTCTTAAACAAGTAAATACAAGTATTACAAAGTTGGCCCAAATATAGTTACTCGGTTACTGCAAACTAACTCGATGACTTTCTGATACTCGACGTCCACTGTGTTACTTGGCATCATCATGCACTCAGTAGAAGTGGAGGCTCGGTCCATACTAACCACTCGATCATAGTTTCAAACTCGGTAAATACTAGAGACTCGGTAGATATAGTGTTACTCGATAGAAATTGAATTTCTTGTTTAACTGTGTAGCACTCGGTAAACACTGTGAAACTTTGCGAGCTCGGTATACACTATTCTTCTTGGTAAGCTCTATTCTGCTTGATATGCACTATTCTGCTTGGTAAGCTCTATTTTTCTTGGTATGCACTATTATGCTCGGTAAGCTCTATTCTGCTTGGTATGCACTGTTCTACTCGATAAGCTCTACTCTACTCAGTATGCTCTGTTTAGAATAAGTGTTGTCACTAATGACAATCATGCTTAATGCCAATAGTAATCACTATCAAAGCCTATGACAACTTGGAGTGTACCTCTAAAGGTACTATTACTTTACCCATTCAGCTGGGCCCAGCAACACAAGATACCATTTACCATGTTGTTTATCTTGACCTACCATTCAATATCCTCCTAGGCCAACCATGGATTCATTCCATCAGGGCTATACCATCTACATACCATCAATGCATCAAATTTTTGCATCACGACACTGAGGTTACCATCCATGCTGATCCCCAACCCTTTGCATATTGTTGTGCAATGGAAGCATCATTCCCTCACTCCACTCATTGTCCTGGAACTGACATTGGTACTTCTATTGCCAGCTCGTCCCGATCCCATTGCAATCCAAAAACCATTCTCACATCCACCCTCTCTTCCATCAAGATCAATAACTAGGGCTATGCTGAATACAGCTTACATGATGCATTTGTCATAGGGGCCCTCCCACTTGATCCACATACTCAAGGGCACCTGAGTCACCAAACCAAACCTGTAGAAGATATCCATGCAATCAAGAGAATGGAACCTATGAATTTTGAATCCCATGGCAACATCAATAGTCAACAGATGGATCCTGAAATCAATAGGTGGTTGTACAAAGATCCCCCACCACCTAACAAACAAATTCTTGGCTACTTCAAGGATAAATACCCACAATCACACAAGTACATTACTGAGCAATGGAACTACCAAGGTGGTGGTCTAGGACCACAAGAAGGTGGAAGCAAAGACCCAATTATAGCATCCAAACACCCACAACATCAGGGTCTTGGCTTTAATACCCCTCATATTCATATACAAGGGCCCAATACCACAACTGGGGGCACCAACATGACTAGCGTTCCCCTCTTGAATAGCAAGATGACCTCGTAGAGATCAAAGACATCCCTGAAGAGAAAGAAATTAGATCCTATGATGATATCTTTGATGATGACACCCGCCTGGGGCCTTTTGTCCTCCAAAAACTTGCCATCAATCTCATAGAACTTCCCCTCACTCACCCTCAACTCATAGGCTAGGACCAACTAGCGTCACACACATTGATGAGTTCCAGAGCATGAAAGCACTCCTAGAGTTCATGGGGGCATCAGGCCCATAATTAGTTCACAATTTAGAGTCAACTCACATCTATAAGCTTAACCCAAAAGGATACTTTGGGGAGGAGGCAAGCTTTAGCTGTAAAAGAGAAATAGAAAAAATAAAACATGATTCCTTATGTGAAAACCCTTCTGGGGCACATTCTGATTCCAAAATAGTAAAAATAAAGAGTGTATCTTCTAGTGAAAACTTGGCAATTCAAGTGCTAGAAGATGAAGACTTGCCTCTTCCTCCCATCCAAGATTACAGACCTGAGCAGTCACCTATCATCATAGAAGAAAGAAAGCTAGTCAACTTGGGTATAGAGGAATGTCTAAGAATCACCTACATTGCGGCCAACCTGACAGAGGGTGAAGAAATGGCTTTCATTGTGCTCCTTAGAGAATCAATTATAAATTTTTCATTGTCATATGCACACATGCTTGGGCTTGATCCTAATCTTGTCATCCATCATCTAGCAGTGGATCCTAATGTCAAGCCAATAAAGAAGAAGCTGAGAAAAATGCATCCAAAGGTCGCCTTATTAGTCAAAGCAGAGCTTGAAAAACTCCTCCAAGCCAAGATTATCAGAGCTATAGATTACTCCGATTGGATCTCTAACATGGTGCCTATCACAAAGGCTTCCAGCAACATTAGAATATGCATAGATTTTAGGAACTTGAACAAGGCATGTCCTAAAGATGATTTCCCATTACCAAATATAGACATGATTGTAGATCTTACAACAGGTCATGAAATGCTGTCACTAATAGATGGCTTTTCAGGCTACAATCAGATTCATATAGCAGAAGCAAATCAACATAATATAGCATTCACAACTCCATGGGGTACCTTTTGCTACAACATGATGCCATTTGGGCTAAAGAATGCAGGAGCCACATATCAAAGAGTGATGACAGCAATCTTCCATGACATGATCAACAAGATTCTAGAAGACTATGTGGATGATATTCTTGCAAAATCAAAGAAATGCCATGAACACCTTGACATTCTTGAGAGTATGTTTGATCGCCTACAGCACTATGGGTTAAAGCTCAATCCAAAGAAATGTGTCTTTGGTGTTACATCTAGAAAGCTCCTAGGTTTCATAGTATCATGACGAGGCATAGAGATTGACCCTAAAAAGGTCAAAGCAATAACAAAAATGCCTCCACCAAGAACACTCAAACAGCTCAGAAGCCTATAGGGAAAGCTTCAATTAGTGCATCGGTTCATTTCTCAACTAGTAGACAAGTGCCATCCTTTTACGCATCTCTTATGCAAAGACACAAGCTTCAAATGGGATCCCATATGTTAGAGAAGCTTTGATAAGCTCAAGGAGTATCTAGCCAATTCTCCAATCCTAGTACCACTAGTTCCAGGCTGCCCTCTCATACTCTACATCTCGGAAACCACTACAGCACTGGAGGCACTCCTAGCTCAGCATGATGATGAAAATAAAGAGAGAGCCATCTACTACATTAGTCAAACTCTTGTCAGCTATGAGCTTAATTACTCACCCATGGAAAAATCATGCCTTACAGTGGTTTTTGCCACTCAAAAGCTTAGACATTACATGCCCAGTCACACAATCAGGCTCATTTCAAAGGTGGAACCCCTCAAATATCTACTATCAAGGACAACTCTCACAGGCCGTATGGCAAAATGGGTCATGTTACTCAGCGAGTTTGACATCCAGTACATAGATTGAAAAGCAATCAAAGGGAAAGTCATTGCTGATCAGCTAGCAGAACCACCACTAGTGGATGCTTATCCACTAATCATGGAATTCCCTGATGAACACTTATGTATGATCGAAGAACAACCCATGTGGAAACTATACTTTGATGGCTCCTACACATCACATGGATCAGGGGCAGGAATCCTATTCATCACACCTCAAGGTGACTCCATTCCAAAATCATTCAAATTGGGATTCCCATGTACTAACAGCATTGCAAAATATGAGGCACTCATCTCTGGTCTCAAAATAGCTATTCAATGGAATATCACAGAACTGCAAGTGTTTGGAGATTCATAGCTAATTATCAAGCAATTCCTAGATGAATATCAGACAAAGGATGACAAGTTGCTACCCTACAAAGAACTAGTTGATAGACTGAAAGAGTATTTCCTAAATTTATAATTCACACAGATACCAAGACTTCAAAACAAAGCAACAAATGTAATGGAAACTATTGGATCCTTGTTAGAAATCCCACATGACACATCATAGTATGAATTCCTAGTCAAGCAGCTACACACACCAGTTTATGAGAATGCCAATGCAGAAATGGTGTGTGTCTTGGTTGGTCCTTAGTCTCCATGGTACCATGACATCCATGCATATCTAAAGAATGGTATCATATCTCCCCATCTCACCAATAACCAACAACAAAACCTTATTCATAGAGCTTCCCGCTACACTCTTTTAGTCAACACCCTTTATCATCGAGGGTATCACAATATCCTCTCTAGGTGTTTAGATTCAAATGAGGCCATCCTGGCTTTACAAGAGGTCAACACTGGAATTTGTGGTGCCCACATGAGTGGCATGGTTCTAGTTAAGCAGTTTCTTCGAGTTGGGTATTATTGGCCAACCATGGAACATGATGCTTGTGAGTTTGTCAAAAAATGTTTACCATGTCAGTAGCATGCAAATTTGATTCATGCACCAGCACAAGACTTGCAGTCCATTATGCCACCTTGGCCATTTTCATGTTGGGGCTTTGATCTTGTCATCTTAATCACTCCTCTCTCCTCAGATGGACACAAGTACATAATAACTACCACAGAGTACTTCACCAAATGGGTTGAAGTGATTCCACTCACCCTAACTACTGGCATCTAGATATCCAAGTTCATCGTTTACCACATTATTTGTTGCTTCAGCATACCATCTACCATCTTCACCGACCATGGCACACCTTTTGAAAACCATCATGTGGATGATCTGTGTGCTAGACTCCACATCCATCACCATTTCTCTAGTCCATATTTCCCTCAAGGAAATGGCCAAGCTGAGGCAACCAACAAAACTATCTTGAAAATCCTCAAGAAGGTTGTCAATGATTCTAGTCATGACTGGCACCTCCAAATCAATCTTGCCCTTTGGGCCTACCGTACTTCTTATCGCACTCCCACAAGAACCACCCCATTTTCTCTTGTATATGGTGTCGAAGCCATTCTGTCGATCAAGGTTGAGCTCCCATCATTGCGAGTCTCCATGAAGAACTACACCACTGATGAAGACTATCGTGTGGCCTGTCTCACACAGCTAGACCTGTTAGATGAAAAGAGACAACAAGCATATGACCACCTGGTTGCATACCAGAATCAACTCAAAAGGAGTTATAACAAGAAGGTCCATCCTAGATGGTTCCAGCTTGGTGACATGGTCCTCAAAGAAAATAAAAAAGTCCAAGAAAATAGAGAAAAGAAAGGCAAGTTTGAGCCTACTTGGTTGGGCCCCTATGTTGTCACAGTATGTTCAGCTCTGGAGCTTATCAGTTATCTACACTAGAAGGTGAACCTTTGAATGATCCAATCAACATCATACATATGAAGAGGTTCTATGCCTAAACTAGATCTACATATTCAGAAAATCCATAAACATTGGAAAAAGCAGAAAAATACAAAAAAAGCAAAAAAAAAAAGAAAATAATCATCCAAAGGTGAAAACTTGGCAATTCAAGTGCCTTGGACAAGTATGTTGGTGAAAACCTAGCAAAAAGGAACCATACATAGTGGACCGAGTCATTATCTATCAAACTCCCATCCCCCCATCCCAACATCTCAGTCCTTTTTCTACCGTCCCCATCCCCATCCACCATCCCCCAGCATTCCTCTTTTTCATAATCCTCCAGCAACTCTGCAATCCTACCTATACCATATCTTGTACCATATCCTATATATCCTGTATAGCGCCATCCTTCTTGTACCATATCTTGTATAGCGAGATCTTCCTATCCCCAATCTTGAGCTTTTGTACATATTTGTTGTATCTCTTTTCCCATCTGTTGTACATATCCTCATGTCTTGTTGTACATAGTCCTCATCAGTCCTGTAGCAGCATTTGATCAGAACACTTTGTCCTACCTAGCCTTGTACTTCTACCATATCAATTGTCGACTATTCTTGATCACAATGATTATTTTTTGACTTCATCCTTTGCCAGTAAACAACAACACTCATTCTCCCATCAATCAGCAGGTCCTTGAGGATGTATCCTTCCTCCTTTCAGATCCAATATTCCACCAATCACACCCGATCCATGTCGATACATCCTTCCACACGTTTAGACCAATCTTCTCACCATCACATCACATCTCTCTCCTTGGCAAAGGATGTTTTTTTGAGTTCTCATTTATGTCTTGGATTTTTTCCTTTGGATCTTGTTAATCTTTTACGGCTTCTCATTGTTCTCTACTCAAAGTCACCACGATCCTTTATTTCATGGTGCGCTTGTGGTTTCTCCTACATTGTTTCCACCATGATTCCTCTTGGGTTCATGCGTGATGCTGGGGAAACCCTGCGTGACTTTTTAGCTTCAGTCCTATGTAACGTTGGTGACAAGGCCTCGTGATCCTAGTCTCCTTGGTAGGTCTCTAGCATTGCTATATTAAACTAGGTTGTGCTCTCCACATTTGCACTTGGAGCTTCCCCAAATCCCCTGCTTCTTGCATCATATAGATTTCTTTTGCATCTCTCACGTAGCTGCATCCTGCATTTTGCATTCCATCTCATCTTGCATTCACCCATTTTTGCTTTTGGAAGCTTGGTTATTTATCTCCCCTTCTTCCTTGGTCCTTCCTTCTTTGTTTCCTTTCGAGAAAATTCCACAACGTTTACTCCTTCCGTTCTTTTCTCGAGGGGGCACAACCCATCATTCTTCTAAATTCTAGCCTTGGGCATCTTATTTTCTTATCTTTGACGCCATGCCACTTGCGACATCGTATCAAAGAGGGGCAAAATGTAGACACCTAAAAATCCTTTAGAAAATAAAATATTTTTATTTTCTAAAAAATCCCTAATGACATCATCATTTATTAATTAATTAATTATTTAATTAATTTATTTATTTTTGTGCCATTAAATCTCTTTATCTTAATTAAAAATATTTAATTAAGAAATCCCTCCCAAAAATGTTTAAATCTTATTTAAACATTATTCCCCTATTCATTAATTATTTAATTAATAAATTGACCAAAAATCCCAAAATAAATAATTTATTTTTTTTTTGCCCAAAACTTGGCCAATTTCCTTAAGACCACTAACCTCTTCCAAAATCTTCTAATCCTTCTTTAATTTCGATTAAAGGCTAATCCCCTCTTTTCCTAACCCTAATCCCAACTCAAAATATTTAATTAAGATTAAATATTTAATCCTAATGTTTATTAAATTCATTTTAATAAATATTCTCAAAACCTAAACCATGGAAATAAATAAATTTTTATTTATTTCCTAAAAACTATGTTTATCCTAAGGAAGTTCTAGACTCTTCTAGAAAGTCTTAGCCTTGTCCCCCTAATCCTAATCCCCTCCCTAACCTTGTCACATTCCCTAACCAAGGTTAGCCAACTCCTAAGCTTAACCCAAAGTCAACAAACTTCTAGAAAGTTCTCTTACATTCATTAAATGCATTTAAAGCCTCCTAATCCCTCTTACATGCATTTATGATGCATTTAAGAAGCCCCTCACCCCTTTCTTACACCCTTTGACGTTAGGCACATTTCTCAAATTGTGCACATCCCTCCCATCTTTCAACCCAATGCCCTTATGACACTTGTCACAAGGAGGTGGCCCTGAAATAGCACAATCCATGTGCTCCCCTTTGAATGAATCTTGGCCTCTCTTAAGGATTTTGATCCTGGCCACTCATTCTCCCTTAGGAAATCTTATAAATACTCCTCATTTCTAAGAGCAATTTACATTCACCTTTTATTTCAAGCATTGTTATCATGCTCATTTAGCTCTAGACTTAGCATAATCAATACTAATTGTTAGTTTTTCATCATTTTCAAGCTTTCTTAAAGCACATCTTAGCATAGATTTAATGGATTAACCTAGTTTCTTCCATTGTTTTGCATAAGCATAGCATCATATCACATCTCTATTTGGCTTAAAATCAATCTTAGCATAAACATCATGTAGCTTAATCTTCATTTTAGCATCATTTGGATCCTTGAGGCCTTAGAGGCAAATCAGGTGTTCTATACTTGTTTTGTGCCACTTACGGGGTTCTCATGAGTCTCAATCCTTCCAAATCAGCATTAGGAACATGCTCCAAGTGCTTAGAGAGCACACCTACATCCCCTAAGCAAGAGCAAATCAAACAGTGCTTGGGTGCACCTGTTTAAGCTCAACCTAAGGTGGCTTAGTTTAGAGTTTTCTTTGTTTTAGATTGATTTCATGCTAGATTAAAATCTAAATCTTTGTTTGGTTTGAAGTTTTCAAAATAGGTATCCTCAAAAGCCTAGTCTACAATATCTTCATAGTTGCACTTATGACCAGTGATGGTTGTGTGATTTTTTGATGTCTGTTAATAATGGCCCAATGATGAAAATAAGTTCTTTGACATTCTCTAATGAATGATGAACACAAGATCCTATAGTTTCTCTATTGCAAGTACACCTTTGCATTTTCATCATTTTCATGTAGCTTGCATTGTTAGAGTTCATGTTAATTTTCATTTTTTGGTTGCATTACGAGTTTGAGAGGGTTTTCCTTAATCTTTCTTTTGGACATTTAATCAGCTATGATCATGTTTCGATCTTCATTTCCTTATCTTATTTCATGATCTCAATCAAAATATCCCATCTTAAACAGTTGATTAATTTTTGAGGCGTTCTCTATCTTGAGGTAGATTCTCTTACTTCTCTCCATTTCTTTTCACGTCTTCCAAACTTTCATCTTCCATTCATTTTCAAACTTTTTTCCTTCTAATTCAACCTTGGGGTATAATCTTTCATGATCTACCTTGGTTTTGGGATCCTTATATCTTTCATCTTACATCAAGAACCTTATTGTTAGTTCGATTTGATCAAGTTTATCGATTTACTATTTCTCCTCTATCTCATTTCGATTTGGATCACGAGGGGGCAATACCTATCAAACTTCAATCTTTGATTCAGTTTTATCAATTCAATTCTTACTTGAGATTCTTATCTCTTATTTGAGACTTGAAAATTACCTATTTACAATGGTGTTGGCCTTGTCTTTTTTTTAAATCAGCTTATCTTTGTCCTGGCATGTTCCTAGAATGATCACACATCTAGATTGTTTTGTGATCTCAAATTGACCACACATTTCAATTTATCTTTGGCCACATGTCTTCCCAGAATGATCACACATTACCCAAAAAGGGGCAAATGTATGCACCTTAAAATGGTCACCTAGACTTTGGGCCATTCTTCAATTTATTCAATGTTGGAATCATTTTATCAATTTTCTAAATTAATGATTTTTAATATTTTTAATTCAAATCAATTTATTTCATCAAATTGTAATTAATTCAAATATTTTAATATATGTTCCAAGTTTTATTCAATTGAGAGAACTTGCTTCCTTTTAATTAAATAAAAATCCCTTTTAATTAAATAATTAAAGTCTTCTTTTAATTAAATAAAAAATTATTTAATTAAATCATCAAGTCGTTTATTTTAAATCTCATTTTAATTAAAAGAATAAATCTCTTTTAAATAAATAAAAAATCTTTTAATTAAATATTGGAACCCACTTTGCTAAAAATAAAAAATAAAAAATAAAAATAATAAAGTAAAGTGCACTTTCCTATGAGATAGAATCTTTTGACTTTTTGGAAAAGGTTTTTGCCTCTTAATCTCTTCCACACATCTTTTTGCCTCTTAATTATGTCTATTGATTTTGCCTCTTGAGCACATGGATCAACCAAGATTTAATCTCCATCATTGCTCATTTCTTTTTGCCTCTTAATCTTAACCGTCTGCTTTTCTTTATAAGGAGCCCCCTCCTTCTCATTTTCATATCTAGGTTTTCATATTGTTATGCAGGTTTGGAGAGCAATTTTGAAGAAGATTTTGGAGCACTTGAGCTTGGATATTGCAACTTCTCTTTTCTTGTCTTCTTCTCTCATGTCCCATGGAAATCCATTTAGATTAATCTTTCATTTTCATATTAGATTAGATTCATATTTCCTTTTATAGATTAATATTGCACAAGCATTTTCTTTCATAGATTAATTTGCATTGTTGTCATATAGAATAGATCTCATTTCTATTTGCATGCATCTTTGAATCTCTTATTTTATGGTGTACTTGCATGGGCACAAACATAGGTCAAATGTGAGGGCCTCCATCATAAACCCTTGCACTCCATGAATAGAGAGCTATGAGTCATTATTTGAGATCTCATTCTTGAGAGATCTTGGATGTAATGATTCATAGAAGTGTGACAACATTTTAGCACACAATAACCATCATTAACCTGATTTATAATCAACTAAGAATCCCCATAGACATCTATGTCAACTACTTTCCACTGTAAAGCCATCTTTAGCCCAATCAACAAAGCTTCATATTCTGCTACATTATTGGTGCAAGGAAAGAGTAGCTTGTAAGATTTTAGAATTGTGTATCATTGTGGCGTGACAAAGAGAATACTAGCTCCTGAACCCTATTGAGTATATGATCCATCAAAATATAGTTTCCATATTTGTGTAGATAAAGCTAAGATGTGTGCATCAGGAAACTCTGTGTGTATAGGTTGGTCATCCATTAATGGAGCATCAGCTAGTTGATCTGCTATCACTTTACCTTTGATAGCCTTCCTATCCACATATTCAATATCAAATTCACTAAGTAGCATAACCCACTTAGCTAATCTTCCTGTCAATGTTGTCTTGCTTAATAGATACTTTAAAGGATCAATCTTTGAAATGAGCTGGATGGAATGTGATAACATGTAATGTCACCATTTTTGTGAGGCAAAGACAACAACCAAACATGCTCATTCTATTGGAGAATAGTTTAGCTCATATCCCACTAGGGTGCGATTGATATAGTATATGGATTTTTCTTTTCCTTCATGATCTTGCTGAGCCAAAAGAGCACCTAGTGAGACTGTCATAGCTGAAATGTAGAGCAAGAGTGGCTTGCCTAGAATTGGTGACATTAGAGTTGAAGGATTTGCCAGATATTTCTTGATCTTATTAAAAGCTACCTCACACTTATCATCCCATTGAAATAAGATATTTTTATGCAACAAATGTTGAAATGGATGACTTCAATCTGCTAATTGAGAAACAAATTGATGGATGGATTGGATATGTCCCTATAAAGATCTTAATTGACTAATGTTAGTGGGGGAATCCATCTCTATTATTGCTTTAAATTTTTCTGGATCTACCTTGATTGCTTTGGCTAAGACAATGTACCCTAACAGTTTACCAGATGTGACCCTAAATGCAGATTTCTTTGGATTGAGTTGAATCTGATACTTTTCCATCTAGGTGAAGATTCTATCTAGCACTCTCAAATGACCAGCTCTATCTTTGGATTTTTCTAAAATGTCATCAACATAATCTTCCATAATGGTATGCATCATGTCATGAAAGATTGTGGTCATAGCTCTTTAGTAAGTTGCTCCAGCATTTTTGAGACCAAATGGCATCACATTTCAGTAGTATGTACCCCATGGACAAGTCAAAGTAGTCTTTTCCTAGTCTTCCAGTGCAATCTTGATTTGGTTATACCTAGAAAAACTATCCATTAATGATAACATTTCATGTCCAGCTATTAGATCAACAATAATGTCAATATTTGGCAGAGGAAAGTCATCTTTTGGACAAGCTTTATTAAGATCTTGAAAATCAATACAAATCTAGATAGACTTGTCTGGTTTTGAGATGGAGATGATATTTGAAATCCACTCATCATAATCAATAGCATGAATGAATCCAACATCTACGAGCTTCTTCAATTCTACTTCTACCATTAGTACAATGTGTGGGTGCATCTTGCAAAGCTTCTGCTTAACTAGTTTTACACTTGGTCTGATAGATAAATGATGCATAGTGAGATTAGGGTCCAGCCCAGGCATATCAGCATAGGACCAAGCAAAGTTGATTTTTCTCTATTTGAAATTTTTTGCAAAAGCTTCTTTCTCTGATTCTATCAAGGATGCTGCTATTTTGAGAATGCACGAAGACTCCTCTGTTCCAATGTTAAGCGGTACTATTCGTTCTATAAGAATGGCAGATTGCTCTTGATATAGATAATTGGGAAGAGTGTCAATCCTTCCATCGTGAGGCACCTTGGAGAGGTTTTCACCATTAGATGCATCTTTTCTTTTTACTATTTTTGGATCTAATACTACGACTGAGTGGTTTTCACCATTAGATCTATTGATTATTTTTATATTTTTATGACTGAATGGATTGACACTCTCTCCAAAGTAGGCTATGTCATTGAGTTCTATCAGAAATCCTAACTTGTGATTCCCTGGTGGTAAATGATCCCTAATTCCAAGATAGTTAATGATTGCATCATTATTATGGAAGATGTCAAGTTCTGGATGATTGAGAAAATCCCAATCGATAAGTTTGGGATGTACAAGGGGTATTGGATCATTTGGGTCAGTTTCAAAGGTAGAGAGGGTATTGATGGAAAAATTATCAAGGTTTATGATGGTATTAGTGAGGTCTATCTCCATACTCTCATCTAAAATGTCTGTCACAAGATAATGCTCACTTCCCTCATGATCGACAAGAGTAGTATCAAGTGGGACTAATCCTAGTAAGTTGGTCTTTGAACTCTATCCCTCATGGTAATCATTACTATAGTGATGGACAACATCAACTCATATATCTTTAGTAAAATCAGATAATGAATCCCATTCATAATCATTGGAATCAAAATCATCATTATCTTCAAGTCTATCAATGATTCTTTGTGCTATCCTTTGTTTCTCTAGATCTACATACATACCATTCCTTCTGAACTATAAGGCAGGAGCTTTAGATATCTTATAAAAAGTTGTCATCTTTTCTTTTCCTTTCAGTTGTTTTGGTCCTTCTCCTTTATATCCTAATCTTGTAGTGTCTCTTTGATAGTTTGGATTTTGTAAAATTGGTTTTATAACACCTTCTCTTTGTAAACCTATAGGTCCAGCACCTTGGTATCCCATGTTTTGTAGCAAACTATATCCTTTTCCATAAACATCAGGTGATATATATTCATGTTTGATATCCTCTTCATTCTTCTATGTCTTAAGCAAATGATTAGCATTATGCTCAACTGCCTCTTTGGATATTGTGCCCCCACTTATGAATGTGTCGTAAACAAGTGTTGAAGGGGGTTCTGATTGTTGTTTAGTGATCAAAGATCTACCATATGATCTAGCAGATAAAGGTAACTTAGTGATGCAAAGAGCTTTACCTAGAGTGTATCCCCCGTACTTCTTTCTTTGATGTCTATCTTGATCCCATTTGATTTAGAAGTTGATGCTACATTACTAGGATCAATAGGGGTAGTTGTAGAAAATCTAGTACGATTATAAGGAACCAAAGAATTAGAGGTCTTCACATTGCTACAATATTGAAAAGGATTAGTGTCTCCTTTAATAGTGATCTCCTAACCATTATGAGGGAATTTCAAATATTGGTGATAACTTGATGGCACAGCTTGCATGGAATGAATCCATGGTCTTCCCAAGAGGATGTTATAAGCAAGATCCATGTCAAGAACTTGGCAAGGTACATCTTTGATAATAGGACAAACTCTAATTGGAAGAATAAAAAATCCATTGGATAATCTCTCCTCCTCATCATAAGCCTTTATTGTGATTTTATTTTTCGGATCGACAACATTCTCAGAAAATCCCAGTGCAAGGACTAATTTCAACGTCCATATATTCAAACCAGCTCCCCCATCTATTGGTACTCTTTTAATTTTGTGACTGTACAAGGACTTCAATATGTACGGGAGCA
This sequence comes from Chamaecyparis obtusa, assembly GCA_027943335.1. Taxonomy (NCBI): domain Eukaryota; kingdom Viridiplantae; phylum Streptophyta; class Pinopsida; order Cupressales; family Cupressaceae; genus Chamaecyparis; species Chamaecyparis obtusa. The sequence goes on from BSBK01004872.1 coordinate 563,943, forward strand.
TTATGAGGTTGGGTGATAGCCAAATCATCATTTTCAATGAAAGATAGATAGTGTGGGGTTGTTAAATAGCCCACCATAGCTTGAAATTGATCATAATCTAGATTTGTGGGGACCCGGGTCTCTAAGAGAGCTTTTTCAAGGATATCTTTGTGAGATGGGGATAGATGCAAAAGCTCTAAGATGGATATCTAGGAAAGTGTTTTCTTGAGTTGTTCCAAAAGATTATACTGACTGGAAATAGTTGGTGTAGACTTTGGGACACAAATAGACTTGTTTTGAGAAGTTCTTGGTTTAGATGAGACTCCTTGAAGAGTAACCTTGGATTGAGCATGAGTAGTAATATGGACCAGTTGACTCTCTAATTTTCCTTTTATGGTAATGACATTGACATAATACTCAAAAGGATGACAGTAAAAAATGTTACCAAAATATTTATAGGGAATAGTATTATAATTGGCTTGATTGTCACTCTTAGTGTTGGAAGAACCTCCTTTTTCATGCTCAGGAAGTGGATCTTTGAAGGCCGTATGTGATTCATTCGAGGTATGTCCATCAACACCAATTTCACCGCTTTCAATTAAGTCTTGAATTACATTTTTGAGTCTTTGGCGGTCATTGGTTTTATGTCCTTTTCCTCTATGAAATTCACAATAATCATTAGTATTCCACCAAGAAGGTTTCACTCTAGGTTCAAAATCTTTTGTTTCAAGAAGCATAATAAGTTTCTTTGTGATTAACATCCGTAATGCTGATTCAAGGGATTCCCCTAAAGGAGTAAAGTTTCTTTGAGGTGACATAAAAGGAAATCTTGGTTTAGATGAATCTTTGGTGGTGTTTGGATTTGTTGATTGATTATTGTAGGTAGCTTGAGTAGCGTTGGTCTTACTTTCAAGATTGAGAAGGGGTTGTTTTGGTTTGACATTACAATTATAAACAATCCCATCATTGACAATGTTTTTGTTTTTATTCTAGAATTTAGATTTGTCATTGGTATAGTTGTTGGGATTGGAATTTGAGGACCCAACATTGTCTTTGGAATAGAGTTTTATCTCACCTTTTTTGACCATGGCTTCCTCAATCTTGATACCATTTTCTATGAGCTTATTGAAGTTTGGTGGACATTGCAATTGTAACCTATAACTCATTTCTAGTGTAAGGTTATGCACAAAAATATCCATCTTTTCTTGTTTAGGAATTGTTTGTGGATATTTGGCAAACAATTGATGCCATCTTTGCAAAAAATTAAGGAAGGGTTCTCCATTCTTTTGATGTGCATTGCAAAGATCAAGCATAAGGACTTCATGTTTGATGTTATATGAATAATGAGTCACAAATTTTTCAAGAAGCTCATTGAAAGATTTGATGCCTCAGGGTAGTTTGGAGAACCATTCCATGGCTTGTCCTCCTAAACTTCATGGAAATAGTCACATAAGATAAGTGTCATTGTGGGCGACTTCAATACAAGCAACACAAAACTCATGAATGTGGTCTTGTGGATCTGAATTCCCTTTGTATTTGTCAAATTTTGGTACCTCAAAATGAGGAGGGAATGGAATCATTGCTAAATTCTTATCAAAAGGATAAGGACATATATCATCCAAAGAATACTTCTTAGTTGATGATCTAGTTTGGATGCAACAAATTTGTTGTTGAAGCATCTAGATTTGTTGTAGGATGGGATCCAAAGATAACATGTTTCCTTGAGTGTTTTGGGAAACATTATGCTATTGAGTATGTTGAGAATCATTGGATTGTTGATTGTTTTGAGAAGCATTGTGTTGTTGATTGCTATGAGAAGCATTGGATTATTGAGTGGTGTCCTTTGCTCCATGAGTATCTTGAGAACTTTTAGGGATTTCTTGATTGTTTATGTTAGATGGTTCTCTAAGATGGGAAACATCAAAATCACTTGGTAATTTAGCTCCTTGTTGAGCAAACATGAGGAAATACATCTCTCTATCTAAGCTGAGAAGTCTTTCCATGACATGATAAAATTGAGGATCTTGTGTAGCATCACTAAGTTCTTCATCGGTGGGTTCATCAGTTGCTATAAAAAGTGAAGTTTTCTTAGGAAGCTCTTTTGACCAAGGGTTCTCTTCATTGCTAGTATTTTCTTCCATCTTTTCTAGGGATTCTAGATTAACGGTTTGTTTAAGTTTCTGAGATCAAGTTTGAACCATAAAATTGAAAAAGTTGATTGTGGGATGAAAGATTTTTGATGAAAGGATATGGGAAATGATTGATATAAAAGATATGAAAAATGTTGAAAATTGAGACCAAGAGATAATAATCTAAGTAAGTTTGGTGGTTAAGGATGATATATCCTAATAAGATAAACTCACAAAGATCAAAATTTGATAGATAAGGTAATGTTTCAACACTAAAATTAGAATTTAAAAGTTTGGATGAAAGGATTGAATGACTCTTGATGAAGGAATGATGATGAAAAGTGATGAAAATGGTCAAACTAAAGATCAAACACCTATGCAAGTTGAATTTTTTTCATAATTTTACTAAGGACGAAAATGGGTATCTGAAAAGATAATTTTGAATTTTCCAAGGCCTGCAGAAATGCTCTTTGTTGTATATGCACAGCAACAAATGTGTAGGGCAGTTGGATATTTAGGTAGCAAAAGTAATCAAATGTGCAACAATTTAGAAGCAATGTGGGATGACAGTATCAAATGCACAGAACAGTTGGATGTATGCATAGAAAAATATAATAAATGCATAGGTTTTTGTTGTTTTGATTGATTTTCAACTTGATGATTTGGAATTTTTGGTTTTCTGATGTTTTCTATTTTATTTTTTTTGGCAAAGTAAAAATGCATAAAACACACACATGCAAGACAGAAATGATTTTGATCTAATCTAATCTAGTATGAATGCACAAACATGCTTACAATCCTAAGGTTGGCAAGGATAGTATTTGCTGAATCCCCACTAGGATAATAAAATCTAGCCATGCAAATCCACAGTGGACAGCCTAGGAACTTGGAGGCACAGGCTTCTCCTTAAATGTGCACACACTTCTCAGGCACACCAAGTTTTGAATTCAATGGGTCATTACTTCCCAAAGAATATTTATCTCTACTATGAACCATGAGTAATGTGGGGTGTCTTTACGGGCTTGGGTGATCCCTTGAGCTAGCAAATAGAAGGTTTTTGGCCACTATACAAATTTTTTTAATAAAGACATCCATTCAGGTGGTTGTGATCAAGTCATTTTCCCAATTAAGGGGGCTCTCCCAATCCTTTCAAAGTAAGAATTTCACCTCTACTAAGTAGGACTTTAGCACACCACTGGGGTACTAGAGGAGATTTTGGTTGCCACAAAAAATTTACACTTATCTAAAGTGAGACTAATCATAATAGCATTTTTTATATACCAGTTTGGAAGGGCTTGGCTTTAGCCTGTTACCGGTTGTGTCATTCCTTGGGGTGAGTACCTCTTTTCCCACCAAGGACTACCCTCTAAAAATTATAACAATTTCTCTTACACCCAAGGTCCACAAATGGCAAGGGGAGAGGATACGTTGTTATAATTTTGGGATTTACAAATAGCTTATTAAGAAAAACACAATAGACACTCAAATCTATGCTAAAGAAGACACACAAAGCAAAAACATGTCATATTTTCAACCCAAACAAGATTTTAGTTTTTTTTGCAAACCCCTTGGAAATCTGCAAACAAATTTTAGAAATTTTCTTAGCAATGGGGTCTTCAAAATAACGTCCTTCAAAAATAGCCTAAAAGACTACTAGAATGAACATAAACTTGTTAAAAGATTAGCTAAAAACCTAAACAGATGCATAGAAACAATTGATGCGTAGTAGAAAGATAGTACTGTGCAGTGATATGGTGTATATGCATAGCAATTACGGATGTGCACCAGGAAAGTATGTATGTGCGAAATAGTTGAATGAATGTGTAGTGATTTGATAGAAAATGGAAAGTCAGAATGAAAAGTTGTAATTGTAGTACCATAAAATGGATGCGTAGTAGAAATGAACAGATGCATAAAAATCAGGTATGAATGCATAGAAATAACCTATAGAAAAACATGCACACCGAAAAGTAAGAACAAAAAGTGAAAAATGTGGGTCACCCTACGGTGGGCACCAAAAATGTATGAAAATTAGATGTTTAACTACTAGAGATGATAAATTAACTATTAGAATCTAAAAAATTAATCTAATGCAAAATAATGAAGAATGCAAAGTAACTATAAAATAATGAAACTAAATCAATTACCTTCACCTACCATGCAGCTTGTCTCCATTGTCCTCCTAGCTCTGATTTCTTGGATTGGTTGAGCTCTTAGATTTATTTCCAATTTGAAGCTCCTTGCCCAAGATGTCACCAAAGTGTGGAGATTAAATGAATGAGTGCACAATAGCTTAATGCAACTAATGGATGGACTGCAAATGGAATGAAGATAGTATGGATGCTTGAGTACTTTTGGAATGCTTGAATGCTTGAATGCTTGAGTACTTGATTACCAAAATGCTTATTAGCTCATAAAGGAGAAATGAGGCTCCTTTTATAGAAATTTGGAGGATCTAGGCCTAGGTGGCACAATCCTACAGTTGAGAATGAAAGGTGGAAGATCCTAGGGCTATGATTGACTTTGTTGAAGGAGTTGAGAGAAAGTGGGATGTAGTTTAAATGTGAGAGGAAGAATAGGGAAGATGTTCCTCTCACATTGACATGGAGGAGAACAAGGTGGAAGGGAAAGACATTGTCAAGTGTCTCACAAAGACCAAAGAGAGAAAGAGGGAAAGACCTTTTCCTCATGAGGACTCTTTGTACAAGTGTCCCATGAGTCACCTTTGACCCTTAGAGGTGGCTTAAGAGGTCCCTTAGGAATAGGGATTGTCTCTTGACTTAGTTTTAGAGAGGACATGTGGTCATGAGACCAAGTCCTATGAGGCCACATAGCCCTTAAGAATAGGACATGTGTGGGTGAGGATAATTATGAATAAATAATAACTAATTATTATTTATTTTAGCCAAAGTGATGTGTCAAGTGACTAGGTAGATGAGGTGGACTAGGGGACTTAGTCATATTTAGGTGATTGTATATTTAATTAAATCACTTTAATAAGACTAATTAGAAGACTTAGGGTAGAGGAATAAACTATAGTGAATTTACTAAATAAATTGAATAATCTATTTAATAAATAGAGGAAATAATTATTAATTAAATAATAAATATCTAATTAATTTATCAAGTCAATATCAATTAAATAATAAATATTTAATTAATTAATGAAGCCATTTTTAAGTGTATACATTTTGCCCCTCCTTGAAATAATGTGCTGGTCACATTCTTTCAAAGAAAAAAAATCAAGCATTTTGCCCCTGCCCCAGACAATGTCTGAGATGACCTCTGCATGCCCCCTCGAGAGATTGATTGACAAAAAAGATTATTTGAATTTTATGATTTTTTTTTTTTAAAATTCAACAATCAATCTCTTGAAAAAAAATGATGAGGAAGTGAAGAAAACAGAGTGAAACAAAAGAAAAATGGGAGGTAGGGTCCACACACCAAGCATATGGGGTCCACAGGCTATAAATAGCGCTAAGGGGTCCACAATAAGCTCATTGTGCACACTTGTGATTTGGAGATCAGAGTGTGAGAGAGTGAAGAGAAAAGCCACCAGGATGTTGTTTTCGCTATCAGATCACCACTTCAAGAGGGCCAGACGCTTCTAGCAACCACCCGATTCAGGAGAGCCGGTAGGTGATTCGATCCTCTTTGTCAGTTTGTAATATTTGGCATGTTAGAGTAGGATTTGTAGCATGTTAGGTTAGATCTAATCTTAGGGTTAGATGAGAAAAATATTTGTTCTTGATTGTTGAACATATGGGCAGTTGCGGTGCACGAATGCGCAGCAATTCATGACATTTGCGTAGAAAACTCATGTTTTTGCGCGGAAAACTCATGTTTTTGCGCAGAAAACTCATGTTTTTGCGTATACATGTTGTAGAACTGTGCATGTGTGTAGAAATTTTGGCTAGGTTGCACAAATGTGCAATAAGTGTGTGCATATATAGTTTCTATACTTTGGTTATATATTTCTACACAAATGTTAGTTAAAATAGCACAAACATTAAAACTACGCAAACATTAGGGGATTTTGCGCAAATGTTAGATAAAATGACGCATGTGTTAAAACCTATGCAAATGTTTAGGGAAATTATGGATGCATCTTTCTATGCTATGCATTTGTTTTGGATGGTAGAATTTGGTCAAGTTAGAAAGTCAATCAGGTCAAACTAGATGTTGATAAGCTGATTTGATCTGTCGGTGGTTAAATTTGATTGATTTGGTCAAGATAGGCAACATTGTAGCATGGTTGCTAGTTAACCAGTCTTGATGCTAGATAATTGATAAAATTATCTATTAAAACATGTGATGAACATGTTTTTAATTGATATAATAGGATAGATAGATATTTTAGATCAGTTTATCAAAATTTGATAGCTTGATGTTGGTGATTTTAATAGGAGGATATTACCAACATTGTGATGTCATGGGAGAGATATCCCATCACACAGAACCTAAGACCAGCACTGTCAGAGACTGACAGACTTTTGATTGGTGTGATTGGTTTATATCATGTTATTTACATGCTTGAGATTAGGGCGAACTTGAGTATGATGACAACATTGGTAGAGTGATGGCACTCAAAGATTAGTACCTTCTATCTTCCAACAGGGGAGATGACAGTCACACTAGAGGATGTATATCACATCCTCTGAATTCCTATCATAGGGAAGTTAGTACATTATGATCGACATGGTGGAGTGGCAAAGTGTAGAGCCAGCTTTGGAGATGATGACATTGACAAGGAGGAGATCAACTAGGAGGATATGGTGGACTTATATGAGCCTCTACCAGTGGTTCTAGCAAGAGTAATTGGGGGTTTCGTATGCCCTGATCATAGATCACATGAATTTGTAGTTGGATGGGGCCACACATTACACCGAATGATGGATGTGACCCGATTTGCTTGGGGTCTCTGCCTATTAGCCCACTTATATCATGATCTTCATTAAGTGGTGTACCATAGGAGTGCATCATTATTAGCAGGTGTCACACTACTACATGTTTGGGCATGGGAGCATATTGCATTGACACGGCCTGTAGCCATTAGATTCTATGGCACAAGACATCCGTACATCCATTTATATTCATCAATTTTGTCTCAGGCAAAACTGGGACATTTAGAGTTTTGGTGATATACCTTTGATACACTAGATACAGTGATATGAAGACCATACCTAGGATGTGAGCCCTGGGATGACAATAGAGAGCTTGGTTTTTGTTTCAAGTCATGATGGTTAATAGGTTGGATGCACTACATTATTGAGAGACAACTAGTTAGCTAAGTTCTTTGTCAGTTCGACAAGATCCAAGACATGCCTTAGGGAGTCACAGAGTTCACTTGGATGCATTAGGAGAGGTGTGACTGGGGGCCTATGGTTTCTTTTGATGTTGCCAGATAGGAGTTTTTGGACATGCCATTCCAGGCATGGATGATGAGACAGGGGGTCATTGACCTAGGGATGACTACTGATCTAGAGTAAATTCCTTAGAGACTTTCTAGTTCCACACTTGACTGATCCAGCAGCTAGGCCACCAAAGAGGGATCTAGTAGATAGACGATAGGGGAGACACTGAGGGTGAGATAAGTGAGGATGAGGGAGAGGAGGTGGCAGTGATGGTGGAGATGGTGATGGAGGAGATGGAGGAGATAGAGGGATAGGGGATAGGGCTGGACCACAGATGAGAGGAGGTGATGTGAGGTAGAGGGGATTGATGCCACCCCTGACTAGACAGGGATGGAGATAGCCTCCAACATAGCCAGCAGCAGGAGTTCCACTATAGGTACCAGTAGTACCGATATAGATACCAGCTGCCCCAGTATAGGGAGCAACTGTAGAGGATGATGCTAATGTTTTATTAGCATAGGGTGGACAAATCCCTAATGATGGGTAGGATGGATAGGATGTATAGATGCTAGATGTATAGGCATAGGATGAGTAGGAAGATATGGATATCAGGGGACAGGATCCCTATCTACAAAGAGAGGTTGGAGGAGATGAGGATCTAGATATTGATGCATTGCTAGTTCAACTAGTAGTGACATAGGTATAGGTAGACCATGTTCCTATTCTAGAGAGGTGTATAGAGAGACTGGAGAGTCAGATGGGTGTACTTAGATATGAGAGAGATGTGGCTATAGAGAGACTCAAGGAGTTAGAGATTTTATTAGATGAGTTGAAAAGGATAGAGGATCTAGGTCCCCATGGAGATAGTCTGAGAGCCATGATATGAGCCGAGAAGGAGATTTCCTACTTGTGAGAGGCATACAAAAAGTAAGTGCCCCAAGATTAGTGGATTGGGAGTTATAGGGAGAGCTCAGTTGCCATTAGGACTATAGCATATGATAGAGGAGGACCAGATGGCAGTGGAGGTGTATCATCACACCCTCCCAGAGCACCCACAGGATCAAGAGATTAGGCTGGAGCCTCAAATTCAGGTGGATCAGTAGGACAGGGTCTCATTGCATCGTGGAGGTAGTGACAGATTGAGTCTAGAGGTAGCGGTTCATAGATACCATTTGCATACACATGCTTGTATCATTATACTTCATTATATTATTGACTTGATATACATGACATTTGGACACATTGTTATATTTCTTTATATCATTGGACATTTGGATAGTTGTGTTGTGTTTTATGGACTTTATATGATGGACTCTCTATATATGATTTACTCTATATTAACAGTGATGCAGTTCTATCATGATTTGCTTTGATGTTTTTATATACATGTGTGTACGAACATATGCAAGATGTGATGTTTTACTTTGATATGCATAGTGCATATGTGATATGATGCAAATGGTTCATTTTCTATTTAGGGCCCGTTTGTTTGCTAGAATTGACCTAGAATTTGAAAATAGGAATTTGTGAGTTGGTATGGCCAAATTCTCATTTTGGAGGTGGAATTTGCCAAATTCTCATTTTGGACCAAAATGAGAATTTGGCCATACCAATTCACAAATTCTTGTTTTCAAATTCTAGGTCAATTCCAACAAACAAATAGGTCCTTAAATGTATAATGATTAATGAGCTTAACATGTGATGACTATATTGATTATGAATGCATGTCGCAAATGATTACTAATGCAATGATGTAAAACAAAGCTAGATAATGAATGGACATTAAATGATGATTTGAAATACATGTAATGGATAATAAATGAATAATGTTTTTTAAAATGCATATAATGGACAATAAATGATGATGTTATTTAAAATGACTAAAAGATAACAACTTACATCATAATGAATAGATAATGAAATGTTATGGAATTTACGCATGTGAAACATGCATGTAATATAAATGGATAATATACAAATGAACACACCTAATGGAATGAATGAATGACCTAAATGAATTAATTAAATTTTTGGAAGATGCAAAGTGAAAACTCAATGTTTTTGTGTTGTCCAAATGTCCTCAACTTAAATAACAATGTATCTGACACAAGAAGAATGGACTAGGAGAACATATAACCTAATAAGAAAGATAACCTACAAATCCCTATAAAAGAAGCACTGATATGCAAGTTGTTAGGGATTTTTCTTGTGGGTCAAACTTGGCAATGATATTGGCTTGATTCTCAGTAAATAGGTCTCCAAGTTTCCAAGAAAACCCTAATTGATGAGGATTGGATAATATCCTCCTTCTACTTCGAGCTCCACAGGACTCAGGCGGGTATTGCCTACAAATAGGTTACTATATTTCAAGTAAGCTATGGATTGGTGGATTAGATCTTCATTGTTATGCTATTTAGTTTCTCAAACATATTTCATGGGATATGATTCTAAAAATAGTTGAGAATAACCTATTGCAGAATGTGACTAATGAAACTCCTGGTGAGATAACATGAACAATGGCATAAAGGTGATGAATCCTTCTTCTTTTTATGAGTAAAACTCAAGGAAGGCTAACCTTTGATTCACCCTTCAAGGAATCAGCAACTGTGGAGTATAAAACATTAAGGATAGTCCTATTTTTATGTACATGAACATGAAATGAAATGGTATTGGTAAGGATGAATTTTGTGTTTGATGACTGAAAGGTGATTATATAGCAGAGACTAGACTAGTCCCTAATCCTTTGGGTAGAAGAGTCTAACATAAATCAATAGAAAATTTTTCTAAGAAATACAGTGATATGCCTTACAAACCACATACAATTTGGATAAAAGGCCTTACAAACTATCCCCTCAATCCTAGATTATTATCATCAAGATCTCAACAGATTGTGTTCATTCCCTAAAATTGCACATGAGGATTTAATCCTTACCTTGAAAGAAACTCACACAACAATTAGATAGCTACCTTGCAACTAGTATGTCTAAAATGCCTTACAAGTGAGACATACAAGAATAAACACAAAGCAAAGAGACAATAATAGAACCAAGATAGAAACTATATTGTATTTCATGAAAGTGTATCAATACATACAAGGAAAACTCTTCACTCAAAGAATCAGAATGAGAATCTACTGTAAACTTGTATTCTTTGCATTGAGCATCAAGAGAATGGAACCAGAGGATGGAATCCCTTGGATTACCAAAGACTAGAACTAGGAACTAAAAGATTGGAAAACCATAAAGCTTGGGAGCCCAAAAATATCTTGGAACCCTTACAAAATCAGAACTCTTACTACTTATACCATTAGCTATATTCGGATCCTCAAAGAATTCAGGATGCAACAAGATTTGAATAGCTAGGGTTAGGGTTTCACCCACTAAACCAACCAATAACAATCAAGAATTTATTACAAGGATGGAAACCCAGTCGGCCATGCCTGAGAAAGATTTGCACTTGTGATAGATCTCTTAGAAAGTATTAAAAATCATGGATTTCTATGTCAATCAGTCCTTTTAGCCACTTGCAACATGCTTTGAGCCACATTACCCATACCCTCATGGCACAAAAACACCTCTATAGTCAATCATGAAACTCTGGACCACTCTGCAATAGTCTGAAAGTCTTTATCCACCAACTCTAGCCCCTTAAACATTCAATTCTGGTCCTTCCGGTCACAGGAAACCCTTTAAAAATTCAAATCCTGGTAGCAACAATTACTTCCATGGCACCTACAACATATCGGCGGTCATTATTTAAACCTGAATCAACTTTAAATCATGACTGTTAGATCTCCTTTCCTGGGCACTCCATGACTTAACCAATAGGAATCCTAGTTTACATTTGGTGATTATGCAACCAAAGCTTTTCTATTTGCGAGAAGAAAACCTTAACCTACTTTTAACTCAGTGACTCAGCAAACAAAGTAAAAACACTAACCCCATTCCTTATTTAGCGACCTAGCGACTGAAGGCAATCTCTAGTTCACTAAATACTTTATCTCATCATCAAATTATTTAGCTATTTAGCTACTATGCTATTCGCTTAATCACCATTTGATTTGGAGTACCACCAACTTTCCTCACGAATGAGTGAAGCCATTAAAATTCATTAGAACTGCTAAGTAATTTATTAGGACTCCCAAACTTTAGACCCTTGCCTAGGCCCACATTGTGCCACTTGTCATCATGTTATTTGTTGAAACTGCTTGGTCACCACTGACAAAGGACCCACAATATACAAGCCTTAGATTAGATGGTGGGCACATAATATTGAAACTCTGACACATCCCTTGTGCTCTTAGATCATCCATTAGATTATCCACGTCGTGACCCCACTAAAATATTTGGGCCCACCAATGTGTCTACACTTCCTTTCTAGCTCAGCTAATCAGAACAAAACACCTCAGCAATGTTGGATACAATTGTCTAAAGGACATTGTTGGATTAGCTATGTGTTGTCTTTGATGTCACACAAATGTCATATCAATTATCGCTCTCAGTATCTACCAAGTTCAGTCGGTCAGCTAAGCTATTCTCAGTATCTACCGAGCTCAGTCGGTCAGCTAGGTAGTTTTTAGTGTCTACCAAGTTCTCTCGGGTGTCTAAAGGAAACATGACAAGGTAACAGTGTTAACCGAGTTGTTAGGAACCTGTGTGTTCCTTTTGTTTATTCTATTAGTATAGTGTTGTTGGATGCATATGCTTTGTAAGTCATCCCGTTAGTTTATTTTATTATCCCACATGCATAGGTAGTATTACTTTTCTAGATCGCACTTAGTATATAAGTGGGTGTTGAGTCCTTTGTTGGTACCGAAGAGTTTATTGTATTGAGCTTGCTCAAAGGAGGTTACCCCCTCGAAGTGGCCCATGATCAATAGACTCACTCTGAGTTCTACTTTGCTCTATATTTCTGTTATTTTGTGCATGTTCATTATACCATTGCTGGAGGTTCCTCTCATCTGGTATCAGAGCACTTTCTTGGGCTCGTTGGTGGAAATTCTTTTTTCCATTTCAAGTTCTTCAGGTTCTTCTCAAATCTCATCTGTGTTACAATTGGGTTATTTCAAATTACAGAAATTGTTGTTCTTGTGATAGTTCAACTCTGTTGTTAGTATCTGAGTTATCAAAAAAAAGAGTAAATTTTTTTTTGTATTTTCACCATAGCTTCCTTGCTTCTTTCTGGTTTCCTCTCAAAGTTTCTCAGCACTTCTGACATACCCTTTCGCATACTTCCTTTCTTGAGGACCGTAACCCCAATTCCCCATTTTTAAGCCTTAAATCCCTTATTTCTCAAATTTTAGGGTTTGCCCTAACTTTTTCATTTCTCAGCCAATCGCCACCAAATCAAAGCCACAAGGTTCATTTCCTCATTCTGCTCCTTTGTCCCTCTTAGACCGCTCTTCCCATTCTACCTCCCCACCCCTGAAACCCTCATTTTTCTTTCTTCCTTTTCATCAAAAAATGCATATCCACTCTTCAAACCCTCATTACCCATCTGCGTTTTGCCCAACTCCAAGTTTGCCCTTACTAAAAAAGTTTCTATTTCTCTTTTTCTTCCCATTCCAAAAAAAAAAACCCTGCTATATGGTTGTCACTCGTAGAGGAGCAAAAATCATGGAGGAGGAACTTGCCTCCCTCAAGACCAGATTTCAAGATCTGGATGAAAAATTTCTCAGTCTCACTCTTCAACAGTCAAGCCTGAATCAAGGCCATTCTACCGACACTAGTTCTAGCCCTTTTCATGGACCAAAGCTTGATTTTCCTCGCTTCGATGGTGCTGATCCAACTGGATGGATTTACCGGACAGAGTAGTATTTCAGTTTGCATAATACTACAGATTTCAGCAAAGTTCCGCTTGCATCTTTTCATTTGGAGCATGACGCTCTTCAATGGCTCCATTGGTACATCAAGGCTAACAATGATCCCACCTGGACAGAATTGTGTACACTTCTTTTGAAGCATTTTGGCCCTAGTGATTTTAATGACTTCACAGGTGCACTCACTAAACTCTGACAAATAAGCACAGTGAGAGAATACCAAATAGAGTTTGAAAAATTAGCTAATCACATAGAGGGATTGTCTAATGAATTCTTTCGTAGTTGTTTTATCAGTGGTTTGAAGGATGCACTCTGATCTGAAGTCAAAATGTTTCAGCCCACTACTATGATGGCAGCCCTTGGGTTGGCTAAATTAGCAGAGGACAAGATCAATGCTTTACAATGATCCAGATCTAATTTTGTTCCATTCCGAAATGCAGGCTCTCAACACCCTCCGGTCACACCAACTCCCAAAACTACTCCTATCAAGCACTTGTCTGAAATAGAGATGCGAGCCCATCGGGAAAAAGGGCTTTGCTATAATTGTGATGAGAAATGGTCCCGAGGCCATAGATGTGTGCATCAAAAGCTCTATCTCTTGGATGTGGATTCCCCACCCGAACAGGAAGAGTATGAAGATGCTCAAGAAACAGTAGATGAAGAGGTTGAACCAGAAGCCCAACCAGAGATATCTGTCCATGCTTTGGTTGGAGTCACTACCCCACAAACCATGTGGGTTTGGGGTTACTTCAAGAAGGTCCCTCTTACTATCTTCATTGATTCTGGTAGCACTCACAACTTCATTGACCCCAGCATAGCCAAATGGGCTGATTACTTTGTTCATCCCTGCTGTAACTTTAAAGTCATGATTGCTAATGGGGGCACTTTACCTTGCAAAGGGAAATGTCGCAATGTGCATCTTTTTATTGGAGATTATACTCTATGCTCTGACATGTTTGCCTTGCCCTTAGGGGGTTGTGATGTGGTTTTGGGTGCCCAATGGTTACGCACTCTTGGTCTGATTCTCTGGGATTTTTCTAAACTTTGGATGAAATTTTAAGTTAGTGGGCAACAACACACTTTGATAGGCTTGTAGCCTGGGTCTCTCAACATCATCAGTTCACATCGTATGGAAAAGCTTCTTAAGAAGAATTCACATGGTGTCATCGCTCAGCTCCATTCCATCCAAATGCAGCCATCAGCAGTCTCTAGTACTCCTGCAGATCTACAACAAATTTTGGATAAGTATTCCACTGTATTTGCTAAACCTACGGGCTTGCCACCATCTCGCCCAGAGGACCACCATATTCAGCTCCTTCCTGGTAGTGTCCCACCCAATATCAGGCCCTATCACTACCCCTTTCATCAAAAGACTAAAATTGAGATGCATGTTTGTGATTTACTGAAGCAAGGTATTATTCACCCTAGTACTAGTTCTTTTTCATCTCCAGTTCTACTGGTCTGCAAAAAAGATGGGTCTTGGTGACTCTGCATTGATTTTTGAGCCCTTAATAATATCACCATAAAGGATAAGTTTCCCATTCCAGTTGTTGATGAACTTCTTGATGAGCTTCATGACACTCATTTTTTCTCAAAGTTGGATCTTCATTCTGGGTATCATCAAATTAGGGTCAATGAGGAGGATATTCTTAAAATAGCCTTCCGCACACATGATGGTCACTATAAATTTTTAGTCATGCGCTTTGGCCTCACTAATGCTCCTTCAACATTTCAGGCAGTGATGAATAAAATATTTCAGCCCTACCTCAGAAAATTTATTCTGGTCTTCTTTGATGATATTCTCATCTATAGAAAAACTTGGGCTGAGCATCTCCATCATCTGGAACTCATCCTGCAACTTCTCTCTGATCATCAACTCTGTGCAAAAATATCAAAATGTGTGTTTGGCTAGAAGGAAGTGGAGTATCTTAGGCATATTGTTGCACACAATGGGGTTCAGGTGGATCCTACCAAAATAGATGCCATGAAAAATTGGCCGCATCCTCAAACTCTCAAGAACCTTTGAGGTTTTTTGGGTCTGACTGGCTATTACCGGAAGTTTGTCAAGAATTATGGGAAGATTATAGTACCATTGATAGCTATGTTAAAAAAGGATGCTTTTACCTAGACCCAGGTTGCTAAGAATGCATTTGCACAACTGAAACAAGCTATGTGTAGTACACCTGTTCTTGCTATGCCAAATTTTTCTAAGCCCTTTACTATTGAGAGTGATGCTTGCGGCAATGGACTGGGTGCTGTTCTCCTTCAAGATGACCATCCTATTACATTCACTAGCAAAGCTCTTTCTGGTAAGAATCTAGCCTTATCTACATATGAAAAAGAAATGATGGCTATTTTGCATGCTGTACAGAAGTGGCGACCATACCTCCTTAGGATTCATTTTTGTATCAAGATTGATCACCAAAGTTTGAAATACTTCCTGGAACAATGAGTATCCTCCCCTGCACAATAGAAATGGGTCAGCAAACTCATGGGGTATGATTATGAGATCACCTACAAGAAGGGTAAGGACAATATTGTGGCTAATGCTCTTTCCCGCACATTTGATGATCAAGCTTCACTTTTAGCTATTTCTATGCCAATCCCAAATTGGTTAGAATCTATTCAATAGGGCTATGTTAGTGACCCCTCTTTATCTCAGATCATTCACCAGTTGGCCAATAATCCTTCTATGGTACCACATTATTCATGGGATGGTGCTTCTCTCTGCTATAAGGGGCGTCTAGTGCTTCATCAAAATCCAGATTTACAACAGGCTGTCTTTTATGAACTCCATGCTTATCCTTCAGCAGGACATTCTGAGTTTCTCAAGACTTATGAGCGGGCAAGGCGGAATTTTTTTTGGAAAGGAATGAAATAGATGATTCAATAGATGGTGGTTGAATGCGATACCTGCCAACACCACAAGGGTGAAACGACCCTCCCTCCTAGTTTATTGGAACCCTTGCCCATCCCTACACGGATTTGGACTGATATTTCTATGGATTTCATCGAAGGGCTTCCTAAATCTGGTGGCAAAATAGTGATTTTGGTTGTGGTTGATCGCCTCTCCAAATATAGTCATTTTTGTGCCCTCAGCCACCCCTATACTGCCTCCTCAATTGCACAGATCTTCATGGACCAGATCTTTCATCTACATGGCCTCCCTTCTTCCATTGTCTCTGACCATGATGCAGCTTTTACCAGTCATTTTTGGACAGCATTATTTTAGCAAGTTGGTACCAAACTGAAGATGAGTTTGGGTTATCACCCACAAACTGATGGTCAGACCGAAATCATCAACAAATGTTTGAAAACTTATCTTCGCTGCTTCACTTCTGAATAGCAACATCAGTGGGCCAAGTGGCTTCCTCTTGCAGAATGGTGGTACAATACCTCTTACCATACGACATCTAAAATGACTCCTTATGAAGTAGTTTATAGGTAGGTACCCCCAGTACTCCTTCCCTACACTCCCAGTAGTTCACCAGTTCAGGCAGTTGACATAGTTCTCCGCACCAGGGATCAGATTCTTCACACTTTACAGGATAATCATCACATAGCCCGTAATCGCATGAAATAACAAGCAGATCAACATCATTTTGAGCACTCTTTTCAAGTTGGGGATATGGTTTTTCTTCATCTTCAACCATACAAGCAATCCTCCCTGAAGCTTAAAGGGCGTCATAAGTTGGCCCCCAAATTTTATGGGCCATATAAAGTTCTGTAGAAGATTGGTTTAGTTGCTTACAAACTAGAACTTCCTCCTTCTTCTCGTATTCATCTAGTATTTCATGTTTCTTGTCTCAAGAAAGTTCTTGGCACTAACATCAAAGCACAGACTACTCTACTTGAATTGGATAAGGAAGGATCCATTATTTTGGAGCCTGAGGCAATCCTTGACCGGTGCACTCGTCAGCTTTGCTCTCACTCTATCTCTGAGGTATTGATTCAGTGGCATGGCATGCAACTAGAGGATGCTACATGGGAACCCCTTCTTTAGATTCAGCAACAATTTCCACACCTTAAGCTTTGAGGACAAAGCTTTTTCCTGAGGGGGAGGGGATGTTAGGAACCTGTGTTTCTTTTGTTTATTTTATTAGTGTAGTGTTGTTGGACGCATATGCTTTGTAAGTCATCCTGTTAGTTTATTTTATTATCCCACATGCATAGGTAGTATTACTTTTCTAGATCGCACTTAGTATATAAGTGGGTGTTGAGTCCTTTGTTGGTACCAAAGAGTTTATTGTATTGAGCTTGCTCAAAGGAGGTTACCCCCTCGAAGTGGCCCGTGATCAATAGACTCACTCTGAGTTCTACTTTGCTTTATATTTTTGTTATTTCGTGCATGTTTATTATAGCGTTGCTGGAGGTTCCTCTCACGAGCCTCCTTGGTTATCGAAGGAAAATTAGTGGTTACCGAGCTCTCTCAGTCTCCAAAGGATGTTGCAAAATTCACTGTGGTTATCGAGTTCTCTCAGTCACCGAAGGAAATCTTTTCAAGATTAATGTTTACCGAGCAAGGTCAGCCCTTTCAAAGAATTTTGTTATTACAGTTTGTTTATCCTAGCTGACTGTTATAATAATTATTAGTGCCGACTTGACAATCTAAATGATTATGAAATGGCATATATATATAGAAGGTCAAATGGTGAATAAAAGACATAGCATGCAGAAATCATTTTGAAGAAAGGTGTGTGCGAATTTTGAAGGATGGTCAGATATCCTTGAGGAGTAGCAAAGATTTAATTGATCAATAAGGATCTAGTGAAACAGAACAGAGATCTATATTCAACAATTTAGTTGTAGGTTATTTCATTGTTACTCTCTAAAAATTGTAGCAGTGATATCAAAATCTCTTAACCGAGTTGGTTTAACAACTATTTTGTAAATCCTCTAACAAGGTAACAGTTATATTGAATTGTTTCAAGACCTCTTACAAGGCCACTCCTAGCAGGGTGATTAAATCCTCTAACAAGGTCACACCTAATAGTGTGTTTTGTAACCTTTTACCAGGTTGGCTTCTAACCAGGCATCACTTGAGAAGAGTGAAAAATAGTAACTAGTTACATTGGTGGTTTTTCCCATATTGGGTTTCCATGGTAAATCTGGTGTCTCTTGTGTTCATGTTATTTTCTTTATTCATGTAAGTTAATCAGTGATGAATGCTTAAGAATAGTTTAATTATTACACACTTCAAGGATCAAGTTTTTAGCATTTTTCTGTATATTTACCGAGTGACACAGTAAATAATTTGTTAAGATATTTAAGGGATCAGTGGTAATATTTTTGTGGTTAACTGATTCACCCCCCCTCTTAGTTACTGCATCTATATTTCCAACAATTGGTATCAAAGCTTTTGGTGCTTATAGGAAGGGTTTCAAGGACCTAAGCTAAAGATCAGGATGTCTTACAAAAGAGAAATTCCAAGGCTTAATAGAAATAACTTTTTAGCATGGCAAGGTCTCATGAGACTACATCTAGCTTCCATTAGTGATTCAGGATGCAAATATATTGAGCAAGAATATACAATTCCTACTGGCACATTAACTGTTGAAGACATTGCAGAGAAAAGGAACCATAACACTATGATGATAGACATTGCATCAGCTCTTAGCTATGAAGAATTTGATGAAATCAAAGACTGCACAACTGCTCATGAAATGTGGAACAAGCTGAAGAAAATCTATGGTGGTGATGACAATGTGAAGAGAGCCAAAGCAGAGAGCCTAAGAGGACAGTTTGATCAAATGAAAATGAGAGAAGAAGAAAACATTGCAAAATATGTTGAAAGAATCAAGACAAGTGTTAGTGTAATTAGAGCTTCTAGAGGAAAAATTGATGATGAAATGGTTATAAGTAACGTTCTTAGAACATTACTCCCTATTTATGCAATAAGAGTTTCTGCTATTCAAGAAAGAAGATGTGAAGAAAATCACAATATAACTTTGGATGCCTTAGTTGGAAGATTGACAGCCTTTGAACTGGATAACTATGACAACTATGTTCCAACTTCTAAAAATATTGAATCAGCTTTTGAGGCCAAACTTTCACTCAAGAAAGGGAAGAAAATCCAATCAGAAAGTGAATAAGAATCAGAGGAAAGTTCTGATAGTGATCTTGAAGTTATTGAAGCATTACTTGCAAAGAAGTATTCAAGAGGCAGAGGAAAATACAAAGGTAAAACTCCCTTAATCTATTTTTCATGTGAAGAAATTGGTCATATTGCAGCTAGGTGTCCAAACAAGCAAAGCGAAGATGAGAAGAAAAATTACAAGTACAATGGCAAGAAAAATTTCAAATCATTCAAGGATAAAGGTAAGAAAACATGTTTTTTAGCTAAAGATTTGGATGATAGTGAAGAAGAAATTATTTTCATTGTTGTAAAAGATGAATTTGATAATGATGAAGATGAGATGGCACTTATCTCTCATATAAGAAAGAATGATACATGAATTATAGATAGTGGATGTTCACATCATATGACTGGTGACAGGACCAAGTTTGAACACTTTGAAAACTTTGATGGTCGTAATGTAAGGTTTGGAAACAATGAACCCTGTTGTATAAAAGGAAAGGGATGAATCTCATTAACCAAAGAACTTATATGTGATAATGCATATTGGGTCAAAGGACTAAAGCATAATCTTCTAAGTGTAGCACAGCTAATCAACATTGGATTCAAGGTTGAATTCATGAATGGAAAAGCAAGACTACTGGATGACAAAGGAAAACTCATAGGATCAGGCAAACAAACCAAAGGTAACTTGTTTTATCTTGATCTTGCTGATTACTCATGTTTTATTGCTCAAATTGAAGAAAGTTGGTTATGGCACAAAAGGTTATGTCATGTAAATTTTGACAACATGATGAAAATAAGAAAATTCAAGAAAGTAATAGGTATTCCTACTTTGAAGAAACCTGATGTTGGTCTATGCAAAAATTGTCAAATTGGTAAAATGGGAAAGTCTAGTTTCAAAAGTAAAAACTATCAGTCTGAAGATATTTTAGAAATTGTGCATACTGATTTATGTGGACCTATTGGAATTGAGAGCTATACCAGAGAAATTTTTTTTATTCTCTTTGTTGATGATTATTCTAGAATGATGACTGTTATGTATTTAAGAGAAAAGTCTGAAGCATTTGAGAATTTAAAATGGTATTTAGCAAGAGTAGAAAAGGAAACAGGAAAAAGAATAAAATGCTTGAGATCAGACAGAGGTGGTGAATTCATCTCCCATGAATTCAATAATTTTTGCATTGAAAGAGGAATCAAAAGACAGGTATCAGCCCCAAGAACTCCTGAGCAGAATGGAATAGCTGAAAGAAGGAACAGATCTATCATGGACTGTGCAAGGACTCTAATGATTGAAAAGAACATTGCTATGAAATACTAGAAGGAAGCTATCAACACTACAGTTCATACCTTGAACCGAGTACAGTTGAGAAAAGACACATTCAAGACTCCATATGAGCTATCGTATGGCTACAAACCAATTGTAAGTTACCTAAAAGTATTTGGTAGTAAATGTTACATATAGAAAAGGAAAATTTGATGTAAAAAGTGATGAAGGAATATTTTTGGGATATTCTTGCAAAAGTAAGGCATATAGATGTCTAAATTTGTCTACTCACAAAATCATAGAAAGTGCACATGTGAGAATTGATGAGTTTGTAGAAAAGATTGAAGAAGAAAGCAAAAAGGAACCAGAGGACTACAGAAAATTTGTTTACATCTAACCTGATACATTGCCAGACACATGTAACGAGACTACATCTACCGAGCCTAGTACAATAACTGAGTTACAAGAAGAAGTTCAAACCGAGTCACAAAGTACCAAGTCTCAGTCTGAAGCTACCGAGAAAGTATCTACTGAGCCTGAGCAATCTGAACCTGAAGATGAAGAAGATGACAATGTAACTCATTCAGGAAGCAAGGAACCTGTATTAGCCAAGTACATCAAAAAGCATAATAAACCAGATCAGATTATTGGAAACAAATCAGATGGTACTATGACAAGAAGTAAACTAAAAGGTACATGTTTATTTGCTGATTTTGAACCTAAAAATGTTAAAGATGCATTAGAAAATGAAAGTTGGATTGAGGCTATGAATGAAGAAATAGAGAAAATAGAGAAAAATAAGACATGGACTCTTGTACCTAGGCCTAAAGATAAAAATGTAATTGGGACAAAATGGGTATTCAGAAATAAATTGAATGAAGATGGTCAAGTATTAAGAAACAAAGCAAGATTGGTATGTAAAGGATATTCTCAAGAAGAAGGAATAGATTATGGAGAGACTTTTGCTCCTGTTGCAAGATTAGAAGGTGTGAGGACTTTACTTGCATATGCAACACATAAAAGATTTAAGGTATATCAGATGGATATCAAATCTGCTTTTCTCAATGGTATTCTTGAGGAAGAAGTCTACATTGAGCAACCTGAAGGTTTTATTGATCCAGACAAAAGGGATATGGCTTACAAATTACACAAAGCATTGTATGGTCTGAAAAAAGCTCCTAGAGCATGGTATGAAAGATTACATAACTATCTTACTCAGATTAATTTTAAAAGGGCTAATGACAATAGCAATGTATACATCAAAGAAGGATCAGATAACAAAATTGTTTTGGTAGAAATATTTGTGGATGATACTATGTTTACTGGAAATGATGATCAGTGCAAAAAATTTTCAAAGTTTATGAACAAAGAATTTGAAATGTCTATGTTTGGTCAGATAAAATTCTTTGTTGGACTTTAGATTCAGCAGAACAAAAATGGTATCTACATTACTCAGTCTAAATATATCAGGGAAATACTTAAGAAATTTGGTATGGAAGATTCAAAACTAGTTGGTACACCCATGTGTACTAGACTGAAGCTTACCAAAGATGATGATTCAAAAGAAGTAGATCAGACCTTATACAGATCAATGATTGGAAAATTATAGTATGTAGTACACACAAGGCCTGATATTGCCTTAGCAGTTGGAATAGTGGCAAGATTCTTGGCTAAACCTAGAGAAAATCACATGATGGCAATCAAAAGAATCTTAAAGTATTTAAGGGGAATTGAAGGTTATGGCTTGTGGTATAAATTTGGAGACAATCTGGATTTAAAAGTGTTTACTGATGCTGATTGGGTAGGAAACATTGATGACAGAAAGAGTACAAGTGGTGGAGCATTTTTTCTTGGCAAGAGGTTAGTATCTTGGACTAGTAAAAAGCAAAATTGCACATCTCAATCCATAGCAAAAGTAGAATATGTTGCTGCAGCAGTAAACTGCTCTAATATTATATGGTTTAAACAACTTTTGGAAGGCATGAAGGTTGAGATCAAAGAACCAGTTGTTATGTTTTGTGATAATACAAGTGCAATAAATATTTTAAAGAATCCAATAATGCATTCCAAAACCAAGCACATTGCAATTAAATATCACTTTGTCAGAGAATTGGTGCAGGATAAAGAAATCAGATTGGAATATATTCATACAAAAGAACAAATTGCAGATATCTTCACCAAACCACTACCTAAGGATGCATTCTTGTATCTAAGAGGCAAGTTAGGGGTCACTCCCCTGTCTGAGGTTCGCTAAATAAAGTTTTAGTGATGCATCAACCAGAACATGTTGAAGATCAATCAGTTGATGCAGCATAGTCAGGGAATCATTGCATATGAATCAATACACAAGGTACATTGATAGTTACCGAAACTGTGTAAGTTATCTTTGGCATGTGTTGTCAAAGAGGAAGAGTTTGCTGTCATTTCAAGAAATTTCTAAGAAGAATAATTTGAGAAGTTAAGAGGGAGAGTTCTCAGTCAGAGAAAGAAGTTTGAAGATGATGGGAATCAAAATGAAGCTAAGGATATGTTTCTTAGCTAAGGATATGTTTCTTACTCTTGGTTTATCTATGAAATTTCATTATGCTATGACATGTTGTGTTGCCATCAATGCCAAAGAGGGAGATTGTTGGATACAATTGTCTGAAGGACATTGTTGGATTAGCTATGTGTTGTCTTTGATGTCACAAAAATGTCATATCAATTATCGCTCTCAGTATCTACCGAGTTCAGTCGGTCAGCTAAGTGATTCTCAGTATCTACCAAGCTCAGTCAGTCAGCTAGGTAGTTTTTAGTGTCTACCGAGTTCTCTCAGGTGTCTAAAGAAAACATGATAGGGTAACAGTGTTAACCGAGCCTCCTCGGTTATCGAAGGAAAATTAGTGGTTACCGAGCTCTCTCGGTCTCCAAAGGATGTTGTAAAATTCGCTATGGTTACCGAGTTCTCTTGGTCACCGTAGGAAATCTTTTCAGGATTAATGTTTACTAAGCAAGGTCGGCCCTTTCAAAGAATTTTGTTATTATAGTTTGTTTATCCCAGCCAACTGTTATAATAATTATTAGTGCTGATTTGACAATCTAAATGATTATGAAATGGCATATATATATAGAAGGTCAAATGGTGAATAAAAGACACAGCATGTAGAAATCATTTTGAAGAAAGGTGTGTGCGAATTTTGAAGGATGGTCAGATATCCTTGAGGAGCAGCAAAGATTTAATTGATCAGTAAGGATCTAGTGAAACAGAACATAGATCTATATTCAGCAATTCAGTTGTAGGTTATTTCATTGTTACTCTCTAGAAATTATAGCAGTGATATCAAAATCTCTTAACCAAGTTAGTTTAACAACCATTTTTGTAAATCCTCTAACAAGGTAACAGTTCTATTGAATTATTTCAAGACCTCTTACAAGGCCACTCCTAGCAGGGTGATTAAATCCTCTAACAAGGTCACACCTAACAGTGTGTTTTGTAACCTTTTACCGGGTTGGCTTCTAACCAGGCATCACTTCAGAAGAGTGAAAAGTAGCAACTAGTTACATTGGTGGTTTTTCCCATATTGGGTTTCCACAGTAAATCTGGTGTCTCTTGTGTTCATGTTATTTTCTTTATTCATGTAAGTTAATCAGTGATGAATGCTTAAGAACAGTTTAATTATTACACACTTCAAGGATCAAGTTTTCAGCATTTTTCTGTATATTTACCGAGTGGCACAGTAAATAATTTGTTAAGATATTTAAGGGATCAGTGGTAATATTTTTGTGGTTAACTGATTCACCCCCCCTCTCAGTTACTACATCTATATTTCCAACAAGCAACACCCGGCAAAATGACCCCACAATCCTTGACAAACTCTTTGACCTTTTGACTCATTTGGTGAATACACAACTGCAAAGAAAATCCAAGTCACTTAATACTCTTTGAAACCATGGTTAGGTCAAGCAATTTAGTGTACAAAGATTTTTACTAAATCACTGAGTCTTCATGTTAACCCTGGGTTACACTTTGCGAACACAAAAACCTTCATTCGCTAGTTCGCAAGGTCCTTATCTTAACCCACCTCAAGAAACATTTTGCGAATCAGCAACCAAAGACAATCACATGTTCACATAATACTTTAGGGCTTCACTAATTTATTTGGAGACTCAGTGAATACACCATTCACACATTCACTAGAATGACTTAGAACCCCACCAAACACTTTGCGAATGAGTGAACACAGAGAAATATCAGTGCCGTCAAACCTTTTTATCTAGATTATTAAACCTTAGACCTAAAATTGGGCCCACCTTAAATGAGATCAACGGTTGGTCTTATAGCCTCATGTGTCAGAAATAACCCTTAAGATCATACATCATCCATCAATTTTCTGACATGTCAGGACCCACTAAGCCTCAAGAAATCAAGTCCCACTGATAGCCCCACCATATCATTAATACTTGGACCAATTAGGTAATGCCAACTATGCACAAGTAGTAGTGGACCCACTTGAAACATCCTAACACCTAGACGATCAGATGGTCAGCATAAGATCTCATAGCCGATTTGGACTTTATGAGATCATAAGCCCACCATCCGATTGAGAAAGAAAGCTGAGACATCAGGCCCGCCTTGACAACAAGAGAAACTCACTACTTTCAACCAATAAAATGCTACCACCTATGCAAATATCTGACAACCGGTCTACATGTAACACCTCTTATGAAAAAGGCCCACCACTACGCGAATAAGTGACTAAAGGAAAAACAAACCATTTGCGGTGTCACTTAATAGAAAGATATAACCGCTGGGAAACTTAGTGACTATGTGATTGACAAAGAAGATATAATGGGCACATGTAGAAAGAGAACTTAAGTGGCCTAAAAAAGTAACAAGGAAATATAATAGGGCCGGGGCAACTTAGGGTTTTTGGCTGGCAACGGCTATAAATTTGAAAATAAAACCTCGGGTTTTTCAGCCAGAGACAAGGAAAAACAATTGCAAAGACCAAAGGAAAATATAATTAATTGCATGAATTTATGATGTATTAGGTATTTAATTTATTTAATAATGAATTTAAATTATTAACATGTGCATAATTGAAAAGGGGTTTGTTTTCAAAAAGTGAACAACTAGTTTTCAAAGGTCAAAGTTGAGTTGTGCATTTAAAAGATATTTTAATTAATTAATTAGGATTTATTTTCAATTTTGGAATTAGAGTTGGATTAGGAGTTGTCTTATGAGTCATTTTTTTTGATTTACAGTTGAACTGTGAGTTAGTGTTTGAGTTGTCTTTTGGGATTGCTTGAATTTTGGAATTGAATTCCTATTAGGAGATTATTGCATTCATTTTGAGGGAGATAGGTTTCTTTGGAGGAGAATTTTGGAGAGCTTGTGTGCTTGAGTTTTTGAGGTTTCTTAGTTTGTTGTAGTTGCTTGTTGATTTGGGGTGTGATGGTGCATCTGGATCTAGTTCCTGCTTTCATCGTAGTTTTCAGATTTATAGACAGGATTGAATTTGAAAGAAATATCACTCTAAGATCTACAATAGGGGTATCATTACAGTTTCTGGCATTGGATCAAAGGTAGGATCTGGAATTCTTGTTGTGTGCCTTTTGTTATTTTATTTGGTAAAATTATGTGTTTGAGTAGATCTACATTTAGTCTCTTTAGATCTGTATGTTTTCTTGAATTTTAGGTATTAGAGAAACCCCAGATTTGATATTTTATGTTTTTATGATTACTTGGCACTGTATTGTTATGTTCGCAAAATTTCATCTTAAGGTTGCTTATAGTTTGTTTGTAAAATGAAAAATTGATCTTGGACTATAATAGAACTATAATGTTGGTAGGAAAATTAATCTGCTTGTGGAAGAAAAATAATTTGTTTGAAAAAAAAACCCAATTTGGGTGTAAATATCAATTCTGAAGGAAGTTATTAGTCATTGTATAAAAATTTACAATCAAAATAATTATATCTGGAAAAGACAAAAAATGCATTAATAAGTGTAAATATACTTGCAAACAATAAGGAAAAAGTTAAATTTTCATATGTGTGAGTGTAAATGGCAAATTACCATTTCTGTAAATTTGTTATAGAGCTAGTACATTTCTATTTTTGGAAACAGTGCTTTTTGTATAAAATTGCATAAGAAAATATTACCTAGTATCATTAAACATATATATATGTGTACTTTAAAAGATATAATACAAGTCTTATTCTTTGTATTGTTCTGTTTAAAAAAAACATATATAAAAAATAAAATGAAATGCATAAAATTATCATTAAAAAGGAGTTATCATTTTTTGAGAAAGTAAAAATATATATATTATAATGCCTTTTTAGAAAAGTTATTTGTGAGAGTTTTGTTTTAAGAAAAATATATTAAAAAAATTTAAATGTGAAAGGGCGGCACGAGTCCCACCCCGTACCCCCACGATAAAGTAACGTGCCCTATCAGCGGTACACAGTACCGTTGACAGTGTAGGCACTGTCGGCAGCACCCATGGGAGCCATGTGGCAGGGCCTACCCTGCCGGCAGCACTGTGTGTTGTGCGGTGGACTGGCGCGGGTTCCCAAGCAAGGGGCCCCCTTAATTATTTTATAGTTATTTTTCTTTTCAGTATTTGTGATAATTTAATAAGTTAGAATTTGTTATTTCATTAAATTTTAATTTATGTTATATGAGATTTTCATGATAATATTTTGTTTAATATTTAGTATAATTTAATTTAGTTAAATTAATTTTTATTTAACGATTTTTAATTTAATTAATATTTATTTTATTTATTATCTTTAATAAATTAATTTGTTCTAGGGAAATTAGAATTAATTTATTATTATTAATCAATTAGTGGTTTTTGGGATTAGAATAATTTAATTAAATTAGTTTGATTTAGTAAACTAGTTTAATTTTACTATAGCTATATTTTGAAGGTTTAAATGCTGGATAAATATTGGGTGATTATTGTAATCGGGTAATCATTTTATCAAATGAAATTCTATTATAGGGACTTGGAGAATTGGTTTTTAAATTTGACAAATGGTTTATTATAGTTATGGAAAACTGTCCCTCTTAGAGAATAGATAATTATTGTGCATGTATCATGATTGTGAAAAGTATGTTAAACTAAATGTGTAAGTTGTGTACTAAAATTATCATTAGTTTTGTTCTACAATAGGATAAACATTTCTTTTATACATTGATATTCGAATGAACAATTAAATTGGTGAATGATATGCACTTATTGAAATTGGTTGTTCTATACTATACGATGTTTATCTTTCCTAGTTGTTTGGATTATTAGTTTTATGGGTGCTAGAAGGTATAGGAAAGACAGAGGCTTGGGATTTTGTCTTCTATGTTCATGTTGTTTCTTTTATTCAATGAGTGTGTGTATTCCAATTACCATTCCTGTCTTGACCATTTGGGTTCATGTTGTATTGAGTTTTGCTTCATATTCTATAGAGGAGAATATGGTATTGACTGTTTATGTCTGATCCACGGGATCATGTGTATATTTCTTTTGTTAAGACTTTGAGAGTGTTTTGTGATATCATGGTTATGTGAGATCCAGTATGTTCCTGTTATTTGTGGAATAGGCCTGAGGGACATTGTTATCTTTTTATGATCTATGTGAGATCTATGAGCCTAGGGTAGTAACATAATAAAATCCAATTCTCAATAAAATACTCAATTAAATCCAAATAATCAATTATTTGATTTAATTAAATTTTATCAAAATAAACTTAGGACATAATCAATATTAATTTTTCAAATACTAAAATAATTAACTTTAATTTAATTCCCTCAATTAAACCCTAGGAGCATAATTAATCATTAAATTCACTATGCACCTAACATTGATAATCACATAAAATAATCTAAACAAACATAATTCAACTATAATTGATAAATGAATAATCACCCACAAAACCACAAACCAATTGAAACCAACAAACACAGGAGAAGGGATCCATGAGCTCGTGCCAACTAGATGAATTCAAGTAGGGAAGTCAAACTGACACTTGTCCAATCCTAGGACAATTAGGCTTAGGTTAAGGTTTTGGATCCGTTTTATCTCCCCTCTCTTACCATCTGAGATATTGCGATAGAGCATGGTCATCCTAACAATTCAGGAAATTCGATGCCCAGTACCTACAAACCTGCATACAAAACCCACATGTACATACATATACAACTATATAATAGACAATGTCAGGGATCAGTTGATCATGTAGATCTTGCAAGCAACTATGACTTCGTCCCTCAACCACATTAGGCATGTCAAACAGAATTATAAAATAAACACATCAATCATACACATGCAAGTATGGCGTCAGTGAAATCATAAGCATTGATGATTTCCTAACATATAATCTAACATCCTAGAGTAATAATAACATTAATAAAATCAGACTAGGAGTAGGGGTACTACATCTAATATAGGGAAAATTTCAAAAGGTAAAGAAGCACAACTCACTGGTAAACAGAGGCACGTTTTGGACAGTAATCCTAGAATAGGTAAGATTTTTCCAACTACTCTTCCAGGTAATCTATATTTCCCCCCTCACAGAAGAAATACCATTAATAAAGATAGCAATGGTAATATTTCATAGTCCTATATTCAAACCAACCAATTTCTAGAAAATGCGAGCCCCTTACAATTAGATATTAAAGATGACTCTATAGAAGATATCCAAGCTTTGTGTGTAGATTTTGGAGTAATATGTAGATGGAATGGCTTTGGAGTGGCCCAAAAGGTAATTGTAGATTGGCTCAAATCCATATGGGATCAAGAGGTAACTATCTCATTTCTCCCTGAAAATTTCTTATATCTAGATTTTAGCTGTAAAGAACTCAAGAGTGAAACCCTTAATAATAGATGCCCTAAATTTAGGAATATTGGTTTTTCTTTGTTAGAATGGACCCCCTTTTTAAATCCCAATAATATTAGATATTTTAAGGTCTCTAGAGAAATCTTACTTAAAAATGTACCATTGGAACTATCTTCAGAAGATACACTTAAGAAAATTGGTAACTGCTTTGGTTCATATGTTGGATCTATAATTTCAGACTACTATGTTGTAGAAAAAAAAATCATAGTAAAAATGAACATTAATATTAAATTAGTTCCCCATATTAAGATAAACTATAATTCAACATCGCACATGATTATGTCAGTAATTATAGAAAATTTCATAGCGAAAGAAGTAGAGGATGATTATGTGGCTTCCCCATCATCTTTCTCCAATAGCAAGATGGTTGTCTCACCTTCTCTGCACCCAAAGGCTAAAATATCTTTCTACAAAAACAAAGGGGGCTTTATGATCACACCTATCCCAACTTGCAATCGGCTCTCCCCCATTAACCTGGCAAACAAAAACCCTGTTGAAACACCTCAGTCTAATATCAATGTATTAAGTCCCTCCCCTATATGCTGTAAATATTTGGAACCCGCATTAGCTTCAGACACCCTAGATCTTAGAATTTAGGCTATTGAGGATAAAATGCACATAGTTGGGGGTATTATGGAAGATCTTAGAGAGGTACAAAAAGAAATCAGTGAAGAACTTACTCAATGGCATACAGAGGATGTCCTTAAACACAAAGAAAATAAGGATTCTTTAGACTTCAGCTCTGCAAATATTTCCCTTCCCTCCCCAGCTCAACTTGAAGTAGAAGAATCTTACCTTGAGCTTGGAACTATCCCTTTAGTCAACATAGAAGATTTTGGTAAAAATCTTATAGAATTTGAGGACTCGGTGGGCAACCTTATGGAAGGATAGGAGGATCTTGACTTAATAGTTTTGGAAGAAGGAACACATATGAACAATGATCCCTCTAAAAATGACAATGATATCATAAAATGCCTAAATGGAATTACTAATAGTGATAGACAGCTAGGAATAGCAACAACCATGGAGGGTCTCTCTAGCCCGGTCACTTGTAAGATCAAGAAAAAAAGAGGTAGGAAGTCCATCAACAAATTGAGAACTATAGATGGTAATGCAGAAAACCAACCAAAAATATCTGAATTACTAAATGTTGGGAAGGGGAAGAGCCTTCCCTAGGAACAATGAAAATCACTACCTAGAATGTTAGGGGCTTGAATGCCCCTAACAAACAAAGGCTAATAAAAAGATACCTTAATGTATTCGAGTCAAAAATTATAATACTACAAGAAACCCAGTTAAATAAGGAAGAAAGTTTGAAGTTTAGTTAAAAACTATGTGTTTGGAAATCTGAAATTGTTATCTCAGATGGAGCTTCAAGAGGGCTGGCTAATCTTTGGGACCGTAGGAAAGTAGTAGTTGAGGTAGCTTATAAACATAATAACTGGCTCCTTCTAGTAGTAAGTAGTATAAAAAATAACTTAAAATTTAAACTTATTAATATTTGTGGTCCGGTACCTAATGTTGAAAAGAGGAAACTATGCCAGGAAATACATGATCAACTAACACAAAACCCAGAAGACATCTATGTCCTGGGAGGAGATTTTAATGCTATCTTAGATAACAAAGAAAAGTATGGTGGATCACAATATGTCTCTCAAGCTCAAAAATATTTTAGTCAATGGGTATCAGACAATAACTTAATAGACATTAACACTAACAATGGAACATACACTTGGAATAATAGACGATCATGTTTTAGTTTTATAGCAGAAAGACTGGATAGATTTTTGATAGGAGGAGATTTAGGGATCTTTAATAACAAATTAAGTGTAGAAATATTGACAAACATAGGGTCTGATCACTTCCCAGTTAGACTCACAATCATAGAGAACTATAAACCACTAAGAAACCCCTTCAAATTTGAATTTATGTGGTTTCAAAATGCTGATCTTATGCAACTTATAGAACAATGGTTGAAATAGGTTAAAATTTCTAGTTCAAAGATGTTTTGCCTAGTTGATAAATTAAAAATCATTAAACATAAGATTATGGACTAGAATAAAGATAATTTCAATAATATTTTTGAACAAAAGCACAAGATAGAGGCTGAAATCGATAGCTTAAATAATCTAGTCATAGAGCAAGGAATGAATGAGAGTAGCTATTTAAAAGAGAAAGATCTTATGGCCAAACATGTTGAGATCATACTAAAGGAAGAATTTTTTTGGAAACAAAAATCAAGAGAAACATGGTTAAGAGAAGGGGATTGTAATATGAAATTCTTTCATAACAGCACTAATAACAGAAGGCACATCAATAGAATATCCAAGATCAAAAGCCCTAATGGCAACATCATAGAGGATCCCAAAATTATCTCAGAATATTTTGTTAAATACTATAGTACTCTCCTTAACAATTATGATTGTCCCAATCTTAGGGCACATAATGAAATGTTAGCTTCTATCCCTAAATTAATCTCAGATGCAGATAATAAATGGATGAATAGCAAGCTTTCTATTGAAGAAGTCAATGATGCTTTATTCTAACTATAATACCCCAAAAATGGGCTATAAGTTCATTAATCTCTTACATCTTCAATTCGAACGAAATCGACATCAACGTCCTAATCTAAGGCAAATCTAAACATCATCGAATCATAATTGATTATCTTAAATTGTACATCGGGGAATATTCCTAGTAATATTCCTAATCATCATAATTATCTTTAATTTTATAATTATTTGGCAATAAATCAGATTTATCCTAAAATTTGATTAATTAAATATTTTGCATATTTAATTAATTAGATTTAATATTTGCCACTTAATTGTTTAATTAAATTTAATTCTACCTATTATTAATTATATTATTTAATTTTGACAATAAATCAAAATTCCTATGAATAATTGATTAAATTCTTATTTAATTAAGTAAAGCATGTTGTCATTATTTAATAATATAATTTTTAATAAAAGTTTGGTAAAATAGTTAATTAACCCATAAATTAATTATTTTATTTCAAAAAGAAGTTAAGTTGAGAATAAATCACTTTATTTATTTATTAAATCATAATTATCCATGTGCACATTCAAGGACCAGTTAAACTCAAAATTGGAAAATCAATGCAAGTTGTTAGCTTTTTGAAACTCAACATCTTTTCGAGTTTTAAAGTTGATCTAAACTTCTAATTCAAGTTGAATTGTGCTTTTGCATGATTTTTGTGACTTAATTATCTTTATTTAAAAATAACTCAAAAATCAAGTTGAGTTATTTGAGTGATTTATGGCTTTTTCTCATGCACCTCCAAAGACTTAGATTTCTATAAAAACAAGGCTCAGCTCTTCATAATTCATCTCATATTTTGCACAATCATGCTGAAGAATTGGAATTGAAGAATCAAAGCTCTTGCGAATTGACATCTTTGTGAGATCAATCTTATTTTTGCATTCATAGCATATCAATTTTCAATAGCATTCATAGCATATCAATTTCATATTAACATAGATTCATATCAGTTTTTATCATTCTTATTGTATAGAAAATATCAAAAATATAGATCAATTGCATTCAAATCCTTCATTTAGGTGTCGTCTAGGTCACTGATCTCAATTACAATCCGAGAACATCAATCTCACACCTCTTAGAAGGTAGTAAATCGCTTGGTTAGATTAGATTTTAATTTTGCACGATTTTGATTATAGCTAACCTCTAATATTTTATTGAAGTGTTGTGTCTACAGATCAGGGACAATTTTCACACACATATTTCTGGCGCCCACCGTGGGGTAACCCACCTTTGCATGCTGGTTTTGATTTTTTTGGGAGCTAAAACCCTAAAGTTTCAAAGCTTTAATTTTATCTCCCAAACGGCTTATAATTTTGGTCTGAAATGTTTTTGGCAGGTAGTGACATGTTAGGGAAGCTCCAGTAAAAAATTTAGAATTTTCTAAGATGTTTTTAATTTTTAATAATTTTTTCTTGAAATTATAGAAAAAATTTATATCTGACGTAAATCAGCATATTTTTTGGAAATTTTTATATTTTCAGAAAGCTATTTAAATTTTATAGGGGGTCCATTCTTTGTGTTTTAAATTTGGACATGATATAATAGCTCAAATAGTCAATTTACAAAAACTGGTCTATTTTGATAAAATGGGTCTCTAGGGCACAAATGAAGAGATTTTTCTAAAATTTTTGCATTTTTGGAAAGCTCTCTATTTTTTAGTAGGGGTCTCTATTTTAAATTTCTATTTTTGTGGCCAAAATCATATCAAAAAAATTAGATCTTGTTGACTAGGTCAAATGCAGCAAAAAAAATAAAGTTTTGTGATGGGTATGGACTTATTTTTTTTACATGGTTCAATGAATGATATGAGTTGTCATTTGGGTTAATTGCTGGTTATTATTACTAATAATAATTGATTTTTAGAGCTAACCCTATGGTTTTCATAAGTTGAATATATTTTGCATATCTTGTTTGCTTGTTTGCTTGTTGGAGAGTTCATCACTTGCTTGCATGGAAAAGCTCAACAAAAATTGCTAAAAATCAAGTAAAATATACTAAGCACGTTGCAAGGATCCCAACTATTCTCCTTCATCTAATAATATTTTTATTTGGGACTTAAAATAAATCTCTTATGTGTCAAGCTTGTGTGCATCTTTTCATGCTTTTGATCTATTTTTACACACTTGCATAATTGATACTAGGTTGTGAACCCTTAAGGATTCATTAAGTAGTCTTAGAATACTTGTGATTGATCTTGATTTCTATCTTGGATTATTGGACTCGCTAATCCATCAGCCCCTCATTTCCACCCCATGGTTGCAATCTCAGCGCCATAAAGGGGAGGGTCAACAGGACAGAAGCGTTAAGTGTTCCACTTGGCAACCCTTTTGTGCTTTTAGGAACTCACTTATTTTCTAAGTTGGGGACTCATTTTCAGCTTGTGTGAGGTGTTAAGTGTTCCACCTTGTGGACTCATCTCATATTCGCTTTAAGCGTTAAGTGTTCCTCTTTCTACTTTTTGGGTACTTTTGGTAGATTTACTTTCGGAAATATATCTGTGCTCACATAGTAATTAGGCCCTATGAACACTATTCGTGATTCTTGAGAGATTGGATTCCTAGCGAAATCCTTCCTTGATGATAGAATCCTTGTAGGTAGGGAGGATACTTAGTGCGTTTCACATTCAACTTGGTTGGTGAGTCTTCTCTTATTGATCGACACATTCTCTCTCCGGAGAGGTTGATAGATCACGTGGGGTTGATATCACGAGCTTTGGTGAATCAAAATTGGTTAGTGCATCTTCTCTTATTGATTGATACATTCTCTCCCTGGAGAGGTTGATAGATCACGTGGAGTTGATATCATAGACCTTGGTGGAACAAAACTTTGTCTTAGCGTGTCAGATTAATCTGCTTGCTTTGTTTGGGTTAAAAGTGAAAAGGTGTCAAAAACCTTGGATCTAGAGCCAAGTCCCCTTGTGGTATAAATCTGTGAGTCACCTTTAGAGAGGGTTAACCATAGCGGATGATCCCTTCACAGGGCAAACTATGTTGACAGAACCTCAAGCGGTCATAGCCATTTCAGACGTGGTAGTGACAGCCGCTATATAAATGTCCTTGTGGAAGAAATCTCCATGGGTATGGTTCATTGTTGGGTTGTCAGATCTCCCTAGCAGCTCTTGAAGATTAGGTTCTCGAACTGTGTAAAAACCCTGGTGCACTAGGATTAGAGTTCACCCCTTTGAATCATAAAAGTTGCAGAGTCAAACCATTACTAAAAACCCTAGAGAGGCCAATTTTTTTCATTCTCAGGTATATGTGTGTTATTGCAAAACTTTTCAGAACATACACAATTAGTACTCTCAGGGATTAGCACAATTTGGTCACTTGATTGTTCATAAGCAAGGTTGCTTTTTCCTTTGTTCATTGTTTTCAGACGTGCTTGGAATCACTTGCTTGCTATTCTGCATGTTTGTTTATCTACTTGGCTATTAAAAATGATCAAATCTAGTATAACCTTCAAAATCTGGATAGTACAATTTGCAAACAATCCAGAACTGAAAACCTTAAATTTTGCAAAAATTGACCTAAAATTCTTTTTGGAGTCAAAAGTCATTTCAGGAAGTCAAAAGTCATATGACTTTTTGTCAAATGTCATTTCAGTATTTCCCATCTGTCGTATGATTGAGAACCCAGTGTCGTATGAGTTTTCATGCCAGCAAATCCAAGGAAGTTAAAATCCTATTAGCAACTGTCATATGATATTTACAACTGTCGTTTCATTGCTACCCAACTGTCGTATGAGTTTAGCAACTGTCATTTCCTAGACTACCCAGTGTCGTACGAGTCTGCAGAGTGTCGTTTGGAAAAATTTGAGAGAGTTGTCAGAAATTGTCAAATTGAAAGATATCCAATGTTTCCAGCCTAGTTCCAAAATCTGTCAAAAATATCATTGTGTTAGGAACAGAGCAGTAGCTATTGAGCATTCTACCATTTTCTGAGATTAATCTTTTGAATCCCATCTAGCCTTCTATTTGATCAATTTGAGTCCT